>JAIEZT010000026.1:5290975-5860975 GCA_019594935.1 Periophthalmus modestus | reverse complement strand
CATGTGTAAAAGTACTCTAATTAAATACACGCAGGCACAACCACAGGCCTACACTCTGTTAACTGTCTACTTCTATTAGCTAAAACCCGCCAAACACTACAGGCTCATTTGCCCGATTTAGGACCCGATTTGCTTCTCCTCGACTTCAGGGAGGCGTGACCCGACGTTGGATCCTCGTGTTTCATTTCTGTTTGCAGCGTCAATGCGACTCTGAGCTGCTCTGTCATATGCTAAATTCATTATCACAAAACATCACCACGGCAACAGCCAATAAAACAGAGCATCATGGGAGTAAGGGACGCAAACGTGATACAGGAAACGACGAGACGAGGCCTTCAATGTGGGTACTATTACTACTGTTAATATTGTTTACTCTACATATGCAGAATTATAGAAGACATTTTTATTAGAAAGATTGTAATTCTCTGTATGTTTTTTGTCATACTTTTACTTTTTAAAAATATATTTGAAAGTGTAATAGTACTCTTTTGGATTTTGGTCACTCTTCTCACTGTGACAAAGTGAAGCTCTATGTTGACAATTAATAAACGACTTGAACATTTGCGTTTCTTGCACTGTTCCTTCAGATATTTTCTTGAATCACGACTTCTTACTTGTACTATTTACAGAATATTATTTCTACGTAACACTACTTTTACTTGAGTACAAATTTGTCTTCTCTACCCAACTCTGCATAGAAGTAACTGAAACATATTTGAAGCGGAGGACCACAGACCAGTGTCGATACGAGTGAAATAGTGCATTTAACACAGGTTTGACCGACATTGTACCTTTAATAATAATAATATTAATAATTGGAAGATTATTTTTAGGTGTGTATCACAATGCAATGTGATGTTCTTCAAGTTATAGAGGTAGAATCTCTTTAATTTGTAGTAAAAAACACTTCCTGATCCATTGGGTCAGTTTAGGAGGAGGCAGGAGGACCAACAAAAATTGGTCTGAGAGCCGGATTTTGCCCCGGGGCCGTAGTTTGGACAGTCCAGTTTTACAGATACTGGAGGCTAATTAAAACCCTCAACCCCTGAAAAAGGCTGAATATTTGAATGCCAGTCATATTTGGGGAAAAATAATCTTTGTAATGTGCTTTGAATTTGACATTTTTAACCTTAGCACCACTGCGAGCAACTTTTACAGAATCAAAACCAAGCTGAACAAAGCGTACTCCTTCGAACGCCTTTGTTAAAGTCCAAACTATTCTCACAGCCGATGTACTACGTTGATTACGATGTTTACAGTTTTCTGATTACCTAAGCCGCCACAGCAACAGCCAATAAAACAGAGCGTGCAAGATACAACTCAAAGAAACAGCAAGACGACTTTATTACTGAGCTCTCGTGAAGTTAAACTGCAGCGTTCTCATCCATATTATCCATTAGAATGTGCCCTCAGCAAATAATGACACCAAGGCCACAAAACAGCGCTGTTAATCCAGTTTGAGGTGTTCTTTAAAAGTAAGAATATGTGAGAATGTTCTTCTGTTTACATCTACACGGCGAGGATCGGGGTGAAGCTGCGGCAGATTAACGATAGTGACTCTACTTCCTGTGCCATTTATCACCAGCCTTCTGGGCATTAAAAGCATTTATCTGAACTTCTGCACCACATTTCACAAATAAGAATAGCACAGTTTTGACGTGCATCTAAACCAGAAGCACAATGCTCTGATCTTTTGAACAGATGAGTCTCAAACTTCAACAATTGGCTGGCATATCTTACCCACAGTGCTTCGCTCACATGACGGAAAGGAGCAAAGATAGTCTGAAGACAAATAGCTTGAGTATTTGAACTTTGGAACATTTTGAGGTACTTAAAAGTTTTTAGGCGGCTTGTGTAAAGTAAGCCTTACCTTACAATAAAGTTAAGCTAGGTCATTGTCAGGGCGTAACAGTGAGAGGTGATGTGACGATCGTGAACGAGTCGGCTCTTTTGAACGGCTCCTTAACGTGAATGGTTCGAATCAGATCTCATTTTTTGAAGAATCAAATCTTTTTCCTGTCTAATTTTTCTGCATTAACACTGAACCAATGCAAGAATCAGCACCGAAACAGAGTAGGCAACACAACTGAGAGCTTTTGCCCACCCAAAAAACATATTTGACATAATTTAAATGATTATTCTAGTAGTCCAATGTTTTATTTAGATCCGTTTGAACCATTTTAAACAAACCTTAGCCTTGGTCATCTCTCTCTGGGATTAGTTTGCAGATAAATGAGTTCTCACATTGGTTTCTGTCATAATGAAATATTAAAAGAGCCAGTCTTTTGGGCGGCTCTTTGAAAGGAACAGATCCAAAAGATTCGGATCCCATAAAGGAGCTGAAAGTCCCATCACTATCAGCCCTTAAGCTCTGAGCACACATTTTTAGACATCGACAGAACATCCCAAGTCACAATGCTGTCTTTGCGCTGAACCCAAGCCCTTAAAAATGTTCAAATATATATGTAAACTTCAACCAATCAAATCTGTCACAAGGAGCCATTTTTTTTCAGTTCGCATCAATATGGGCCTGTTGTGCCACTCTCGAACACATTATTTCGCGAAGGCTCTGCTGGAACATTGCCTTGTTTCCTTTCTCCGCCAAATATATTGCATTTTGTTCTTAGCCCTGCATATAGAATGAAATGTCATCATCTTTGACTCTTAATCCGAAATCTGAAATGTCATCTTAAATACGGCTTTTATTGGGGGCCCCGCTTCACAGATGGTGTCCCCTGGTGCGTATTGGCTACAGAGAGCTGCTGAAACAATGCTGTATCGTGCTGCAGTGGAGAATCTGCTCACTTAGGCCTGTCACCTTCCCCTAACCCAGAGTGGATATGACAGCCAGAAAATAAGACTGTGCCCACACTGCACCCACTGCTGCGCACGGCTGATAGAAGCTGCCCGTAAACAGAGGAGAATACCTGGTGTCACCAACATATTGTAAACAGGAGTCAGAGGTTTTGTTTAACTTTGGACTAGGTTTTCTACTTATCAGCAAAATAACATTCCAGGATTGTACAGGATTCATGTTTAGATCTCTGGTTGTGAACACCTCAGTCGCATGTTATTTTACTTTTTGAAAAATGTTCCTTTTTGTGTCAATTTTGGGGCAGCAGTGGCTCGTCACGTTGCTAAAAATATAAACTCGATGTTGATACTGGGAAAAGTGCTACATACTCGTTTTTCGGGAATCAGCGTTTCAGTTTTCTGCAGCTAAAGTCTGAAGAGATGTCTTTCTTTGACAATGTTTAAATCCAGGCTCAAAACGGTTCTGTTCAGCTGTGCATATGACTGAAAAGCTTTTATTCTGCACTCTTCTCTTTTAATATTAATTTTACAATGATTATTTATGTTTTGATTTGTTGTATTGTGATGTTAATGTCTTTCTTATTCTCTAAAGCACCTTGAATTACTTTTTTGTACCAGTTGCGCTATATAAAACTTGCCTCTCGGGCCCTAAGAAGCCGTTTAGTCTGCTTATAGGCTGGGCCGGCCCTGGTTCCGAGTGCCAACAACCCAGAACAATGCGCACTGCTCTTGAGCAAGACATTTGCCTAAATGTGATAAAGGAAGCCATGTTTTTGTATTGTGAAAATATATAATGTATAAAGAAGTGGACTAAGTGAGTGTGACAGCGTTCAGATCCAGTCAAATGAAGCTCATCGAGGGTAGAGCAGTTATAGGGGCCAATTTGAAGTCAATTCCATATTTGAAATTCCGAAAGTCAGTATCATAGCAACTAAAGAGCCAATCCAGAGCGAGGTTGTTGAAGGTAACGCCCCTTCTTGCCCACACAGTTGCTTTAGCAGGGAGCGGGCACTTAGCAACGCTGTCAGTCAAACCTGTCGTTAATGCTAGTGGGGGCAACCTCAGGGAAAGAAGGAGCTGGATTTGTCTGATATTAATGTTCATATCTTGAGTTTTGGACACAATTGCAAAATAAAAACACCAGGATTATCTACAACGGGTCAAGATGAACATTTTAAGACCAAAATGACGAACCTGAAAACAGCAGTTACAAAGGGAGAGGTGACAGTTTTTCAATAGAAAGTGAATTGGAGCCACTGGAGTCAATGGAGCCGGAAATGCGCTCGTGCTCACTTCCTATTTGAAACGTATCGGCTAGCAGTTAGCTATGTCCCTTTGTATATCCAGTCTATGATTGAAAGAAGGTGCGTAAATACTGTATAGAGGATCTTTATTGCATTTATTTCTTCCCTCTTTTAATTTGACTTTGTGAGATATTATCACAGACCTTAAAAAGTCCACCTCCAATCCACCACATCCCACCCAAAAGAACTACACAAACTAATTATTTAGCTGTAGTCTCACGTACTGATAATGGGCACACACATTTTCCTCAATCATGTCGTATTTGAACTTAACCACACAGCAATAAAGCCAGGCCAGTCGCCACTGAAAAGAGATGTGTAACCACCCAAACAGCACTAAATGTATACAGACAAGCAAGAAAATCAGCAGAGCCACATGAGGGCGGGAAGCCATCTGAGGAAGCCATCTGAGGAAGCCATAAAAAACTCCAGGCGCAGACGACCCACATAGAAATCCTGATGCGATCTGATTGGTGTAATTGAATCATTCCGGCTGCTTCGTCATTGAGCAGATGAGGTAAACATAGCCATGAAATCAGCCGCTGCGCTAACCCCCCACCTCCCACACGCAGCATTATGATGTGTGCAATCACATTAACTGTACTTGGACACTTCGCACTTGATGAAGACAAATGTTGGGGAGGAGAAGAGAGAGAGGGAGGGAGGAAAGGAGTCAGCGGCAACAAGTTTTCAGACGAGACATTTTTCTAAACGCAAGCTGAATGGAGGTAATTTACAGTTTGTCAGTGTTTGGCTTTCACGGCCGCATCCGTGGAGAAAGATGAATTTTGAATTTAATCAAAAGGCAACAAAATATCTGAGGTGACGTTTTCTTTTTGGTGTCGTGCATTGAGTCACACTGAACCTCAAGCCCACTGATCTGAAGGTTGGCGGTTCGAATTCCGCTCAACACAAACATCATCGGTGGAGCGGTCAGATCCACTGACTTACAGGTTGACGTTGCGACTCCAGGTCCTACAGATAAATGCCGTTGGTGTGTCCTTGGGCAAGACACTTAACCCACCTTGCCTCTAGTGTCTGCATACACTGGTGTATGAATGTGTGCAGGGCCGGCCCAGCCTATAAGCAGACTAAGCAGCTGCTCAGGGCCCCGAGGCCACCAGGGGGCCCCCAAGAGCCCATACATTTATATTGAAAATAATATATGAAGTTTTATTGGACACAGGGCTTGTGTGTTTACAGCAGCCTAAATATCTCTCTCAATCAATTACGTTTGTTCTATACCTATAGTAGTAAAATATCTACTGCTGCCACATTTGTTTTTGAGCCGGGCGGAGGTGAGGGCAGCTATGTGTTTACACCGGTGCAAGGACCTTTATAATGTAAATATAAGCCAACTGGAACACATTAAAATTCACCCGAAATTAAGAAAAAATGTCTAGAATTTAATTTGTGACATTCTGGATGTTTTCAGTCTGACGTTGGTTAAGGTGATGAGAGCAGAGTCATAATGTTGTCAAATGTGAATCACCAATAGCTGAGCCAGGAGGCATCCGCTGCCAGGGGGCCCCAGAGACAAATTCAGCTTAGGGCCCCCAGACAGCTAGGACCGGCCCTGAATGTGTGTGTGAATGGGTGAGTGGTTTCTTGATGTAAAGCGCCTTGAAGGTGGAAAAGCACCGTAAAAAAAGGTGACCGCTTACCATTTACCCACTTAGCTAAACCACTACAGTATATAGAGCAAGACATGCATCTAGTGAAGCCTGTACTGTGACCTTTTAAAACACAGTTACCATTTACCCAACACAAAGCAGTTGTCTTGCTGAACAAGTCTTCTAACGTACCGTGCAAGCATGAATATCATTGTTTTCAGCTGAGTTTTTGCCTCATTTCCAAGCAGAAGAGTATAATTTTAGCGAAAGTACCTGACGACACTTGGCAAATACTACCCCGCTGCTATAATCTAAGTGCTCTATTCAGTCACATCAAACTCATGCAGTATTTGTTGTCATTCCATGCTCAAACGAACATGAGCAATCTATAAAATATAACACAACATGCTTTACGACCCCTCTGTGGCAAACAAATCACGCTGCATTCCAACACCAAAGCTGTTTATTTGATGAAGGCATAGAAGTCAAGTAGTCCCAAGAGAAACACAAATATTACCACGTATCCAGCTGGGGTATTTGGATTTGCATTGGGACCACACGGGGTCAGGACTTGTCTATTTCTTCATGTCAGTTTGTGCGTCGTCCTCTGAGCCTCCCGTCCATATGTTTGGGTTTGAAGCGGGGACAGGTGAGCTGACAGATGGCAACGAGCCAATGGGGTCGCATCCCTCGAGGGAACCCCCGGCAACGATTGGCCTGCTCACGCTGTCAGTCAAACGGGGATTAGCCTACCGCTGCTCCACACACACACACACACACACACACACACACACACACATTGGGTTTCCATGCTTCTTGGAGACATTACGTTCATTTCCTGAAGCCTGATCTTGAGCTGAAAAAATTACGACTTACCTAACCTCAAGCTAAACCCTACCTTAACCTGTTTTAACCCATATCTGAACTTTAAACCATGTTGTTGATGTAATAATAAATAAAGGGAGCAGATTTTTGGCCCCATAAGGGAGGCAGGATCCTGTGATGTGAGTGTGCACGGATTTTTGTCCCCACAATGTGATTAATATCCATCCACACACACACACATCTGCCTCTTAAAAATGAGCTGGCACTTTGAACACATAGGGTAGCCAATAAAAGGCAAAGTCGGTGCCAAGGGGAAGTTCCAGCTATGAAAGGTGCCTTCCATGCTGCCAGTCAAATGAGGATTAGCAGGACCGCACCCTAACTTGCTAAATAAAGATGCAGGTGGAGAGGCAGATGGCAGAGCGACCAATCAAAAGCCCTGCCAGGGGTGACAGACAGCAGAGCCAGCGGGAAGCGTGGCTAAACTCATTCGGACTCATTTAGCAAGAATGGAGTCCCAGTAGACACGGCTTATTGGGTACAGTTAACTGAGGGACCTGGAAAGCTTCTCTGTATTAACCACCTTATCTAGTCTCAACACAGACAAATGTGGAAGAATTTAGTGATTAGCAAGTCTCACAATCACTTATGAACAGAAACATATGAGACTGAGAGATTTGCGACACCATTTTAGAATAACAATGTTGTAATTAACTACTTAATTAAGGAGTTAATAAAGTTGTTACTACGCCTGCTACTACCATTTGTTCAGTATGGATTAAAGGGCCCGTATTAGACCATATTCTGATCTATGTTATAATGTTGTTTCTTCATTACAAACAGACCTGGAGTTGTGTTTTGGTTCATTCACACATGTTTAACCCATAAACCCTGCATATTTAAGTTCTTCTCTTAAACAGAAAACACTCTGTTCCACCTTGTGATGTCATCATGTGGTAATACAGGAAGTGCTCCACTGTGTTTTTAAACTCCATACACCTTCACTAGAATCATTTGGATCATTTCTGCCCTGGAATTACCAATCAACCAAAGGTAAAACGTTGCTGTTAGCTTGAAAACTACCACTTCATGACATCACAAGGTGGACCAGAGCATTTTGAGCTTTGGAGATGTAGACAGACTAATAATAAAGTGTGACTCAAACATGTGTGAATGAAACAAAACACAACTCCAGGGATGTTTTTGATGAGGAAACGACATTATAGCATAACTTCAAGCCCACGAGCATCTATGTTGAGTAATATAGGACTTTAAAGACATTGTTTATGCTTCATTAAGGCTCATTAAAGTAAACTTCATATAAAGTGAAGCTTTTTTCATAGACTGGTTAGATTAGATCATTGCAGTCTCCCAGATGTAAAAATTATAATCACTGACAAAAGAACCCGGGACCCCGATGAGGCTGTTGCTGTTGCCAAACATGTGATGTATATTTAAAACTTGTTATTAAAATTACTGTAAAAAGGAAGGCAGAATATATTTTGTTAACTTTGAAACACACAAATGCAGTGGTGGAAAAAGTACTCAGTTTCATTAAGCAAAAGTAATAAAATTAGCGTACATATACTGGAGTAACAAATATTCAGGTAAAAGTATCACATGAAAAAATCTACTAAAGTAAAAGTTACCTTATAAAAATGTAACTTTTACTTGTAAAAAGTACAAGAATTTTGCACAGAGTTTGAGATCTACTGAAGCTTAAATTGTAGTGATTTTGATAAAGATTCGTGCTGGATTTTGTTCAACAGAAACAACTGAATTCATATGTATTTCTTAGCTGTTTTTATCTGTATATTTTTGTTTGCTCAGACAATGAATATGTTAAAAATAAACTTCTCAGCCTTTTCAGCAGGTCTCAAACAACAATAAAAATACTTCAGTCCTGTTCAAAAATGTAGTGGAGAAGAAACTATAGATACCATCTCTCAAATGCAGTGAAATAAAAGTAACCACTTTAAAATGTATTTACATAAAGTACAGATACCCAAGTTTTTTTTTTAACTTAAATTTACTAGAGTACTGCACCATTTTTACTTGGTTATGTTCCACCACTGCACACATTTGTACCTCTGTCAGACTAATGTACATTTAAAAGCACAAGTCTAATTGTTCCAAAGACAACATGATGGTTTAGTAGCACATAGCAGACATATGTGCAATACAAGTGCACTCGCCAACCAACTGCACACTGTTTGGAGAGAATGACTTTGGGAATGAAAAGGTAAACCATTTCAAGAACTATACTGGAGCAAAATATGTTTCTATGACATCCAGCGTATCAGATTTCCAAACTTCTTGTGTAACTCGGGTTGTCGAACTATTCGCCGGAGGTGCCATTCCTTTACCTACAGTGGTACATGTGTAATTAGGAGCATTCCACAGGGAGATAGGGTTTCTCATCAGCTCCATTGTAGCGGGCGAAAGGCCAGAGAAACAAGATCTGTCTCTGTATCTCTACCTGACATTTCCAAATCTTATTCTCCACATTTTTAGGGCCGAGCTATTCAGAAAGGAACCATTATTCTTGTGGACTCCGTAAAGGCCACCTCGACATGTTCTAGCAGACTACAAAACCCATGGTGACTGGAGGTGACCCAACGCTCACAATGTGAGAGATGGAGACAGGAGTGGGTGGTTGTAGTTTTTTTCAGTTTTTTGTTTTTTTTTTTTAATAATGCCAACCACTCAAAATGGACAGCATGAGCACCTGGCACCAAGACAGGCCCGAGAGAGACCATGTGTGCGCTTCTCCTGTGAGCTCACACGTCAGAGAGAAGCAGGAGGAGGAATCAGCTTCTGCAGTAATATGTTTGCAAAGAGGAAACGGATTAAAACATAACATCTGAGGTTAGATATTAAAAAGTAAATAGGAAAAAACAGGAATTATTTTTACATATTAGAATAAAACCATAGCAATATTGTATCTGAGATGTATAATAATAATCATCATAACACTACTTTAATTGTGCAATGAATGCTGGGTAAGTGAATAATGACTTCATTATGTATGTTTTTGATGGAACCTTTTTTAAATATTTAGCCCAGCATTATCGTCCATATATTCTACTGAAATCTAAACTGGTCTTTGTGTGTGTGAGTCTCAACACTAAACTAAACTGTACATAGCATTTTAGCAGAATTCTTTACACATCCTACTACCCTTTTTTTGTGTCATTTTTGGCTAAACTAACTTAGCAGCTTTGAAAAGTGCGAGTGTGTGCTGCCAACTTTGGTTAAACTCCATCATTACATTTTAAGAGGCCCGTCACATCACGTGCCTCCAGACCCCGCCCCTCTCTCCCCTCACTCTCCACTTTAGGCCTCCAAAGCCCTCCTCCCCCTCCTCACTCTCTCCTTTAGTCCTCCAGACCCACCCTTCCTCCCACCCAGTCTCCCATTTAGTCCTCCAGAGCCTGGCCCTCCTCAGTTTACCCTTTAGTCCTGCAGACCCCGCCCTTCCTCACTCTCCCCTTTAGTCCTCCAGACCCCGCCCCTCCTCACTCTCCCCTTTAGTCCTCCAGACCCCGCCCCTCCTCACTCTCCTCTTTAGTCCTCCAGACCCCGCCCCCTCCTCACTCTCCTCTTTAGTCCTCAAGACCCCGCCCCTTTTCACTCTCCTCTTTAGTTGTCCAGGCCCCACACTTTCTCCCACCCAGTCTCCCCTTTAGTTTTCCAGACCCTGCCCCCCCCCCCCACTCTCCTCTTTAGTTCTCCAACAACCACCGCCATTCCTCCTACCCAGTCTTCCCTTTTGTGTACTCCAGAGCCTGGCCCTCCTCAGTTTACCCTTTACTCCTCCAGACCCCGCCCCTCCTCACTCTCCTCTTTAGTCCTCCAGACCCCGCCCCTCTTCACTCTCCCATTTAGTCCTCCAGACCCACCCTTCCTCCCACCCAGTCTCCCATTTAGTCCTCCAGAGCCTGGCCCTCCTCAGTTTCCCCTTTAGTCCTCCAGACCCCGCCCTTCCTCACTCTCGCCTTGTCCTCCAGACCCCGCCCCTCCTCACTCTCCCCTTTAGTCCTCCAGACCCCGCCTCTCCTCACTCTCCCCTTTAGTCCTCCAGACCCCGCCCCTCCTCACTCTCCTCCTTAGTCCTCCAGACCCCGCCCCTCCTCACTCTCCTCTTTAGCCCTTCAAACACCGCCCTTCCTCCCACCAAGTCTCCCCTTTAGTCCCTCAGACCCCGCCCTTTTCACTCTCCCCTTTATTCCTCCAAACACCGCCCCTCCTCACTCTCCCCGTCCTCCACACCCTGCCCCTCCTCACTCTCCCCTTTAGTCCTCTACAACCCGCTCTTCCTCCCACCCAGTCTCCCCTTTAATCCTCTTGGAGTTTATGTGTTTACTCCCACGTTAAAGTCATACCAAAGGGGTTTTAATTCCAAAATAACAGCGCCACATGCAGATTGAGTTTTGTTTTATACAGAACAGGTGAGAGGAGTACAGTGACTTCTGGCAGACATCAAGAACGGACCAGCCTAAAGTAATCCAAAGACACACATCTCCCCCACTCCCATATCCCCCCACACCTCACCCCCCGCACGGTCGCACTCGGGGCCATCAGTAACCAGAGCCGCCGCTGCTCTGCTCCAGCTTTAATGGAGGGCCTGACCTCCGCTATGCCGAGTTATTTCCACCATCCCCAAATTTTCAAGCAGGAGCAAAGAAAAAAAAAAAAAAAAAGCAGAGGCATGAGGAAAACGGACAAGATCAGAACATAGGGTTTTTTCACTATAAACCTTTAATTTCTTTCATCTTGCTTCCCAATTTACGAGGTCCCAAGACCACTTATTCTGTAATGAGAAGCAAGGCGGAAAAAAACGGAACAGCGCCGTAGAGACGATAGCGTTAGCAACAACTGCAGCTTTATGTCAGCCCAGTAAAAACAGGCTTTGTGAGTTATTACCAGCTGCAGTCCGGGCTGTCACTGTAAACGGTGAGTTGCCATTTTATTTCTGTAGTTTAGGGGAAATATCGTTTGGGGAATAAACACTGTATTTGCTGCAGTAAAGCAATCTTATCCCTGTACTGTGGTTAAGGTCAGACAATCTTTACGATGAAAATGGTGGGCTAATATAAACTCGAAAATGATCTTTTTTTTTTTCGTTCATTCACCTGCTGCTTCTTTCTGCAAGTGACATGGGAAATGACGGAGGTTATGCAAGTAACTCTGAGCTTCAGGCAGGTACAGCACAGACTCAGGAGGACAGCCATCACCTGGATGTTTATGTTTTAAATGTTTTAAGTGCAGCCAAATCTCTAATCTCTAATATCATATACACACACACACACACACACAATATATATATATATATATATATATATATATATATATATATATATATATATATATATATATATTATATATATATATATATATATGTATCTTGGCTCGGTCCCTCCCAAATTTTAGAACCCATTGTGGCCCGTGTGTGTCAAAAAAGCTTGCCCACCGCTGATTTAAAGCCACATAATCTAACATATATACTATTAAAAGTAGATGATATTTTCCATTACACTCCATCGTGGCGGCTGTGTTTGAAACAGTGGCTCCAGACGACACACAGGGACATTCAGCCTGGATCTGACAATGTGACTGAGCTCAGATGAATGCAGGCTTCACTCAAGTGAATCAACAGAACAGATACAAGGCCATTTGTGTAAAGACACACTTTTTATGATGGTATTACTCACACAACAGCCCAGAGTCTAGCCACAGTCTGTGTGTGGGATCAGGCTTTACTAAAGGTACAGAGGGTTACTTTTACAGCCACACTAAAAGAATATCACAATATGAAAAATAATCATTCAGAATGTCTACTGTCTATGAAAAACATGTTCATCATCTGAGACTTGTGGACTTTTCCCTAAAATAGAACAGAAAGGATTTATTTGGGCCGTAAAAAGGAAAAAAAAAACAAAACTGTGCTCACGTGAGAGTACACAAGAAGAATATTAGCACATAAGTAAAAAGCACCGACGTAAAAGGATGTGCTGAATGTACTCTTTAGATATTTTTAGATATCCCCTATAATATATACTTGAGAAAGATTATATCCCTGGAATGCATTATTTGAAGACCATTTTCTTTCTTTCTTTCTTTCTTTCTTTTTTCTTTCTTTCTTTAAACCTTACACTCTTTATGTAATATTTGTTATTCTCCACCAAAACGTCTGAGAACATAATTGCAGGTACAGAAGCATATAAGGTTTCAGTGTAGACAGCTTATCTTGAGAGAACATGAATAAGCTTCAGACACAGACAGCCCAGTGTCATGTGGACTGGGTGTCTGAGGAAGAGGAGTCTATTTAGAGTCCATCAAAAGCCTCACCAAGTCCCAAAGCCAGTGTGTGAGAGAAGACCACCGACGTGGAAATCTCATCTCCACAGCTCAGTGTGTCACAAAGCAATCACTCGCATTCCCCTTCTGTGTCCACCACACGCAGCCGCACGCAGCCGCACGCAGCTAGCTCCAATACTACAGGGAGCTAATGCTACATTAGGGACAATTCTACACTAGAGCTTTGAAAATATATTGCTATTGAAGTTTGTGGTAAATCTGCACATATATTTGAGGATAAGAGAAAGTGAAGTACTTTACACAATACGATTAATCCTTCTTGGAGTTTCTTCCTTCTTGTACATCGCCCATAGAGTTCGGCTCCAGTCAAATGAAGCTTGTCGAGACTAAAATAGTTATGGGGCCAATTTGGAGCCAAGTCCTATATTAGCAATTCTAACCATGAGTATCATAGCAACCAAAGAGCCAATCTGGAGCCAGGCTGTTGAAGGTAATGCCCCATCTCACCTGGGCGCTTGGCACCACTGTCAATCAAACCTGTTGCTAACGCTAGCGGGAGCAGCCTCGGGGAAAGATGGTGTCTGATTTGTCTCTTATTAATGTCAATATCTTGATTTACAGCCACAATAGCGACATAAAAACACCAGGATCATATAGAGCAGGTCAATAAAAACATCTTAAGACTAAAATGAAGAGCCTGACACTAGCAGTCATGAAGAAAACAGCAACAGTTTTTCAATAGAAAGTGAACTGGAGCCAGAGTTGATGGAGCCTGATGCGTGCAGACTAGCAGTTTAGCTATGTCCACTTATATAAGTAGTCTATGGTTTCAACGACTTCACTACATTCTACAGGCCAATTAGATTTAATATGAGGGCAACTAAATTTAATATTGTTGAAAGGCACATTTTGTTTTGTTCACGGGTCTGATCACTAAAAGAAATAATCAGGTTGTGACTTTACATTTAGGATATTTGAAGACAAAGTACAATGTAATCAACAGTAAAACGTGACTCTTGCCTCCATCTGGGAGTATGACATCTTCACAACCTCGAATCAGAGACATATACAGTATTTGAGTAAAAGTATAAGAATATTTATACAAATTCAAAATGCAGAGGTGTGTACTTCATTATAATGTTCAGTAACAGAACCTCTTTGTAATATTTGACTGAAATTCGAGTAAGTTGCTTGAGTAAATGCTTCAGTTACTTCTCCCTCAGTAAGTCCATGAGAAGAAAAGCTCCACGTTGATATTAATAAACGTTTTGCATTTCTATTCCTTTAGACACATTTTACATTTTTCAAATTTGTATCATTTCGTTTCTGACTCGCCTAATGCTCTGTCTGTCAGATTACATTCACTTTATATATGATAAATCAGATATCACGTCCAAACACTTTCTCAGCTGAACATCCATCAAATACTTTTTATTTTTATACTTTACACTTCAAAGTACTCTCCCTTGAATACAAATTTTGGCTTTTCTACCCAAGCTCGTCGTCTCGTGTTTCTGAAGATATTCTGTTTGTGTACCTTTCTAAAAATAACTTTCAATCTGGACTTGGAGCGAGGAAGCAAACGTGCGGAGGCTCACTTCTACCTGTATCACCTGGACCCAATTAGACTTAGTCGTTAATTCACTAATTCACTCATTCCGCCGCTTCTCTGTTTCAGCAGGTTGCGGAAACATCTGTAGGACTACTTTCTATTGATATTCATGAGCCAATGGCAGGGTCTAAGAGTGTTATTTACAAGACTTAGATAAGCTTTCTCCGGCCCACGGCAATCCGATTCAATTTCACGACCCGCGCGACGCCATTGGGGAAAAGCAGGCATTATTGGATAACCAAGCTCCCAAACATCATTTAAAAACACACCATTGTAGACCTCTCTGAGTGAAAAATGCTAAAATGACAAACGCTATTCCAAAGTGGGGCTGGGATATTGATCTGGGAAGTGGAATTGGGTTTGTGTGGAAAATTGATTTTGCCTTTATTTAGTTAAAAGCAACACGGGTAAAAGATGGAGAAATTCATGGGAGAAGTTTAAGATGGAATATACAAAGGGGAAAAAACAACAAGCAACCCCGCCAAAGCAATCAATGAGAGGACAAATAAGATTCCAAATGAAAAAAAGAAGCAAAAACAAAAACGTCTGGATCGCGGGATATCATTATAAGTCTTGGAAAAATCCTATACAAGCAAGAGTTGCATAGGAGCAGACAACGGGGTCCGCTGACTTAATAAAGCGGTCACATTGTGCCTGGGCAGACTGGTCAATGCCCCCCCATCACCTGCGTCGCCCCGTCCCTCCACCCCCCCGCAGGTGCAATGCATTTTCACAGCGGGACAGGTGGAGGCACGGGCTCGGAGAAGAGGTCAGCCTATTCAGTTCATCAACAGCCGAAACCAAAGAACAGTGGGAGAGAAGCAGACGAACACGCTCAAGGAACGCATTATCAACCCGGGGGGACTGTGTGCGCCGATGTCTGACAATTGAGTTTCTGTAGAGGAAGGTGGAGCTGGAGTGTGGAAGACTGGGCGAGACAGGACTATATAAAGACGACAACGCAATAGAAATGAGACTCGGATTCATGGTTTGAGGGCTTACTGGGGAACTTTTCGGTGTCGGCCATCCGCTTGACTCTTGGAGATGCTGATGCTTTGCCTGAAATGTTCCCCAGGAGTGCATTAAAGGGCCCATATTACGCTGTTTTCTGATGTTATAATGTCTCCTCACGCATACATACCTGGAGTTGTGTTTTTTTTCATTCACACAAACCCTGCATATTTAGACTTCTTCTTAAGAGTTCTTTGCAGTTCTTGTCTCAAACAGAAAACACAGTTCCACCTTGTGATGTCATGTGGTAATACAGGAACGTAAAAGGTAAACTACCACTTCATGACATCACAAGGTGGAACAGAGCATTTTGAGCTTTGGAGATGTAGACAGACTAATAATAACGGGTTACTCAAATGTGTGAACCAAACAAAACACAACTTCAGGCATGTTTTTGAGGATGTAACAACTTTTTTTTTTAACATGACTTAACCCTGGAGAACCCAAGAACCCTTTTCTTCTTTGGAAAATTATGATCATTGCATTAAATTACCGCTATAAGTTCACTGAAAACTGAAAGACGTTTCACTTTTTCAATTTTAACCCTTTAATTTAGGATCAGGGCCAAATTTGACCCATTGGGCTCGCTAATTTATCCAAAAAGAATATAAAATGTACTTCTAGATATTCTGCAAGCTATTACTAAAACGTTTAACATTTTAGTTCAATATTCATCCACCAGGTATCTCTATGCAGGGGTCAGAAGTGGCACTCTTTAATTGAAATTTGACTTTTTTTTGTTCTCTTTGTTCATTTTGGGCAGCAGCAATTAACTGCAGCAAAATTTGACCCTGTAGGTTCTCCAGGGTTTAAAGTTAACAAAAGTCAATTTTGTGTAATATAGGACCTTTAAAAGGATGTTTTGCACTTATCCAATCATGGGTGTTTTTATTGCTCATTTTATTGTGGCGTCACTTGCTTGTCTCCACGATGGATTTAATGTCATGCTGTGTAACATTCCGGGCAATGCAATAACATCTCTATAGAGTCAATCCAGAGGCATATTTAATAACAGTACTGTATTTTCTGGATTATAAGTCACACTTTTTTTTAGTTTGGCCTTATACTGCGATTTATATGTGAATATATGTTTTTTTTCTTCATTATTATGCACTTTTTGTTACACTGTGGTGCGACTTATACTTCAGAAAATACGCTAATTCAGAGTTGAATGCTGTTGTTGAATACATATTATTACTGCACTATATATCTGTGACCATTTACCATTACACGCTGTTTTAATCGTGGCGAATACCATCTCTAACCGACTATATCGAACGTTTCGTCAGTGAAACAGTACAACAAACAACCCGATTTCATATTAAACATTACAGCAGTGGTCTTACCTTCTCGTAGTAGCGCAGCTCGTAGTCCAGGATGATGCCGTTGGGCTGCTCGGGCTGCGGCCATGACAGTGTGAAGCTATTCATGGTGGAGCTGATCTGGTGCATGATGGGAACAATTGAAGGAGCTGCGGGGCACAAACACAGCAAGAGAAGTACGTCAGGACAAACCGCGGACAGGATTAAATATGGACACAAACACCCCGAGGTGAACACGCAGGTACGCAGAGGTGGAGTGTATGGAGCAGCAGAGACGTGCACTGGTGGAAACAGTCTGAGTTGTGGAAGGCTTCAGGCTTTACATATAAAATATTAATATTAGCAGCAGTGAGGTTGGTGGCTCAGCGGCTGAGTGACTTTCACTTTTGACTTACCACAAGATGGAAGCTGCATTGATTTGTTTTGTGGTGTTTACACGTTTTCTTCCTATTTTTGAGTTGGTTTCGGAATAACTGTGATTTACAAATACGACTACTACTACTTCTACTCCCACTACTAGAACAACTACTACTCCTACTACTCCTTCTCCTCATTCTCCTACTCCTCTTCATCCTACTACTACTACTACTCCCATTACTCCTCCTCCTCCTCCTACTACTACTCCCCCATTACTCCTACTATACTACTACTCCCCCATTACTCCTCCTACTACTACTACCACTACTCCCACTACTCCTCCTACTCCTTTTCCTCATCCTCCTCCTCCTCCTACTACTACTCCCACTACTCCTCATCCTTCTACTCCTCCTCCTACTACTCCCATTACTCCTCCTCCCCCTTATACTACTACTACTACTACTACTACTACTACTACTACTACTACCATTACTCCTCTCCTCCTTTTCCTACTACTACTACTCCCATGACTCCTCGGCCTCCTACTACTACTACTACTCCCATTACTCCTCCTCATTCTCATACTACTACTACTCCTCCTCCTCCTCTTACTACTATTACTACATCTACTACTACAACTACTACAACCACCACCACTACTACTACTACATCTTTCCTCTACTACCTCATTACTGCGCGTACACTTACACCACCACAACTACGACCACTCCCTCCACAACAATTTAGCAGTTTTGACTTTGTCAGAAGAAAACTTCACGACAATAGTGAATGTCGGAAATTCGTCTGGTTGCCACCAAAAAAGAAAAGTTTGGGATGCAACTCAACGCAGAGAATTGAAATCAAAATGAACAATTCCTTTCACAAGTGATTGCAATTGTGTGTTTTTGGCAGCTCTTAATGGAACAACATATTGGGAGAAATAAGCTAACAGCGCCAGCCTTTTTGTTCGCTTTGCCATCATTACAGTTCATCTACGCAAACAATAAAAGGAATGCAGCTATTTGCACAGAACCCAAGATGAAACAAATGCCACTTCAAACTGCAAGCAGGTACTTCAACGCGTTTTGGCCCCAGTCTGGTTGCCATATTTGGATGAGGTACAAGGCCATGTACATTCAGCACAACTCACAGTAGCTTTTTTCCAGTGCAGTCATTTGGAGGTCTGGCATAGGTTCAGCGAGCAGTCATTTTGGATTTGGGCCACTGTTATTTTGGCTACCTGAACGGACTACACAACAGAGGAGCCGCGTGACATTCTCAAGTCTGGAGAAGAAAACAATGAGCATCAAAAGACTCGGATGTGCCAGGTAAGTAACATAATATCATCATACTAGAATTTCATAAATATATTTTTAGTTTGAGAACATAAATACGGACGTTGCTTTGAAGAATAGGGATTAGTCATGTTTTGTGTTTTTTGTTTGAAGTGGAAATTTTGCTTGCCTCCATAAAAGCCAAGCCTCTAGATCCACCACAAAACTACTACTTTGAGTCAACACAACCCACACACACAACACACTGCTCGGTAAATAAAAATACAACATTCAATTTTACAATCATAAAATATTGGGAACAAATTACTACACCAGGAGCGAGTATTTAGCCTACTGCTGATGGTCCACTACTTTTGACACTGTTTAAAAAAATAAAATTAAAACAAACACAAAAAAAGAACATTTTGATTTATTCACTCAAAATTCTAGTCCAACCATAATAAATAAAAAGGCTATTTTAAAATGTTTGGCAGTGTTGGATTTAGTCTGCAACTAATACAACCATATAGTTTTCAGATAAACTCAAAGTGCACTGCTGAACCGGCCCAATTGATCATAAGCAGAACTTTTAACAGCAGATTAAACTATTTCTACCACTATATCCTCAAACATCACATTGCAGTGTAATACAGACCTTAAATGAATGTGTTTCAAGTCTTATTAATCCACAGCGGCTCTGTCAAAGATGTTTAAAGCACTGTATTGATCACTGGTCTGTGGCCCTCCGCTTCAAATATGTTTTGAGATGTGGCCCTTGATTAAAAAAAGTTTGGGCACCTCTGCCATAGACTGTACATATAAATGGACATAGCTAACCTGCTACCTGCTGCATTCCAAATAGGAAATGAGCATGGATGTGCTTCCGGCTCCGACGACTTTGGCTCCAATTCACTTTAACTTAGAAAACTGTGGCCCCTCTCTCTGTAACTGCTGCTGTCAGGCTCATCATTTTGGTCTTGAAATGTTCATATTAACCTGCTGAAAATGGTCCTGCTGTTTTGATGTTGCTATTGTGTCTATAACTCAAGATATGAACATAAATAATAGACCAATCAGGCGCCTTCTTTCCCTGAGGTCACCCCTGCTAGCGTTAGCAACAGGTTTGATTGGCAGCGTTGCAAAGCTCCCTCTCCGGATTGGCTCTTCGGTTGCTATGATACTCACAGTCAGATTCCTAATATGGAACTTGGCTCCAAATTTGCCCTATACCTGCTCTAGTCTCGATGAGCTGAACTTTGACTGGAGCCGAACACTATTGGTGACGTAACACTCTTTGTACAGTCCCATGTGACATTTTGA
Organism: Periophthalmus modestus; assembly: GCA_019594935.1. Lineage (NCBI taxonomy): Eukaryota > Metazoa > Chordata > Actinopteri > Gobiiformes > Gobiidae > Periophthalmus > Periophthalmus modestus. The sequence continues at coordinate 5,841,202 of JAIEZT010000026.1, read as the reverse complement.
CTATAATAAGCAGATTTAATTAAACCAAATGTCCGCAGCTATACCTGACTCTATCCTGCAGAAGAACTTTACCTGAACACAAACCCGAGCTGTCAGTTTACCCAGACTTCACCATTGTCTGTCAGAGGCGTCACTCATGGTTCTCCATCATGGCTCACCTGTGGCTCAGAGACAGGGCATCTGTGGTGAGGTACTATGTAACAGGGAGGCAAACCAGCATACATATTTATTGAGTTGAGTACTAAGAAAAAACGCTGTTGAAGAAGGTCCATAGCAAACATGTCAACAATGGCTCTACACTGTTTTCTCTACTCCAACTACTACCACTACTGCTACTACTCCAACTACTACTACTTATACTCCAACTACTTATACTTATACTCCCAACTACTCCAACTACTCTACTACTGCTATTACTTACTACTGCTACTACTCCAACTACTGCTACTACTACTAATGCCACTACAACTATTCCAACACCTGCCACTACTACTTATATTCCAACTACTCCAAATACTGCTACTACACCAACTACTCTAACTACTGCTACTACTTATATTGCAACTACTCCAACTACTGCTACTACTACTACTTATATTCCAACTACTCCAACTACTGCCACTACTTATATTCCAACTACTCCAACTACTGCTACTACACCTACTACTACTACTACTACTACAAATGCTACTACTATTATTACACCAACTACTACTACTTATACTCCAACTATTCCAACTACCACTACTACAACTACCACTACTACTATTACTTATATTCCAACTACTACTACTACTACTACTACTACTACTACTACTTATACTCAACTATTACAACTACTACTCCTACTAAACCAACTACTACTACGTCTTATACTCCAGCTACTACTCCAACTACCACTACTACCACTACTACCACTACCACCACTACTACTACTACTACTACTACCACAATACCACTACTACCACTATACTGTCCTGCTTTTAAGATAGAAAAAAAACACATTTTTTCAAACACTAATAAATTCTCGTTGGATTAAGTTGTCCAAAACAGTCTCTGAAATTTAGAATACAAGTATAAATCCATAAGCGGGTCCCTGATAGACGCAGCTCTTGTGGTGGTGGTGTAAATGGGTGGTGTTTAGGCTCCTCTCTCCTGCAGACACAGACACAGAGAGAGGGCTGTGGGCTTCACCCCAGCCTCTCAGCCTGGTTCACGCTCCACTGACCAGGGCCAGCGCTGCCTGCACCGCATTATCAATTACCGGCCACAAGCACACAGTGTTCTCGACAGACCCAGGGGAGGGGCTCCGCTCTCAGATTCCTGCACTGAGGAGAGGGGCTAAACAGGATGCTGCTTACACAACTTAGACTAGTTCTGATGTCTGTGAGGTGCATTGACCAAAGTAGGAAAAGTTTGGTGAAACTACAGTAATGTTCTAGTGGAATTGGAATTAAAACGTTAAGATTTAAACCTACACGTAATTGCATTTCAGATAGTAGAGATATATCAGTTCAGAAATAAATACAGTTGTCCCTCACTATATCGTGGTTTACCTTTTGCAGTCTTGCAGATTTTTCTTTCATATGAACGTGCATTGTGCATTGACAAATTTACATAAATGTTGGATCGCAGTGTGACCCTTAAGTGCTGTATGTTTGCAAGTTTTTCCCCAACAAAACCCACAATGTCGATGAAATGTTCTGCACCGACAAAGGTTTGAACTTTACGAAGGTTTAAACTTTGAGAGAGTTTAAACAAGAAGAGAAAAGAAGATTTTCAAATCATATACTATTTATGGGGAAAATGTTCAAAATCAGCCCGTCTGATCAGTCCAAAAAAAAAAAAAAAAAAAAAAGGGTTTATTGGTCATTGGTTGCCCTGGATTCTAAACAATCGACGTGAGCCATGGAAAACCCCATATCGGCCGATCTCTAGTTGCAACATTGAACAATCGTATTTCATTTCTGTGACAATATTCCCACTCACTCCCCCTACTGGTCAGCCTCAGAAATGCCCAAAGTGAGAGACACGTGGATTTAATCAATTGCAGTGAATCCTGAACTTTCAAGAGAAGCAGATGAATTGAGTAACCGCTTCAAAACAATATAAAGACACTACGTTTTACATTTTTGAACTGTAATGTAACTGAAATTGGGATTTGGCTCCGAGAAAAACGTGATTTGAATTTTTTTTTTTTTGCAAATCATTCCACAAACAAGCAGCGTCAGTCCGCTTACCCATTCACAATCCCGAGCGGATGTCTCCCATATCAAGGCTGACGCTTTCAAAAGTTTGATCAAATCCAACGGCAAAGTTAATTTAGCAGTTTGGCCGTGTATCCTTGTGTTAGCATTACAAAGCACTTCAAATGCTGCGGAAGTGGTGACAAAAATAATATCCCAAATACTGTCAGATTGGCGTCTTCATGACCGCAGTTCGCACTTTCTGTTTCCTGAACTGTTTTATGCATTGCAGAAAAGACGTGTACAGAATTGGTGCGTATGTGTGTTTTTAGATTTGGTGGGTTTTTTTTAAACATTAAAAGGTGTCTGAGCTCCGTACTCGGTGCCTTGTACAGTGTGAAGCCTGACTGTACAGTTGCTATTATTACGACAAAAGATATTAATAGACACATATACAGTCGCAGACGGCAGAGTGGGAATCAAAGCACAAACTCATCCTACTATAGAGTTTTTTTTTGTATTCCAAGATTATTACATTACAAGTACATTTTCTTTTAAACAGACCGGTACAGTGCCTCCTCTTCCTCCCTCTCCTCCTTCATGTTTTCTTATACCGTCATTGCTGAATTAGGGTGGACCGTAAACAGGGACGAGGGGGCTTTCAGCTTTCAACGATCTGATACTGTCTTAAAAAAGTGGGATAGGAGAATGGACGAAATCTCTGTAAATGACAAGACACATCACCATAACATCATGCAACGCCAAGTTATGAGAATTACACTGGACTGCTGCAGTGGTGGAACATCACAAAGTAAATGTAGTAAAGTACTGTACAGTTGTCCCTCACTATAACGAGGTTCACCTTTCCATCAGTCTCCTCCCTGCACCTACAAAGGTTTGAACTTTGAGAGAGTTTAAACAAAAGAGAAATGTGAGAAAATGTTAATGCCTGTGTGAGAAAAGTGTATAAAGTGTGTGGTGAGGGGTTTTACAGCCGCAAAACATATAGAAGAATTGTAAAAAAAACAAAAAACAAAAAAAATCCCTAACTACTTCTTGGATTTTGCCTATTGCGGGTTATTTTTAGAACGTAACCCCCGCAATAAACGAGGGACCGCTGTACTTCACTTAATAAATTTTACGGTGGATACTTTTTACTTTTACATACTTCTGCTACATTTGAGAACAGGTATCTGTACTTTTTTTTATTTTTATTTTTTATCTTTTTTTAAATCTTTTTATTATCGTATCAGACCTGCTGAAAGTCTGAGGGGTTTATGTTTAACTCGTTCCGTTTGTGTAAATACAAATATACAAAAAAATAAAAACAGTTAGGAAAAAATAAATAATAATAATCAATTTTTTCTGTTCTTTTCTGTGAAACAAAATTCTGCACAAATGTTTATCAAAATGCATTTGAAGCGTCATTAGATCGTCATAGATTGATCTCAAAATCTACACAAAATACTTTTACTTTTTACTCATTTTTAAACAGGTGATTTAATACTTTAGGGATTTTAGTAGATTTTTTCATGTGATACTTTTACTCGAGTATTTTTTTATTAATAATAATAATAATAATAATAATAATAATAATAATAATAATAATAATAGTTAATAATATTATAAATCATATAAAAAGTTAAATAATGAAAATAATTCCTTCCATACAATAATTGCAAATTCCCTTCATCAAAAGACATCAGCAGATATTGCATTATACATTTTCATTATGTACTATAGATAAAAAGGAACTGAGCGTACACAAATTGTGTATCTTTCATGAATATACAGTTTGACAGAAGCATCCACACAGTGCAAAAAAACTCCCCAAAAAACAGATACGTAATATATTCAGATTTCAATTTTGGCTAGGAAGTTAGACCAGCAAAAATGTTTTTGTCTTTTGCTCCATGTAATCGAGCATCAGAAAACTCCGGCTGAATTATTTGTCGGTAAGACAGAAGCCACCCTACTTGTGTATTTTTTCGTCCCCATCTGTACTTTTACCTACAAAACTGAGTACTTCTTCCACCACTGGTCTGTTAATTTCAGCTTTTTAACACGTGAGACCATGGAGTAACAATGTTCTCCACCTAATCTGAAAGTTTAGCACAAAGTTTCTTCCTCCACACAGAGGAGTGAGTCTGGGTTGCTGCCATATGAGCACACACTTCCCCACGTATCCGGCCTGTCACCGAAAATCTGACGTATGTATGAGCGAGAGCCGCCCTCCCAGCACCCGACCCGCGCCCCCCTCCCCCTCTGTCACCCGGGGTCCCCGATGCTGACAGTGATCGGTGGCCGCGTCCCCCGCTCCGTCTCCTCCTCCTCCTCCAAACCTCCCTGTGCCTGCCTCTCCTGCTCCACTTTTATCTGGCCCCTACTCGCTGCCCCTGGCTTTGAATGCACAGCCCTCCTCACCATTAATCAAAGTCACAGCGCCTGAGTGTGGATGGGACGAAGAAGAGGAGGAGGAGGAGGAGGAAAGGGAGGAAGAGGAGAAGAGAACGAGGGACACAGAAAACCAGAAGAAATGACACACTTCTTTAGTTTGGGTGATGTTTTTGACTAATGTCTGCGAGGTAAAGGTGCGGCGATCCCAACTCGGAACAAGGAGAGAACGTACTATGGAACTTCTCTGCTGCTCTTCACCTGCTTGTCTCCATGGAGATGCGATCGCTTTTTCTGCAATGCTTCACAGAATGACATTAAATTCATCCATTTCCATGGAAACAAGCACGTGACGTGATCAGGCTAGATCTGTGGAAAGGCAAGCCACGTCAGACAGTAAGAATTCGTGTATTTTAAGATGTTTTATAGTGATATAAGCTCGTGGAATATGTAGGTAAAGCAATAAGGTCTCCATGGAAACAAGCAGGTGACGTGATCAGGCTAGATCTGTGGAGAGGCAAGCCGTGACAGACTGTAAGAATTCATTAATTTTAAGGTGTTTTATAGTGATAAAAGCACAAGCAATAAGATTTCCATGGAAACAAGCAGGTGGGATGATCAGGCTAGATCTGTGGAGAGGCAAGCCGTGACAGACAGTAAGAATTGATGTATTTTAAGGTGTTTTATAGTGATATAAACAGGGAAAGCAACAAGATCTCCATAGAGACAAGGTGGTGATGGACTCTCAGACAGAAAGTCAAATAGTTTTGAAAGTTTTGAAATATTTATTCCTTATATCACTCCTTAAATCCCCATTTTTTTATGTTCTGTATCTTAGTAGATTTCCAGTTGGCTTAGAAGAATGTCACCTGGCATCACAACTGTAGTATTTTTATATTCCAACTTTTCCGATGTACTTTTGTTCACAGTCACATCCTCTTTGTAAACAGTAAAACACTCGAGGACACCTCCATCACAAAAGTGCAGTATTGTTGGCAGTGGCGTTTTGCTCTGTAAGGCTGGCACAGCACTGGAGCGTACACTTCCCTAATGGGGGTTCAGTGTCTGGGATGACGAGCCGGTCTGGAGGCATGCGCTCCGTCTCTGCCTTTGACTACTGCAGCCTCCCTATTAGCAGCAGCTCACAGGACCAAGCCAGCCATGACTACATAGTAATGGGACTTTCTCAAACATCATGGAGGGAGATCAGTTCAGCACCGAGGAGCTCTGTCAGGGAGCTGTGGCGGCTGGATTCTGATCAAATTCACATTATACAGGGTTTCAGTGTGCGTTTTGAATCACAAAAGTCTGGTTTAAGTTGAGTTGGGGTCAAGAGCATATTTGAAGTGATCAAATTCTTCTTGAAAATTTGAAGTAAACATGTGAGTTTAGTCCAATTCAAGTGTAGTCAAATCTAACGTAATAAGGTTATAAAAAAGACAAGTCCAACACTCTAATAACTTAAAAAAGGGACAGCTGCAAAAGAAAATTGAATTCTGACAGCTCAAAAGAGTGAATACGTTTTGCCACTCTTCCAAGTAGCTTCTTCAGTTCTGACAGGTTTCTGAAAGTCGCTGCCTCATATCTGTCTGAAGAGAAGAGCTCACTACAGGGAAACTAACACAACTATGGACTATCTGTTATTTTAGATTAGATTAGTGGAGTTCGGTCTTGATTTTCAGTCTGAACACAGACCTTCTGACCTTTAGACTTTCTTGGGTTTTCGGCAGGAGGTGTCAGAAAAGTTACCACAGCCAAGCTCTCATAGCGACGTCGATTTTTGATCCTTCGATGTTGGCTCTTCCCATCCTTGTCAAGCAGAATTCACCAAGCGGCAGAAGTCCAGAAGTTAACATTTAATTTCAGAAATAAATAATGGTTGTGTCATCTGCTTGTCAGTGTGGCATTATACTTATACATGTTGCATTTACTCAATGAGGCATTTTTATTGGTCAAAATACCTTGAAAAACACGCTAGGGGCAGATCTGAGCTGTGACATGACTTGGTGGCATCGTCTGCTAGACTCCATCGAGATAGATACGTGTACGCCATACAATGGAACATTCCAGGCAAAGCAATAACATCTCCATGGAAACAAGCAGAACAGTTGCATAGTGCACCTCATTGACCTTTGTATTTAGCACCGTTGAGTTTAAAGTCAAGGTTAAATGACTTATTAAGATGCAACATTGACTGGCTGAGTTTATTTAGATGTTATGTTCATAGACTGTATAAATATTTCAAGCCTTATTTAAAGTATGAAGTCAAAACTAATGTTAAATGCACCATCTGAATTATCCACTGTATTGGCCACTGGTCTGTGGCCCTTTGTGTCGAATATTTTTCAAGATATGGCCCTTGGTGAAAAGAGTTTGGACGCCCCTGATGTAGAGCGAGTTAATACGAACATTTTAAGACCAAAATGATGAGCCAGACAGCAGCAGCTACAGAGAGGGGAGCTACAGTTTTCAATAGAAAGTGAATTGGAGCCAGAGTCGATGGAGACGGCAACGTGTCCATGCTCACCTTTCACATGGCGGCTAGCAGGTTAGCTATGTCCATTTATATATACAGTCTATGGTTAAATTTCAAGACAGAAAATGTAATAATCATCGATCCTAGTCCAGCTACATGCCGTTAAAAAGCTCATCGTTTTGCCTCTAAACGGCGTAAGTCTGGCCATGAACCCGGCCTCTGTGTGTGCGCCAGCTGACCTATAACGGCAAGTATAAAGACATCATTACAGACTAGAATCTGGAATTCAAGTCTAGTTTCATTGTTGCCTCAAGCTAGTAGCTCACTTTTGGCGTTCGGGGACAGGATCCAACATTTATGAGAACAGGCATCAAATGAACAGTGTCAGTCGGCTGGAGTCATAGACAGAAACCCCAAAGAACTCTGGGAAATGATGCAACACTCGGACACCGGCAATGGCGAAACAAAAGGCAAGCCCTAAAACAAAACGACGCAGTGGTAAAATGTATGAAATAAATAGAAAATGTAATGAATAATGCCAGTCCAACCCCGGGTTAGACTTGAGGGAGCTAGAAGTATTTTGGTGAGTACATTTGTATACTGTAGGAGAGAAAATGCAGTTGTTTATGTTTGTGTGGACAGGGCTCCCCAGGCTGAGCAGCTAAATAGAGGAGATGTGTTTGTAAATGCACTTGGAGCTCTGTGGTCGGGGGAATTTTTGGCACATAATTTAGGTCAAGAAGACAAAGCTGAACTAGATCAAAGACGGTTGTTTGCAATGGGGTATTTTCCCAGCATGCATTTGCCCATATTTAGACCTATACCTTTATATGTCAACGCACTGGGAATTTAACACGTGGCTGAGGCTTCAGGGAGGGCAGTTTCCTGTTATTACAATGGGGACGTCCAATGTGGAATTAAAGAGATTTCACAGTTTTAGATTTAGTTGTTTGTTAAATTATTGTGAAAGGAGAAAACATTCAAAAGCTCACTGTATGATACTTTAGTACAATGTGGCCCAAAAGTTAGTACAATGCCCAAAAGTCACTGACACTTTTAAATCTTCAATAGCTCCTATAATATAAAGTTATACTCACCAAATTTTAGCAGTAGATAAACTGAACCTTCGATATTTTTGGCAATATATATGATAACAATTGTTCACTTACACTTGAACTTATCACTACTTAAACTAGGGGGAGGTAAAAATGACCACATTTTAAAAAATAATGTTTTTTAAGTGTCCACCATTTTCGGTTTCACACTGAATAGTCCGATCCAACACACTCTACATAACATTTGAAAGTATTTCCGGGCTTATGGCTCTTATTTGATCCTCAATATTATTTTTTAAGTCATTTATTGTCTGAGGTTTATTCACAAACACCTTTTTTTGGAGCATCTCTATATATGTATTAAAATGTTTCTGAATTTGACCCATGTAACTCAAAGTACCACTGTACAACGAGGGTCCGTTCCTCGGTGCTGTATTTGCTCATATTAATGTCGGAAGGGTAGTTCCAATTGCTCTGAAGAAATCGAATAAAAATATTAAGAAACAAAAGACTTATGAAGTTTTTTCAACTATCAGTGACTTTTGGGCCACCCTGTATCGCTTCAGTGACATTCGGCGACAATGGACCCGGAGCCTCAGTTTCAAGTCGCGCTACCATATTTTCAAACGGTGACAGGAGGTAGGTATTTTAATCTATCTAACTTGTTGCAAACTCTAACAAACATTATCACATCACGAGTATTCAAGTTCACTTCCATACACATGCACATCTATGGAAAAGCTTTTTAAACAGTGAAGCAACACAGGGGTAGAGCACTATTGCACAGCCACCACGCTCTCATCCCAAAGTGCATTTTAACAACGCATCAGGCTCTTTAGTCCGGGTTTGTGATGGATCAGATGTTTTACAATCAGCTGACGGCACATAACTGTCACACTGTGTTGCTGCAGTAGGATCTTGAGAGGACGGGGGATTAACGTTGAGCTCAAATTCTCTAAAGGAAATTTTAGCTTAAAGTAATTCTTAAAGCAGTTTTTACTATTGAGGATGAGTGTGAGTGGAGTGAGGCTGCGTGAGAATGATGGCTTTAGAATGGGCAGTACATAACCCCTGTGTGTGTGAGTTTATGGTAGGTCCTCATAGAGCCAGGCCTGAATGAACTCCTAAATCACAGTATTGATCAGGAGCTGAGCAGACACACACACACACACACATGCACACACACAGACGCACACAGGACCGGGGCCACTTAGACGGCCTCTTCTGTGATTCACACTAAATCCCCGCAACTCCTCCTTCAGCTCCAATACTCCCCTCTGTCCTCCCACTGTCTGCCTCTGTCCACTCCACTGCCCAAGCTCACAGTGCCACAAACAGTTCAATGTGCGGACGGTAATGGGCTTCAAATTTCACTGCTCAAACTTCTTAAAATTGTTTTTCCATCTAGAAGCAAAGTGAAGCAAAAATGGAGAGGATCTGGCTCATTTTGAACTTGAAACCTGAATAGTTGTTCCATTCCACGACCCGACTTTGTGCTTGCGTTGTCTTACTCTGTGTGGGTGGGTGGTGGTGGTTAGAGGTGCAGCAGTTTGCCTCGGGACAGCTATGACTACACCAGTTAAATACAATATATATTTTTTGCTTCTCTTCTCTTGGCGATGGCACAGTGGCAGAATGGTCACATTATTATACAGGCACTATATAAACCCTCAGAGTGCTTGTAATTGTGAAGGAAGCGATCGCAGACCAGGTAGAGAACAGAAAGAAGTTTTATCCCGTGAGATGAATAAAAAGTACAAACAGCAGGCGCATGCTTGTGTGTTAAATTACAAAGGAGTCACCCAGTACTTATACCCCGAGAAAGGTACGATCTATAGAAACCTGGTCCTATTTACATAGTGTCCATACAAGGTCATAAATGGATATACCGTTAGCTGTTTACATGAAGGTGGAATATGTCACTAAAAAGATGCTTGTAGTCACTGAAAAGATGTTTTATAACACCTCCTGTCAACTGAAAGATGAATACCTGTATCATGTAACTGAAGTAGCAGGTTCCAGTGTGGACATCTTAAGATAAGTCTGTGTGGCATTCTTACAGAGAAACGAGTTCACCTCAATGTTTAAGACACCAGCATCGACTCAAAGGTTAAGAGTAAAATAATAAAAAAAAAAAACAAAAAAAAAAATCATGCTTTCAGTGCTTTACATCAAGGAACCATTCGCCCATTCACACGTGGGTACGCTGGCATCGCACCGCCAACTTCACTGATGTTTATGTCACGAACAGGATTTGAACCACCGACCTCCGCATGAGTGGACAAACAATCTACCAACTAAGATACCTTTTTTTTTATTTTTTTTTTTTAATTTAATTTAATTTAATTTATTTTGTTAGTTAGGTTTTTTTTTTCTTTCGTTTAATTATTTATTTATTATTATTTTTTTTGATGATTATTTTTTCTTTTTTATTGAATTTCTTGCTTTTTAATCAGCAGTTACCGTCTTTATTACACCACTACACTTTTCGTTTTCAGACGGTCCAGAGCATTTTCATATAATTTTTAAAGATCAGATTTAACAACTGAGGCAATGTTCTAAATGTTCTAACCGTCTCACATATTAAACTGTTCCACATTTGGACAGAGGGGGCATCATTATCAACCCATTTTTAACATAGTTTTCCTCCCCAGCGTCAGGAGGAACTGTATGACATCTTTGTGAGCTTTCAAATCTACAGGTATAAACCCCAGAAGACAGAGCAGCAGACTGGGAGACAGGCTCCGCCCCACCACAGAGCCGACCTGTCTGCACACGACGTCCCACAACGACTGTATAATCTTACACTCCCATAAACCATAGAATCTGCTCTCTGGGATTAATTTACATTTGGGACAATGTCTAGAAATTCCTGGCGTGTACTTAATAATAAAACATAATTTGGTGTTCTAATAATGTTTTTCAAAAGTAATAGTAGTAGTAATCCTCTGAGGTTCATGTGGCGAAATAAATAAAAATTCCCATTAAATATATGTCCTCTACATCGACATGTACTGACAGACGAGCACGCAGGCGCCATCAGAACTGCTGCATCACTGCGTAATAAATCCATGTATTAGCTGGTGATTTCTTTTCAGATTAGGCCCAGGCAAATCCATGAGCAATGTTTGCGGATAGGATGTGCCAAATCGAAAATAAATAAGACGCAGTGTTAATGAATTATTATGTGTTTAGCAATCACATTACTCATCTCAGACCTATGAAGCAGCTGTGCCAGCAAACAGCACTGCGGAGCCAGGAATCGCGCACCGCCACGTGAGCAATCAGGTTCTAATGAGATCACTTCATTCATTAAGCATTATTGATCCAGGTTTTAAGAAATAAGGCCTAAGTCTTGATGTGATGGGTTGTGGAAGAGGCTGGGAACGGTCGGGGATTGCAAAAGTAATGAGTCATTTTTAACTGTTACAATCGTTTGAGATTAGCTGATTAAACATTTCAAAATCGCTACTGTACCTGACACGGGCCAACCCTCCAACCAGGGAACTGTTTGGGTTTTGTTGCTCTGGTATTTCATTCAACACACACTGGAGTTATGGGGAATATTTTCTTTAGCATTGGTTTCAGTCTTAAAAGTCCTATACTGTATAACACAAAATAGAGTCTTTAAGTTACATTATAAAGCTGTTACCTCCTCAAAAACAGACCTGGAGTTGTGTTTTGTTTCATTCACAAATGTTTGAGTAACACTTTTTTATTAATTTGCCTACGTCTTAAAAACTCAAAATGCTTTGTTCCACCTTGTGATGTCATGAAGTGGTAGTTTTACCTTTGGTTGATTGGTAATTCCAGGGCAGAAATCATCCAAATGATTCTAGTGAAGGTGTGTGGGGTTTAAAAACACAGCAGAGCACTTCCTGTATTACCACATGATGACATCACAAGGTGGAACAGAGTGTTTTCTGTTTAAGAGAAGAACTTAAAGCCTAAATATGCAGGTTTGTGTGTTAAACATGTGAAGGAAACAAAACACAACTCCAGGTCTGTTTGTGATAAAGAAATAACATTAGAACAGATCAGAAAATACCGTAAAATTCTGCCTTTAACTCAAATTGTTCAGAGCATTGATGCCAAAAAACCATATAACTTTTCTTTCTTTTATCCTTGAAGATGTTATTGCTTTGCCTAGAATGTTCCACTGTATGGCATTTAACTATCTGTCGCCATGGACACAAACAGATCGTGACCCCAGGCTAAGTTATAGGTAGGGTTTGTGGAGAGGCGTTCTTACTGTTCACAGAAGAATGGATGAATGGAAGTTACAAAGTGCACTTTTAAATGAGAGTTGGATTTGGAATAATCAAGAACTAATTTTAGGCATAGAGGGAAAAAGGACCGCTGTGAATGAGCCAAAATAAAGAGCTCATTTGTACAAAAACAGATGCCATATAAAACAGTGGTGGAACGACACAAAGTAAAAGTAGTAAAGTACTGTATTATACATTTTTAAGTGGATATACTTTTACTCACTACATTTGAGAGAAAATATCTGTACTTTCTACCCCTCTACATTTTTTAACTGGACTGAAAAGTAAAAGCCAAACATTTGAATCCTTAAAATATGTGCAAATACTTTTACTTTTTACCCTTAAGTACATTTTTAAACAGTTACTTTAACACTTTAACTTAAGTAGATTTTCCATGTGATACTTTAACTGGGTTTTTTGCTTCGGTATCTGTACTTTTAGTGGCCTGGGAACGCCTCGGGGTCCCACCGGAGGAGCTGGAGGACATGTCTGGGGCGAGGGAAGTCTGGGAGTCCCTGCTTAGACTGCTGCCCCCGCAACCTGGCACCGGATAAGAGGAAGAAGATGGATGGATGGACTTTTACTTAAGTAGCAACTCTGAGTCCTTCTTCCACCACTGATTTAAAATATATGAGTGAGCCAAATCTATTTCTGTGCAGCAAAAATCCACTCAACTTTGAAAACAAATTTCCGTTTCTGTTTGTTTGTGGAACTTATTCTTGGCAGAACTTCTGAGTAATAAGAGACACAAACTGCACAGCACCTGAAAGAAACTACACTTTTACAACATACAATGCAACATGAGTTTTACTTTCCAGCTCAAAAGTCCTAACAGTCCAATTTGAAGTGGACAAAGGCTTAGGACATTGGTGGATGCGAGGCCGGCGGATTACAGGCAGACACCTCATTAATGCAGTGCACTCCAACAATAGGGCGGCCCATTGCCTCTTCTACATCTATCTGTCAAGTGTGCCATTAGCCTGTCAGGGAGCGGACAGCGGTGCCATTAGGCCACCCCGATAATCAGACCTATTTACTGGCTCATTTTGCCTCCTTCATTGTCACAGACGCGGTGTGGTCAAAGACAGCGCTCCCTTTCTCCTGCCGTCACGGCCGCCCTCCCACCTCGTCTCCGGGATCACTCAGTCCGTCATTACACTGCTGTTCGAGAGCGATCGTATATCCACTGGCCGGGTCTAATTTGATTTCAAAATGTGCTTCAATACAAAAGAGGCCGATAAAGACATTCATATTTCACACGGTGGATAAAATGGCTGCCTGGGATTATACAATATTAAAAATGGTGATTGTTGATGGGACAGTCATTAATACTACTTAGCTTTATCTCTAGCGGTTCCTTCAACTTTGATGAAACATATTGGGGCGGAAAGGTTTCAGAGCTTCCACTGAAGTAAATTCGGGAATAATAATTCAAGCAGAGACAAGTTTCTATGACAAACTGTTGCAGTCTCCAAGCCTGACAAATGGAAGGAATGTGAATATATCAAAAATGTATACCACGCACATGGGGCGGCGGTGGCTCAGTGGTTAGAGCAGTCGTCCCGCAAACCAAAGGTCAGAGGATTGATTCCTGGTTCTGTCGTTGTGTCCTTAGGCAAGACACTTGGTCAAAGTGGGAATTGGTTGAATAGTCTCCCGGTAACCCTGACAGAATGTCCCACGTACAGTTCTTTTAAAGCACAAATGAAAAACTGGTTATGGTCAAACCAAACATGCTTCATCTATAGTAGAAATGTGATTTTAACTTTTCAATAGGGCAAAATATGAAGGGTGTGGGTATAAAATGTAAATAAATGGATCTGTGCAATGAACGGGATGTGCAATATTTTGTATGGTGCAATAATGGGAACTGTGCAATGTAATGTGTAACTTTTATTTTGACCCCTCAGTGACCCCAGCCCTTGGGACAACAGATGGAAATTAGTCTTTGGCTAATCCGGTGTGTTTATGGTCATGTCTGTCATGTCTTGTCTCTTCATTAACATGTTTGTCCCAACCAAATAAATAAATTGATAAAAAAAAACCTTAAACTTCCCCTACATTGCCATTGGAAGTGGTATGTGTGTGGATGACTGGTGGTGGAGTGTTGTTAATAATAATAATAATAATAATAATAATAATAAAAAAACATATATGTGTCCCTGTCAAATGAACAAATAAAAGAAAAAAAAAATTGATTACATTCTGATTTATAACTAGCCGTGTCACGATAACAAATTCTGAAGTTCAATATGTGGCTGAAGTAAATATAGTCGATAAACGATAATATCGGAAAGTATTTATTTCACTGACACCATAACGCAAGAGTTGATTTAAGCCACAAAAACTATTCTAAATCTACAATATAAAAGAAAAAAAAAGAAACATGAGCTGCATAAAAAAAGGCAGAATGAAACACTTACTTAGTACTTAGTTTGCATTTATAATGAGCCACAGAAATTATGAATTCAACCTTCTACAGCTCAAATCTTATCATGTAGCCAAAAAGAAAATAAAACAAATTTCCCAGTAGTGTAAAAGAAAAAGTCCCATCCATGTAACAAGTATTGAACGATAAGTCGATATAGTAATCATCGTGACAGGCCTATTTATAACCATTTACAGAAAGAATGTAGCTAAAACGCTGGGTGAAGTTTGGTTCTCTACAATGAAGTTGCTTGATTGAATAGAACACAAGCATCAGGCAAAAATGAATAGCTCACATAATGGCACACGCCTCCTAGTGAAAAGCAGTCACTTATTCCCCAAAAAAGAACAGTAAACGCTGCATCATTCTCCAAAACAATGCTCATTACTAACACAGCTTCAGTTCTAGACAGAGTTGGCGTTGTATACTTCTTGCTTTGTGACTTAAAACTGCGTAATTGCCTTCTTCACTGCAATAGTATACAGTGGTTTCTTCAGAAAACTTTGCAGTTAAACTTTTACTTGTATATATCGTACAAAAACAACTTTCTTGGCTTGTAGCACATTCCTTTTTCGCAGAGCAGACAATGCATTCTCTTTCACACAAGAAACCCGAGCCTCTTCAAGGATTACACGCACTAAACAGGCCCTACCAACGCAACCCTATCACACTGAAGACGCATCTTTTTAGTTATAGGATCTGCAGGCGCGAGTCATTAAAACAGAAATGCTCGGACTCCCCTCTCCCAAGACACTTCCACCAGCGCACTATGCAGGGGAGAGTTCATGGTCCAATTCGTGCTCAGAAAAACAGAACAGTATGGACAGCCTTTTCAAATGTTTCACTTGGTAATACTTGTCCCCAGATAGGTTGAAGTCTGTGTACAAGTCAAAAAGTCAGGAGAGCATGAAGATTTCTGTACGGCGAACAACACATCCATATGCATCTATACGTAGGCCGCACTCGTACTGTTAAAGCAAGTCCTGCAATCACAACTGATCCTGGGTTGCCAGTGCCTAAACCTGCAGAAAGAGGAAATATATATAGAAACCTGCAGAAATTACTCGCTGCACTAGCACTGGTTCATGATTGGCTGCAGATGCTGGGCTTTAGATAGTGGGGATTCAGATCAGAGAGAGTCCTTTTAGTGTTAAACAAAAACATTGAAACTGGCATCCCAAATGAGAGACTCTGGATAATTGGACTGGAAAATCACCTTGAGAACCAAAAGCAAGGAAAGGCAAGTTTATTTGTAGAGCACAATTCCTACACAAGGTAATTCAAAGTGCTTTAAAGAATAAAAAAGACACTAAAATCACAATACGACAAATCGAAACATCAATAATCACAAATAATCACCATAAGATTAACATTAAAAGAGAAAAGGCTCATTTGGAGAGGCCAGTGAGCAGGACGTTACAGTATCTAACCTACTGGAGACAAATGCAGGATAAGTCTCTCTATGTCTGGTTTTGCCAGTATACCTCTGATTTTTACAATGTTTTTTAGATGGTAAAAAGCTGCAGATGTTATTGATTTGATGTGGCTGTTAAAGTTCAAGTTCTAAGTCCATTATTACCTCTACATTTCTAGCCTGGTTTTAGAGGTTTTAGAGAGAGAGACTGGAGGTGACTGCTAACACTTTCTCTGTTTCTGTGGGCCAAAAAAAATCAACTTGTAACATAAATAAGTGGTGCACCATGTCCAATATTTTAGTAATTAAGAATAAATTAGCATTAGAATTTTGATTAGTAAAATCTATATTTCATGAATGTGTAATCCCTCAGTCGTCCAGGCCTGATCCGTAGTAAAAGCCAAAGTTGACAGATTTAACTTTGGCTTTTACTATATTTGATGTAAACATGTTAAACCTCGTATCTGGGGACACAGACAAATCATAAGTGAGCAAGGGGATGTGAACAGTATACAAATACACTGCCCGGCCAAAAAAAGTCACCAACCTGGATTTAACTAAGCAAATAGGTACGATCCTATAGGTACGAGTCAGGTCTAGGTTCAGCAACAGTCTGTGCTCAAAGACTGAGTCAGCTGACTACCTGAATATACTGAATGACCAGGTTATTCCATCAGTGGATTTTTTTCTTCCCTGATGGCACGGGCATATTCCAAGATGACAATGCCAGGATTCATCAAATAGTGAAGCGTGGTTCAGGGAGCATGAGACATCATTTTCACACATGGATGGGCCACCACAGAGTCCAGATCTTAACCCCATTGAGAATCTTTGGGATGTGCTGGAGAAGCTTTGTGCAGCGTCAGACTCGACCATCATTAATGCAAGATCTTGGTGAAAAATTAATGCAACGCTGGAAATAAATCTTGTGACATTGCAAAAGCGAAATCGAAACAATGCCACAGCGAATGTGCCGTAATCAAAGCTAAAGGCGAAACAACTAAATATGAGAGTGTGTGACCCTTTTTTTGACTTTGTTTTTAGGGATATAATACATTGCTTACAAAACGTTCTCTTTCCCATATAACAGTTGTCATTTCTCATAATCACAGAAAACTCAGATATAACAGTTACATTTCGGCCAAGGCCACATTTCTCGTTTCTTCCTTCATACAGGAGCTCACGACACACACACTCCAGGAGGATTTTAAAACCCTGGTGTAATCTCAGTTTGTTAGACTCCGCATTTGATTCTGCTCCAAATTTTGCTGTACGCTGCCTTTACCCTGACTGTACAATAACGATCTACAGAACGATTCCCGAGCCTCTGCGCCTGTTCTTCATATAACAGAACAGAAACCAACAGGGACCCATGTTCACACCCTCAAAGTTTAGTTTTTATGTGAGTTCAGACAACCAAGCCAATACTGACTTTTCACTTTTTGAGGATCTTTGTTTCTTTCAACTTTGCACAGACTTTTCAATATTTAAAAGACATTCTATGACCACAGTCCACTGTATGAAAACAGTTATTGCAAATTATTACATTTTTATATATCACTTTTCCACCTCATCACATCAAGGAACCACACACACATTCATAGAGTTGGGTTAAGTGTCCTTAATTTGCTTGTCTGTTTCTATTTCATTGTTGATTCTCAAACTTTCTGTTGGTTAAAGTAATTCTCATGTTCAGCCCTAAGAGGCCACTGCTCTTGTGATTTTGGACAAAAATGAATTGAATTGAACAAAACCACCCACTACAACATACACAACGACATACACACTCTACGGTCAAACAGATGATTTGTCAGGCAAAAGTGTCATGCCCAAGGACACAACAATATGAGCTGATTTGAGCTGGGATTGAACCACAAAGTCTTCCGTTGTACGCTTGACCTGAATCACTTGAATGAAAATCTGAGCTACTGTCGCCCAAAATGGTAAAAAGTAAAATTTGTTCAGATCAAAAGAGATTAGCCAAACTTGAAATGGAACTGAAATTAAAGATCAGATTGAATATGGAAAGCATCAGTTATGATTTTTCCCTCATTCTTTTCTCACTACATAGCCTACTGTAAATTAATGTGTGAGCTTGTGTGGGTGGTGTAAAATCCTTTGTAAATATAAAAAACATTGCCCTATTATTATTGCCAATTACAAAAACCAAAAGACATTAGAGACGAACAATTATAGCATATTCACTCCACACTTGTAGAGAGCTGAGTCTAATTTAACAAAGACCATAGAGGAGACCAAAGAAACCCGAGTGTTAGTCTGCACAAAAGGCACATTTCAGCCCACAGATGTAACCCATGAGTCAGAGCGTTTGCACAAGAGATTACCTTAACCCGTGTTAAAGGATGCGCTTTCTGGAATGCCCTAAAAGACATGCAAAGTGAGCCTATTTCTGTAGTCGGATTTGGGTAAATAAACTTCAAAGATGGGCAGCTGAAGTATGTCACATGCGGTCTCGCATGTCAAGTTCTAAGGAAAGCAATTTTTTTTGTTCCTGAAGTGAAAAAAGGAGCAAAAATGTGTATTTTTTTGATTCATTTAAGAAGGTATTGTTTGTGATGGAGTAATAAGAACTCATGGTAGACTTTGTCAGACGTGCAACAATGAAAGAAACTGAAAAGCACATAACATCTTGATATTTGAATAAAAAAGATCCTCCTTAGCATAAAAAGCATGAAAAATGTATAGTACCCCAACAGGAGGGGGCAAAGGAGGTGCACACTTTGTGCCAGACTCAAGCATAGACTGTATAAAGAAGTAGACAAAGGAAGTGCGACGTTGCCCATAGCTTTTGGCTCCAGTCAGATGAACCTCATCGACGCTAGCAGTTATGGGGCGAATTTGGAGACGAGTTCCCTATTTGAAATTCTGACCGTGAGTATCATAGCAAACAAAAAGCCAATCAGGAGCCAGGCTGTTGAAGGTAACGCCACTTCCCGCCCGCACCACTGGTTTAGCACAGAGTGAGCGCTTAGCAACGCTGTCAATCAAGCCTGTTGCTAACACTAACAGGAGCAACCTCAGGGAAAGAAGGCGCCTGATTTGCCTGTTATTAATCTTTATATTGATTTACAGACACAATAGTGAAATAAAAGCAGCAGGATCATGTAGGACATTTTACGGCCAAACTAATAAGCCTGACGCTACCAGTTACGAAGAAAACGGCGACAGTTTTTTAATAGAAAGTGAATTGGAGTCAATGCAGCAGGAAACAAGCCCATGCTCACTTCCTATTTGGAATGCGGCGGCTAGCAGGTTAGCTATGCGCATTTATATTACAGTCTATGGTCTCAAGCCTTGAGAAGTTTACACGGTTGTGTCAAGAGCGACTATAAATGCCAACTACTCTCATGTTCATTAAAAAAGTGCATTTGAGCCAGTCTCAGACACGTCATAGATGGTGGGATGGTGTCGAAATACCAAAATAAGTGGCCCTGCTGTTAAAATATGGCCACGCAAACTACATATTTTTTTAAAAAGCAAACTGATTTCATTTATAGTGCCAGCATGGAAAGCTCTAATGACGACACTGCTAAACCTAGATGCCATCTTCCTCCGCGGTCCCATCTCATCATCCTCATTATCACAGTTGATCGGAGGGTCCACTTACCGGCCTGGTTGGTGGTGATGTCTATGGTGACATGCTGCGCCGGGTATGGGCTCTTATTGCTCACGCCGTTCACAGCTTGAATTTCAAAGCTGTAGAGCGTATGTGCCACCAGGTTACTGATGAAGACTCTGGTGTCGGTGAGGGCCAGCTGCCTCGGTACAAAGTCCACGTTCTCGTCGCAGTGCGAGCAGGATCGGCGGTCGGCACGGCACTTCCGGCACACGATGTTGTAGACCACGTCGTTGCGGCCGCCCGTCTCTCTGGGCGAGTGCCACTCCAGTATCACCGAAGTCTCGTTCACAAAGGAGATGACGTTTCGGGGGCTGGACGGGACGCCTGTGATCAGAGCAGAGTAAAGGTTTAATTAGGATCTTTGCTTTTGTCGTTCATTTGTGTCTCGTTTCGTTCCGCTGTATGTTTAGAATTGGAAATGGCTCAAAGAGAACACACAAAGTTGGATGATGTATTTCTGGTGAACGATGAACCACCAGCTTGTGTCCATGGTTATGCTATTGCTTTGTCTGGAATGTCCCACAGTATGGCATTAAACTTATCTCCATGGACACACCCTCAGCTTATGTTATAGCTTTGTCTAAAATGTCCCACAGTAAGGCATTAAACTTATCTCCATGGACACACCCTCAGCTTATGTTATTGCTTTATCTGGAATGTTCGACAACCTGGCACTAAATTTATCTATCGCCATGGAGACAACCTCAGGCCAAGTTACAGGTCAGATCTGTGCGGAGGCGACCCCGCTCATATAAACTTGTAACAAACTCGTGGCATTAAAAGCGTATTTGTCGAGGAAAATGTTAAATCTTAAAAAACACTTGATGTAAAAGATATAAGTTAGCGAAAGTATTTATATGAAATGTCAGAGGTACAACTGAAGTGAAGATATCCACCTTTGAGTGTGAAAACAGTCTCTGAAGTTTCACATTTTCAGCTGGAACTCTACACAAACAAGTTGACAAAATACCTCGCCTTAAGTTACGCAGTTTGAAATGCTAATGTATTCCATTCACACCCTGGAAGAGCATCCAGCCAAACATGAGTGTCTATCAAACATTAGCTATTTAGCACAAATCAGTGTAGCATGTATCATTCTTCTCCCATTGGCTCTGGAGATTCACGCTCCCGTTCACTTCCTCTCTACCTGCAGCTGCTGCACTGCTGCACAGGCGACGAGGCTTGGGCAGAAATCATGGAATAATAAAAGTATTGTTTTGCCTGAGCGCAGTTTTAATATTAGCTCAGTGTGCGATGTTTTAAGAGTTCACTTTTCTGAAACACAGGGTGGATGTGGCTTCAGCTCATTGTGGCTGTACAGGAGAATCAGTAATGTCTATACCGCTTAAATCCTAAAAGAAATGAAGCAATAAGCTGTTCTGTTGACGCAAGAATCTCCCAAACTTGCATTATTGTTACTTCTTAAAAGATGTCCTCACACAGTCGCACCCCTGTGTTTAGTGAACACTTTTTATGAACAGCTATGTAAAGATGTATAAAAATAAAAATAATAAAATCACACCTCACAATTTGCAATGATAATTTGTAATCACTTATGCCAATGCCAAAATTTTAAATCCAAATTGATCAAATTTCTTTTTTGGATTCTTAACGTTAGCATTTGCGTTAACTCAGACTCAGAATCAGAAGACTTTTATTGCCATTGTCGGTGAACACAGCTCACAAACTAGGAACTTACTTTGGTGATAAAGTGCAACATAAAACTCTGAATAAGTACAAATAAGGGCATGCATAAAAAAAGATATGCTTAAAAATAAAATAACTGTGTATTTTATTGATGTATTTTTTAAATGTCATTGTTATCTGTGACTTTTATAATTATAATCTGAATATGTACAGACTATTTAATAATGCAATCTTCTCATATTCACCCCTCACTAAACAAACACATGTGCAGCAGTGCATATATAAAGTGTGGATGTTTTATTGTTTGTAATAAAGGGAGCGATATAGGAGAACCTATAGAAAGCATAATGTTGACTTGGTGCACTTGAGACTTGTGTGGACATAAGGCAGGGGCCGCTTCAGTCAACAAGAGACACAATTAATCACTGCTGCTGCGCTGCGTGGTTAGCCCTGGGGAGCTAAGACAAAGCTAGCAAACTCACAGGGGTGCAGGAATGGCAGTGTTAGCGCCACAGCCTCCACAGCTCTTCAACAACAGAGGGTCACAGACATCAGGGCCAGACCTCCATGTTGTCATTATTATGGTCTGGCTGAGAGGGCGGCTGGTGCTCCAAATACATCAAATGGTACATAATTCGGTCCCTGGATTGCACCTCTATGAAGTTTCAGCTAAAAGGGAATCCGAGAGTATATGGAACCTTTGGGGACCCTGAAATTTTAGCCTAAAAACATGTGCATCCCATGTCACAGCTGGGGTTCGCCAACTGTATTCTGGTGACCTGATTCAGTCCGGGTTTAGACTTACTTTTGCTCTTTGCTAGTCATATTTTTAGGTGGCATTATTATAATAATCGCTATGATTTATATCGCACATTCAAAACTTGACAAGCCAGTCAGTAGACGATTATTCATTCACCCTGAACAACTGGTGGTAAGTTGGCGTAATTATATTCAGCCCGTCAGTTCAGTTTAATACATCCAGCTAGTTTTACCTGACTCTCCACATGGTCCAGACACAGAGGGGCGTGGCCTGTGTCGGCCATTTTTAAAGTCTTGGGTGTGGTCGTGGGTTGGACCATGTGGAGGGGAGTTTTTTTTTTTTCTTTTTTTTTTTTTTTTTTTCAACGTCTTTGAGTATTATTTTTTTTTCTCATATTTGAGTGTTTATAGTTTTATTTTAAACACTTTGAGTTAAAGGGATTTAGGCCTCATAAGTCCACAGTGTGTGACGAGATCCTGCTTAAGTTGTATCTACTGTACCCGTGAAGTAAATGGTGTTTACCTGGGGGAGGTGCTTCTGGTTTGAGAGGGTATATAAGCAGGGCGGGGCAGTCTTTTGGTGTAGCTAGATACATGTGGGTTTTTCCTTAGTTTCTTAATTTCTGTTGCTTTTGTTTTAGCTAAGCGCAGTTACTTTTTGCAAATACACTGCCTGAAAAAAAAGGTCACACACACTAATATTTGGTTGGACCGTCTTTAACTTTGATGGACCATTCGCTGCGGCATTGCTTTGATTTTGCTTCTGCAATGTCACAAGATTTATTTCCATCCAGTGTTACATTAATTTTCACCAAGATCTTGCATTGATGATGGTCGAGTCTGACGCTGCACAAAGCTTCTCCAGCACATCCCAAAGATTCTCAATGGGGTTAAGGTCTGGACTCTGTGGTGGCTCCATGTGTGAAAATAATGTCTCGTGCTCCCTGAACCACTCTGTCACTATTTGGCATTGTCATCTTGGAATATGCCCGTGCCATCAGGGAAGAAAAAATTCACTGATGGAATAACCTGGTCATTTAGTATATTCAGGTAGTCAGCTGACCTCCTTCTTTGAACACAGGCTGTTGCTGAACCTAGACCTGACTCGTACCTATAGGCTTGTACCTATTTGCTTAGTTAAATCCAGGTTGGAGACTTTTTTTTTTGGCCTGGCAGTGTATATGTTCCTTTTCCACGGTGGACCATGGTGCCCTGTAATAAATTTCAGTAACAGATATCCGAGTTTCGGGCCATGGGGCCAGCTTCCCCACATATACGCTCTGATCACCTGAATGAAAGTCTGTGAATGACTATGTTTGTAGACGCTTGCTACACCCTAATAGGGACATTAACAGGGCTGCACAGCGGAGGTGGGAAGAAGACATTACAAGGCCTCATCACCATTGCTAACACGCGCCGGTAATGCAGGGACAGCGCCGCGGATCAGATGTGACTGCTACTTAAAGTGTGATTTGCAGACTATTAGAGACGCCTTGGGCTGTTTTAATTTACCATTGGATTTAATTTGTTTAGAACGGTACTTACAGCGCTTCCGATGCTTCCTCATTTAGCCGTGTCATGGTTTGTGAGGCCAGGTGATATGAGCGCTGATCAATACTGAAATTCACTTAACATTTTGCTTTAACTGAGATAAATGATCCAGAGTGTTGTTTTTGTTTTGTTTTGTTTTTCCACGTTTAATATGCTGACGAGTTATGCTTTGCAGTAAATACGCTGAAATGAAGCTTTACCCAACCAAAATGTTTCAATATTGCTGACACGAGGCGGATAATTATATTCAAAACTTGAAATTAGCCATTTTAGTTAGGAGGTAAATAGCGAAATAGGGGAAAACACCATTAAAATGATTTAGAAAGTGGTTCAAACTGATGCAAAAATAGTAATATTGATATCCTCTACTGACGCCTGGTGGTTGGAGTTGGTATTACATCTCTGTCAGTTCTAGCTATTGTGCACTTTTACCTATTTAACAGAGATGATCCTCAACCAGCTTTTTTTTTTTTAACAGTAATCTGACATTATTTAAAGTCTATAACAATATTAGCCCAAAAATAAATACGGTAATGTATAACGCAGTCTAAATCTCCCAAGTTACTTTATTTTGCTACTTCTTACAGATGCCTTCCGCAGTGTCACGCCCTCTCGTTAGGCTGCTGTCTCTCTGCACTTCCTCTGTCACGTCTTGTTCTTCTGGTCGAATTTCCAGGAAAGAATCCATCCTGGTGTCACAACAGCAGCCTTATCTGACCTTCCTCTTGGTAGAACATGTCAATAATAGTTTTTGTAGCCTTGTTTATCAGGTTCAATAAAGTTGGACTAAAAATGTTTCACTATGTTCCAAAGTTGGCACCTGATTTTTACGCTCTTAAAACATGAAAAACAGACAGAGTTTATTTGAAACAGTGCAGAGGTCCAAAGTTCCACATAGCATCCTAATTATTCACCGCAATGAGTTTATAATCTCAGCTTTCAGAGGTCAGAGCGGAGTTTTGCCATCATGATAATGCCTTAAAAAATATACTTCTGGGAAAACTCTGAATAAACTGAACTAATCAACATGAGCATGCTAACAGTACACTTCCTGTTTCTTGGATGATAAAATACTTCATAATTAATCTAATTTTTACCCTAAGAGCTGCTTTTCTAACAGTATATCTGTGCTCTTTTTTTAAGTTAAATAAAGGATAATTGACAAATGATCTGTGAATTGGGATTGTGCCATTGGTGGAAAGTAACAAAGTAAAAGTACAAAAGTCTGATAGTTAAGTACAGTCTTTAAGTATCTGTACTTTACTAATTACATTTTACAGTGGGTTCTTTTTACTTTTACTCCGCTACATTTGAGAGCAGTATCTGTACTTTCTACTGCACTACATTTTTGAACAGGACTGAAAAGTAAAAAGTACTTTTCGTATGATATGAAGGATTATTTTTATCATGTTCGTGGAAACATCCTGACTAAAGTTTTCGAGTTCAAGCTTGGACTTTGAGCAAACAAAAAATAAATACACAAAATTCATAAGAAAGATTAAGAATTTGATTTGTATTGTTACTGCTGACCAAAATATGTCTATTTTTTAATCTATATAACTATATTTAACATGTTATCAAAATCTGTGTGAAATACAGTGTTAAACATGTACTTAAAGGGCCCATATTACACTATTTTCTGATCCATGTAATTTCCTCATCACAAACAGACCTGGAGTTGTGTTTTGTTTCATTCACATGTTTAACACACAAACCCTGCATATTTAGGAGTTCTCTCAAACTGAAAACACTCTGTTCCACCTTGTGATGTCATCATGTGGTAATACAGGAAGTGCTCCACTGTTTTTTTTTAGCTCCATACACCTTCACTAGATTCATTTGGATGATTTCAGCCCTGGAACTGCCAATTTCTACTGAACAAAAGGTAAAAGGAGCTGTTACTTGAAAACTACCAATTCATGACATCACAAGGTGGAACAGAGCATTTTGAGCTTTTAAAATGTAGACATATTATAATAAAGTGTTAATCAAACATGTGTGAATGAAACAAAACACAACTCCAGGTTTGTTTTTGAGGAGGTACGAGCATTATGACATGACTTAAAGCTCAAAAGAATCTGCTTTGCGTAATATAGGACCTTTAAATACTTTCCTGTGATATTTTGACTTTTACTTGAGTAACTTTTTGCCTCTGTGTCTGTGCTTTTACATAAGTAGCAAAATTGATTACTTCATCCACCACTGGATTGTACTATAACTACATACTTAATAACATGGGCAGTTAGTATACAGCTTAATTGCAATCACGATCACGTCAAAAGTGATCCTCAACAGTGTAACTTCACCCCACAGTGTAGATAACCCATTTTCTCCTCCCAGGACAGCCGCTATCTGGAAGGCCCTGTGGTTCAAATTAAACACTTGTGCTCACTGTTTACCCATCTTCTCTGAGAGGGGCTGTGAGGAGAGTGTTTGTTTTATGATGTGAGACGGGCCTGCGGGGACCAACAGAAGGTCTCTTTGTGGAGATAGTGATCACAGCCAGGGAGAGGCGTGTGAAAGAACGCAGCGCTGTGTGGGCAGTGCCACATGAAATCAAACATGCTAGGAGGGCTAATGTATGAAGGCACAGAGACAGGGGACAGTCACAGAGAATCAGCAGATGGTAATGTTGAAGTTTCAGAATAAACTGTGCTTTCCTCTTTCAAATAAACAAGTCTGCAAAATGAAAATGAAAAAAGTGTAGTTTAATACATTGCAGAAGTGTTATCAGCTGTAACTGTCATGAGTGATGCAACAGAGCCACTCCCAAAGTCAAATAAGTGGAAATCCCCTGCAAAAAAAATATGACTCTACAGCATTCAAAATGAATTCAAAAGTTAGCAACCAAACCAGGACTATTCCAGGGCGAAAACAACCTCCACAGAACTACACCAGGACGACAGCAGGACCTCCACAGAACTACACCAGGACTACAGCAGGACCTCCACAGAACTACACCAGGACGACAGCAGGACCTCCACAGAACTACACCAGGACTACAGCAGGACCTCCACAGGACTACACCAGTATCTCCACAGAACTCACAGAGACTACACCAGGACGACACCAGGACCTCCACAGAACTACACTGGAACTACACCAGGACCTCTGCAGAACTACACCAGCATTACAGCAGAACTACACCAGGACTACACCAGTACCTCCACAGAACTATAGCAAGACCTCCACCGAACTACACCGGGACTACACCAGGACCTCCGCAGAACTACACCAGTACATTAGGACAGCAGAACTACACCAGGACTACAGCAGAACTACACCAGGACTACAGCAGGACCTCCACAGAACTACACCAGGACTACAGCAAGACCTCCACCGAACTACACCAGGACTACACCAGTACCTCCACAGAACTACAGCAGGACCTCCACAGAATCACGCCGAGTACCTCCACAAAACCTACACCAGAACTATAGCAGGACCTCCACAAAACTACACCAGGACTACAGCAGGACCACACCAGGACTACAGCAGGACCTCCCCCGAACTACACCGGGACTACAGCAGGACCTCTGCAGAACTACACCGGGACTACAGCAGGACCTCCACAGAACTACACCAGGGACAAGCCAGAATGATACTAGAAGTATACCTGGACTTAACTACTTCATCAGAAAAAACTCTGGACTAAACCAGGACTAATTCCGGACTAGATCACTAATCTTAAGGGTTGAACTAAGACCTGAAACAATTCAAACTAGACCTGAACAAACCCAGAACCATATAGACCGAGTCCATGATGAACCAGAGCGCACAGTCAGAGCCCTCTAAGCTCTGACATACACAACCAGTGAGATCAGGGCTAATGCCTTGGTAGAGGTCTGAACTGCCCATGTGTATATAATTTGTTACAGCTTCTTTAGACACATTACAAGCACATAACTTACTAGCACTTGAGTGAGTTACTTAGATTTTTCACAAGTACTTTGAGGGGAAATAAATACTTTTAAACTATGTAAATCCATCTTTCAGTCCAACAGTTTGATCCGTGTTGTGAAGCATCAGGAGCCTTCGACGGAGCTCCAGGCAGCTTAGGTCTGACAAGCCACAAACTGTTTCTACTGACAGACACAGCCAAAGTTTGTTAGGAATGTTGGAACGGTTCAGATCGCTCACATTTTCCATTTTATGCCCTGTATTTAGGTTGATACCACGACGTTCCCGAAATCTCACATGGTTGTGGTGATGGACGTAAACAACTGTATACAGGCGCGCTTGGGTAATATGTGGAGCTGCGGGCAGTCCTCCGAAAGTCCCTTCTATTCTCGTTTCATTCTGCTGAGGTGAACAATGCATCGTCCATATAGGGCATTGTGACATGTTTCCTTGCCAAAAATGACTCTGTGTAGCAACATTTAGCTAACCTTCTCATCTGAATATTCATTTCTCGGGCAAAAATATAATAAAATAAGTAGAATCTTTGGATCAAATATGGAAAGAGATTGAAAGCTAGTATTCCTGTGAGTGGGATGGCGGTGGAGTCTGGTCCCGAGTGGGCTGATTAAGCAGTGATTGTCCAGAGCTTATCCGGCCCTATTCCCACTGCACCTGATAAAGGCATTTTCTGGCTCTATATGATAAATGAACATCTCTCCATACCGTCCATACGCTGCTGAGAATGACGTCAGTTTCATTAGAATGTATGAAGCAGATGTATAAAATGAGCGTACGCCAATGGAATCACTGACTGGAAATTATAATGACTTTCCTCATTCTATAGTCACCTCTTTAAAGGAAACGTATTAAGCTAAATAGACTTTTTAAGAGCTTTATAATGTTTTTCCTTCATCATTAGCTTACTCAGAGTTGTAGTTTTAATGATTCATGTATGTCAGAGTGCGACAAGTTGCTCAGTTGGTGGAGCATTAGTCCACGGGTCTGAAGGTTGGCGGTTCGATTCCCTGGTCCACAGCGTCTGCATACACTGGTGCAAGAATGGGTGAGTGGTTCCTTGAGAGCCTTGAAGGTGGAAAAGTGCTATATAAAAACACATTTGACCATTTTTTTAATCATGTACAGTCCTGCATTTGAGGCTGGGGCACTCAGAAAAAAGTCCAGTTTGCACCTACCATTGATCTCCGCCCACTCTGCTGTTCTGACTTGTGATTTTTTTTTTTTTTTTTTTTGGAAAATTGTGCATTAGGTCGCATAGCTATTTTTCAAAAACAACACTATAAATGAAAACCCAGTGCCTGCCAGTATGAAGAGGCGGTGCTGAGGGTAGAGCATCACTTTCTATTATGTACTAATTTTCCATCAATACCTCTAATAATAAGTTAATAATAAGTTTAAACTATACAAAATGCAAAAACAAGATGCACGTATGTAATAGTGTCAGTGAAAGCACACACTACTACGACAAGTGCTATCCGGGCTTTGTCACAGTGTTTCTATCTTTGCCATTAGTCTTCCTGGCTTTGTCCTTCTTTTCTTTTCATTTCTCATAAGAGGATGCTCCCCGATGGACCAATCAGAGCTGGATCCCGCACCACCTGACCTCCCTCAGTGACCACTCAGCCTGTTCCTACTCCTCCAACTTAGAGAAAAGAAGCAACTATACCTCCCTAGACAGTGTTCTGGGGAAAAAAAAAGTAAGGATCTAAAGCAGTGCAACCACTTTCTCTAGTTTTTGCTTTAAAAGTAAGTGCAGTACGGTGACTTTTGCGTTGAGTTCTTCTCTGTTCCACTTGTGATGTCATGTGATAATACAGGAAGTGCCCCACTGTGTTTTTAAACTCCACACACCTTCACTAGAATCATTTGGAGTGGTCAATCTCTATTGAACCAAAGTTAAAAGGTAGCTGTTAACTTGAAAACTACCACTTCTGACATCACAAGATGGAACAGAGCAGTAACGCTTTGGAGATGCAGACAGACTAAAAATAAAGGATTGCTGATGTGTGCTGACAACATGTTTTTGATGAGGTGCAACATTCTAAACGGCACAAGCTCCAGGTCAGTTTTGTAATAGAGGAGGTGGCATCATAGGGTCATTTGTACTAGAGTAGAGTAGAGTACCCAGAAAAAAAAACATCCATATTTGAGGAGAAACAGAAATGGATGAGCGACTGCCACTGATGCTAACCTTGGGTTTCGTGGTATTCATGGATTTGGGCTCAAGTGATATTTTGAGGACTTTTGCCCATTCAAAAGATATGATATTTTGTCTGGAAATATTCATTGGTCTGCCAGTGCTGGTTTCTATCAATGTAGGAAATGACACATGCACAACTACGTTATCAGGGGACCTCTAGCAAAAAACAGAAGCCACACCTCGATGTACTACGCTAACCTTCACTCGCAAACGTGTTCTATAGTGACTATCCAAGCCAGGAGTAGTCAGGCGTCCCACTGAGAGACAGAACGCCCATGACAAAAGACAGGCATAGAGCAGAGGCTAGCTGGAAGAAGGGGTGTTTTGAAGTGCAGCGTAGGCGTATATGTAGCATGTTCCTCGGGATGGGGGGAGTGGGATGGCGGGGGTATAGCTGGAAGCCCCCCTGCTGACAAAGCCCACTACTGGACAATCCATCAGCCGGCTAATCAGAGCGATCGGGAGCACAGGGGAAGAGAGGAGAGAGAGGAGAGAGAGGAGAGAGAGGGACGTAGGCTACAGCTACAGTACCCAGGCAGATTGGCCTGATTTAAGCTACTCTCACTGCGCTCTTATCACAAACCCGCAGTATTAGAGAGATTCTTACTGGGATGAGCCGGCTGCCCCCCCTCTGTCTGCAGGAGGAGCACGGCGAGAATCCGGCAAAGATGTAAGTGCTTGTTGTACACCGAGATCTGACCTTCACATGTGTCCTTCACGTGATGATCCTCTGACACAACGCTTTGGTTTGAGGTAAAGGTGCATTACGTAGCTTTTGCGGTGAAGAGTTCGCCACCTTCTTGTTTTCATGGAGATGTTGTTGCTTCGACTGGAAAGGTCCACAGAATGGCATTAAACTACAAGCATTTGGTGCCACCAGGCTAACTTACATGCCAGATCTGTGGAGAGGTGAGATTTAGTTCTGGGTGTCGTCCCAATTTTGATGACATCGTGTTTATCCAAATCACTTCTCAACAATGTTTCAAACAACACAGCTACTCTTCACTGTTGTTATATAATTACACACTATATGAAAGGATGCAGACTGTTTAGATCGTGCTATAGGCAAGAATGTTCGTATTGATTTCTATCAGGGAGCACTAATGGCCTCTACAGAGACAGAAGACAGCACACTGATCTGAAAAAAACTTAGCCATTCTAATGTCTTTAAAATCAATACCAAACATTGACTAAACCAAGACACATAATAAATATAAAAGGGTTGAATGTATGAGACCAGTTTTCCCTAATGATTACATGGAATTCTAATAAGAAATATTCAAAAGGGAAATGTACAAATATTGAACATGATTATTCATGTTATTACAACACAAATTTGCATGTGAAACACTGAGGTGAGCCGTTCGCCCATGGAGCTACGAGGAGGAGGCTATTTTGAACACAATTTGTGGAAACTGAATCCTTGTGGTGTACCTACAGGTGATAAATTTGATGAAGCATTCAGCGTGACCCCCAGAGATAAGCGCATAAGTACACCAGGGGACCCAAAACACACGCCTGAGGTACGACGGCTCTTTTTCCCATAGAGAATATCTACGGACAAGTGCACACTGCAATGAATTATCACAATCGCTCCTTGAAGGCATGTTTTTTTTTAGTCAAATTAAAAAAAGATGAGCTCAAATTATACATGTTGTATCAGTAGCATCCACACAACACAGCTGCTCTAACCATTGGAGGTCCTGTGTCCGATCCTGGGGCCAATTAGAAAGACCTGCTTGAATAAATCAGCGCTTAATGAATACATAACAGCAATCATAATGCTTACAGGTCTGGTACTGTGAAGGCAATAAACTATTACGACGTTCCCTATTGGCCATAGCGGGTAAGTGGTAAACAGAATTTTCAGGGGTTTAACTGTGTTGTAGCAGTTTGAAACAGTGTCAGCAGGGGGGGCCCAGGTAGAGCGCTTTGCATATGGCTGGTACATGGCATTAAGATAACTACGGAGGCTGAGAGGGCTCTTATTGGGTGTCCGGCGGATAGCAGCAGGATGGTGTCAAGACGGCGCAGCGTTTTGTCTGAGTAATTAGGACTTCAGGGGACAAGCGCAGGCCAAAGGGAGGAATGAACAGCAGTGCAAAACAGACAGAGGAGGGAGAGAAGCGGGGAGGAGGTAGTGAAGTGTAAGAGCTTTTGTCCTAATGCTTTTTATTTGTTCAATTTTAAAGTAACTAATAGTGATGAAAATATGATGTAGACAGTAAGAGCAGACTTGGACATTTTCTGTTTAATTATAGGGAGGTGCAGGGAGGCTACTTACACTATACCTGGATATATTAAATTAGTAGATATTTTGTTCCCCCTTAACAGTTCAAATACTTAAAATACTTTACTCTTCCGAATTATTTGAGCTGACATCTTTTAACATGTTACTTACTAATTACTTTTTACTTAAAGGGTCACATTAAGCTGTTTTCTGAGCTGTTATAATGTTTCCTCATCAGAAACAGACCTGGAGCTGTGTTTTGTTTCATTCATTTTTCTCTCAAATGGAAAACACTCTGTTCCACTTTGTGATGTCATCATGTGGTAATACAGGAAGTGCTCCACTGTGTTTTTAAACTACGTACACCTTTACTTGAATCATTTGGACAATTTCAGCCCTGGAGTGGTCAATCTCTACTGAACAAAAGTTAAAAGGAGCTGTTAACTTGAAAAATACCACTTCATGACATCACAAGGTGGTACAAAGCATTTTGAGGTTTGGAAATGTAGACAGACTAATAAATCAGGATTACTCATGTGTGAATGAAACAAAACACAACTCCAGCTATGTTTTTGAGAAGGTAATAACATTATAACATGGCTTAAAGCTCTGAAGAGTCATTTTTTGTAACATAGGACCTTTAAATATACAGAGTACTCTTATTATATTTTGCAATGCAAACTTGACTTATTCAATATGGCTCATTATTTTTAAAAGAAAGTGTAATCGTAATTAGTACAGAAAACTCACAGCAGCCCTGAACTCAAACTTCAAAGTTATATCATAAAACAGAATAGAATTTAGTCTGTTTTAAGTGCTCCACACTCTGAAACATGTCATATCGTATAGTTTGTTTATTTAAGTATACTACTGACTTGTGCAGGGCTGGTCGGGTTGGTCGGCGTCGCCTCTGTAGTAGCCGTTGCGACACACACAGATGGTGGCGGCCTCGGACGTGGAGCGGCTGTTGGGAGGACACTGCAGACACAGGCCCGGACCCTGGCTCGACTTAAACGTACCCGGAGGACAGGCTGGAAGAGGGAAAGACATATGTATTAGAGAGTGAATGTTTATTTTCATGTATTTATTCATCAGGACATTGTATTATTACATTAAGCAGAAAGGATAAACGCTTGAACCACTGTTAACAGCTGATTTCCATGTGCAGGCCTTGAGGGGAGGGGCCATGGTGCCATACAGTGCATCACATTCAACTCTTTCAGCAGCACTTTACAACTTTACAATAGACATCAGTAATCCACTCATGGACTTAGCAGCGTAAAGCAGGCTACATTCATTTAGCTCAGCGGGCTCGTATAGAAAACACTGACACTCATTGAATTTTTGAATTTGAACTGGTTTACTTTCCATTAAAATCTAATATTGAAAAACCGTCGCTCCGTTTTCCACAACTGCTGCTGTCAGACTCATCATTTTGGTCTTAAAATGTTCCTATTAACCCGCTCTACATGATCCTGGTGTCTTTTTTTTATTTCACTATTGTGTCTGTAACTCAAGATATGAATGTTAATAGCAGACAAATCAAGCGTCTTCTTTCGTCGAGGTCGCTCCTGCTAGCATTAGCAACAGGTTTGATTGACAGTGTTGCTATGCGCCGCTCCTTGCTAAATCAGAGGTGCAGTACTTTCAACAGCCTCGCTCCTGATTGGCTCTTTGGTTGCTATGATACTCGTGTTCAGTTCTGTCTATGCTTCATGTAGCTGAATAAATATAAATGTGATGTTAGCGTGTTGTACTGATATTCATCCTGCTGTTCTCTATTTTATTGGTATTATTATAACTCGCCTTTAAAAATAAAATGTCTGTTCTTGGTCTTTTGTAAAATAAATTTTGCCCCAAAATGTGACTTATAGTCCAGTGCGAACTTATATATGTTTTTTTTTTCCTTCCTTATAATGCATTTTTTCACTGGTGCGATTTATACACTACATTTTTAATCCAAGTGTGAAAATAAAAAATGTACTTAGCTAAAATATTGGATTAGTATATTTTAATGGCAGACAATGGCAGACTCCAACAGTTATTTTTGAGTAAGTGGTTTTCTCTGACCCATTATATTAAGCAACACGACATTAATCTCGATTTTACATCTTAAACATTATCATTATATTAGTAGTGAGGGCCCTTGTAAAAATGATCTGAAGAAAAGCTACTGTCGGCCAACTCCAGCCGTCTTCTGTCATTACCCCCTCCTGGAGAACTCTATTCCCCCATTACCTACTCTATATACCTCCATGTGTGTTTAAACTTTACTGAGGTCAGTTTCCCTACATGCCCCAGGCTGCGGTGAAGGACAGAGATTATTGTGCTTGATATGACTGCGAGTAAGTCCAAGCAATAACCTAATCCTTTTTACGGCCACATCCCAAAAGAATACAACGCTAAGGGCCTGCGCGCTCCACGGAAGGATTTACTGACTGTAATAACCATGATAAATGTGTAATATTTTAGCGAGCTTTACGGATGCCAGGGAGAGTGGTGCCGTAGCAGAAATCCACAGGGAGAGAGGTAATAAATTTAATGGGACAACCGTCTTACTGTTTCTCCAGCTGCAGCAATGACGCTAAAACATTGAGTCAAGTTTAGAAGGAGATGTATGGCAGCCTGATGCAAATGAACAAAGCAGTCTTTAAACGCAGACGAGGTGAACGATTGCAATTTTATAGCGTGAAATTACGTCGCTAAATCGAAAATGGAACAAACAAAAAATAAATCAAATATTATTTTCAGAGTTTCATAAAATTCTCGGTAGTTACGACTTGTATTTAAAGGTGAACTACATAACATTTGTCCTGTAGGGCCCATAACCAGTCGGCGGGCCAGCTCTAATACATGCACCTCTAATACTACGAATCCCAGAATGCTTTGCCCCCTCCACTTCTGTTGACAATCATTAGCATCTGCTACATGTCGCCTTACTCAAATTTAACCCACCCCTTCTGAAAAACATGCAGATCTTGTTGAATTAAAACAAAAAAAACATTTAGTTTGGCCCAACTTTTAATTTTGGCCCTCGGTGAATTTGAGTTTGACATCCCTGATATAAATGGACATAAAAGTGACGTAATTCATCTTTAAATACAATTCATAACAGCAACTGAAAATATCTGCTATTATGTTTCTGTATCTATAATTTGCTAAACACATGTTAATTATCCCCCCGTTGGTTTTGGGCAATACAGTAAACTCCAGACTAAATAGAAAGTAGATGGTGCCGACTGGCCAGGCTATACTATTACTTTTGAATTTAAGTTTAACACAGCATTTGAGCAAATTATCTAAAGCAACAACACGAAAGCGAATGGCTCTGACCCTCTTCATTTCAGGGTCAAACTGTCATAAAACTCCAGCACTTAGCGACTCCCAGGGAATAACCTCAGACCTCGGTATCAACAAGCTTTTAAGAAATCATTTAAGAATTTTATGCTCCATTAAAAAATACATAGAAAAGCAGAAGAGAATTGGAGACTGCGCCATTCTTTACGGCGTTATAAAAAAGCTGTTTTAGTGTCTTTGGACTGGTCTCTCAGATGGGCTGTTTGACGTATAAGGCGATAGAGAAAACACACACTGGTACCCCGCTGCTGCCCCCGGTGGTGAGTCGAAGTTAGTTTGTCAGAGGCTAAATGACTGACCTGGAGTCTGGTCACACGCCTCTGTCCACACATGTTCACAAACAGCTTATACAACAACCCCGGGAGGCGCACCGCGGGGGGACGCCGCTCTGCTACGCCTCCTGTACCGGGCTGTTTGGAAAATACAGAGCAGCGACGTCAAGGATAAACAATAAATCGAAAATTATGGTTATAGATTCACATGGATTTCTAAGATGTACCAAAAAGATCGTTTGGTAATAATTTTAGAAGCAAAATATGAGATTTAAATGGCGTTTATACTCTCTAAAATGATAAAGGGCTTTTCTTTCAGTGTTACATTAGCATTAATTAATTCATATATTCAAGATGGTGGATTTCATAAAGCTGCTCACGTCCTGGACTTGTATTAGACTGTCTGGATCAAGTTCGAGATATAATTGTTACTTTTCTGCTTGTGAGAACCACTTGCATGTCTCTGTGAAGGCGTCATTACTTTGCCTGGGATGTCCCGCAGTGTGGCATTTTGCATGTATTAATTGTAAATGCAACAAAGAACATAATGCATGACTTTGCTCGGTCTCCACAGATCTAACTCATAACTTTGCTCTTCGCAACAGGTAGCTATGTTTTGTGCAGACCTATTCTTTTACCAGGTTATAGTTCACTTCACCATTTACTCACCCGACGTATTTGGAGTGATTCATGTTTGAGTGACCTTAAACACTTATTTTAAAGATGCCATTTTGCTGATCAATCCCTGTTTCCACCACCAGTGACACGCCCACTGCTGCACCTGTCCATGGAGGTGTCGACTCTTTGCTGTGATGACGTCTACGGTAATGTCAGCTCTCCCAGTTTTCTAACGCAAAAATCAGCTGGCTTTTTTCTTTTATTGAGTCATTTTAGATCAGGGGTCTCAAACTCAAATTAGCTGGGGGCCACAGGAGGCAGAGTCTGGGTGAGGCTGGGCTGCGTCAGGTATTCCACAAAAAAAAGCTTTGTTAAAATCTTCTCAAAAGTCATCGCTGTTTTCAACATACATGAGGAAAAATGCCAATTCTTGTGGATTTTATGGATATACGTCGTTATTTGTTGAATCTTTTGTGACGGGAATACACAGCGCTAGTGACTTGTGTGTTTGGGGTTTTACCGATTTGGCGAAACCTTCTACACGCAACATGGTAATGACACACTAACATTAAACTTTCATACTGTCCTGCGGGCCACAAAATATCATCTCGTGGGCCGCAATTGGCCCCCGGGCTGAGAGTTTGAGACCCCTGTTTTAGATGAATATTGTGATTTAAAATGTGCAAATTATAACATAATTATAAATGGGTGTCATAGATTGTAATTACTTATCAGATACAAGCACAATATGTCTTTTTAATGCCGTACAACATCTCCATGGAGGCCAGCAGGAGGCGCACATACAGCCTCCTTTTGTTACAGTACTTCAGTCCTCTGCCCCACAGCGTGCCGTTGATGCTCATGGTGGTAATGGTTGTGAGGTGGGTGTTCTCTGACTTATCGGTTGTGTAACTGTTAGTCTGTTTATGCCTGTTATGTGTAACTGCTGCTGCAAACAAATCGCCCCACAAGGATAATAACGCAGCCTCGACCCTTGAACCCAGCAGTGTTGATGGATAGTACAGGTATTTCAAGTACTCAAGAGTATCCCAGAGTACACACTACAGTCATCGCGCTGCTGAATTACACATTTTTCATTCGTACCCATAACAAACCTGGTCCAATCCAAGAACACGGGTGCTCTTAAACAGCCTGGACAGCCGTATGTGTGAGCACGGAGCAGCTGCACTCCCATTTTATACAGCTATAACCTCTGAAGACAGCAGTGAACACAGCACCGTAAAAACACCCATCAAAAATTCATTTTCAGCGAGAGAGCCAGAGAGAACTTATGTGTCATCATGTTGGCTCTGTAAAACGGTACAGGAGGTGAGGAGGCAAAGAAAGCTTCACACACGTTTAGTGACTACAGCCAGTCAGACCTGCAGCTCTGTCAGAGGGAACGACTGTGTGCGCTCATGTGTTTCCATCCAGAAATCCACAGCACAGACACAGAAATAAAACAGCATCGAGTTAACATCCATTCTAACACTTTTGGTTGTATTTTTATATATATGTAGCTAAATCAAGAGGTGACTTTAATACAAAGGATGGGCCTGTCACGATATATATTTTCAGTTTGAGTTTCGCTGAAGTTAATATAGACGATAATATTGAAACAAATTTTTGCCACGGACACAAAAACCCACAGATTTAAACCACAAAAACTATTCTACATCTACAATATTGTTAAACATGAGCTGCAATAAATAGAAAGAAACATATTAGTACTTAGTTTGCATCTGTAGTGAGTCAAACAAGTTATTAATTTAACCTTTTATGACTTAAATCTTATCACATGCCTAAAAAATAACCAAAAATGTCCTAGTAGTGCAAAGAAAAAGTGCACATGTAAATACTGAGCCCCGAAAAATACCGTTCCAGCTTTCATATATGTCGATTTAGTGATTATCTGACAGGCTGAGCGACTATTGTATAAGACAAATACTCAATACTGATTTCGATAATGTGACGATAATGAAAAAAAAAAAAAAAAAAATCACAACATTTAATCTGAAGTGCAGGACAGGTCAGGATCCTATTACAGGGCCTATGCACATCAAACAAAAACTGCCACAAAGTTCAACGTCTGTCAGAAGAAATAGATGAAAGTGAAACGATTTTTTCACAATAACTTCAGAAAGTGGTGCCATTATTCAACCCCAAAGACGTGATGGATGTCAGCTGAAAGGAATGTAGCCGTAAGATTAATATGGCAGGTTTGTGGAGCCAGGCCTTGCAAAACAATGGAAGTTTTCTCTTAATATACCTATTTCAAAAACGATAAGTCTCCCAAGCACTTGCACAGACCCCTGCCCTCCGTCTAGACCAGGGGTGGGCAAACTTTTGGACACACGGGGTCTAAAATTCGACAGAGGGGACGGGCCACATTAGAGATTTAGCCTGTAACATGTAGCAAAGCATGAATATGTAAGGCTCATTGTACAGATTGTTTTCCAAATGCATTCAGTAAATTAATAATTCATAAAAAATGTCGGTTAAATAAACACAGCAGAAAACTTTGAACAAGTTACCTATTTTAATATAATTTGGTCACGTTTGGTGGGTAGTTTGCCCATGACTGATCTAGTCTGACGTCATCATCACCACCAGGGGGCGACAGTAGCTCAGCGTGTGGAGCGTTCGTCCACTGATTCAAAGGTTGGCGGTTCAAATCCCGCTCTCGACGTACAGTAAAAATCATTGGGAGAACGTGAGACCCACAGGTTGGCGATGCGATTCCAGCTCCCATAGATGGATGCTGTTGTTGTGTCCTTGGGCAAAACTTTTAAACTACCTTACCCCCAGTGCCTGTGCATGAATG
Organism: Periophthalmus modestus; assembly: GCA_019594935.1. Taxonomy (NCBI): domain Eukaryota; kingdom Metazoa; phylum Chordata; class Actinopteri; order Gobiiformes; family Gobiidae; genus Periophthalmus; species Periophthalmus modestus. Next base: position 5,801,965 of record JAIEZT010000026.1, on the reverse strand, counting down.
GGGGAGGTTCCTTGATGTAAAGCGCTTTGAGTGCCTTGAGGGTGGAAAAGCGCTGTATAAAAGCTATATATACCATCTCTAGAGCGCAACCTATTGAACATGTTCAGCACAACACAACACTTTACAGGGTTTAAACAGTAATGGCTTCTTTAATTTAACCGTGCGGACTTATAGTTCTGATATAGACCCAGATTCTATATAGATATTGCCAATCAAATGCGCTGTGTACTTTCTAATAAAAAAAAGCCCACAATACAATGCCGTTAAATGGTGTGTGTGGGGAGAAAGGAGTAACCCACTGTGCCCTCGGGTCATGTGTTTACAGACAAACAATACGACTTTAGACGCTCATAAATAGGGAAAGAGGAGACGGACAAAACAGGAGCAGGAGAGGCTCTGCTGATTCAGCCGTCTGTCAGTGCGGAGCTGCAAAACTGGCCCCAAGGCAAACCGGAGAACGGGCAGCCATAGACACAATGCCGAATAAACACACTCTTACAAAGGGTGAGAAATAGCCCCACGTTGGCTTCAGCGCTATTATCACCTCCAGAATCCATTTGACAGTGACCTCGGTAAATGAAATGAGGCGTACACACTTGACGGGCATATGGGCCCAGATAATTCTACGGAGGACGAATGTGATGCTGCTTTCAGGAAGTCAGATAACAGAGACACACTGGCTCTATCGAATCTATTACCCCGACTGTGGATGGGAAGAGGAGGACTGTGGTCGGGATGGAGGCTAACGTGGCTCTCGTGTCTGGATTGGATTACATAGGCGCAAGTAAACAGTTTATAGTCACCATAGACCTTTTGTATGTAGAATGTTGGCAGTGACAAAGCACAACACTGAAAACGCAGCTTACAAAGTTATTTAAAAAGTGGTGTTATATCACATACTTTTTGTAAAACTCCAAAACAACAATATTTTTCAATCCTTTGTTAGAGAGAAGAAAATTAACCAACATCTCTGACTTCAAGGGTAGCTTATTTTTTGTTATAAAGACTTAAAACCATTAGCATTCAGATCCGATGTCAGCAGCTGCGTTTCCATCCATATAAAATGTGCATATTTCCAAAATTCGCATTAGAAAAGCGCGTAACAAATGCAACTTTATCCCTGTTTCCATCTAATCGTGCGAGCGCATAATGTGCTGTTGGTTACCTGGTTACGAGAGCCGTCTGTGTCCTGACACTGCTGATCCTACAGAGGGCGCACTGTCTGTTTTGGTTTTCTTTGCTAGAGAAATGCCTTTTTCTGTTATTTAGCCGTTTGTTGCGCACATTTGTGTCGGGTCCAAAGCTTGGCCTATTGTTTAAACTGTAATAATGTTATAGACATGTTTTACTGCAACACTAAAGGCTGCTGCTTCAGTCTTTGCCAAACCACTGCAAGAAAGTCCAGCTACTTTATCCACAGCGTTGGACAAACATAAACTTTCCCTGACTTTACTCTACTAAATTAGACAGCGCATATGTGTCTCTTTATCCTCCTAAGACCCGAGCTCTTGTATGTCAGGCTTTATTAATTTCTCTTTGTTATTTGGGCTGATTTGGACCTGATGAGAGTAAAAACAAAGAAATATCTTTTTACATTATGAGAAAAATTATGTCCAAATATGAGGACACTCGTTCTACTTTTTAATGGTTTTGATCAAACTAAATAAAATCATATTTGAATAGTGATTTTCAAAGACTATTTAATAAGTGTGTGAACAGCAACATTTTTCCTGAGAGTAAAAACAAAATGAGAAACAACAATTGTGCCTCTTTGAACAATGTGTCTCCTATGAAGAGCTGCTGACAGGTGCAGGAGACATAAGCCTTTAACAAAGACATGTGCCTTTAACTAAATCCATATTGAACCTAAACTATAATGTGTTAAACTCTTCTCTCACCACTAAGTGACAGTTTAGTGACCTCATGTGTGGACACCAGGACCTTGTAGAGAAAAGACAGCCTAGACAGCCCCAAATGTGCACATCAGGTCTTTGAAAGTTAATTAACCATTTATATATCTGTATAATGTTATTTGAATTGTTCAAATTAAAGAGAGCAGTACGTGGGCAGGACTATATCCAGGAGCACAGAAGAGGTCTGCATGCAGTGTGCGCCTGCCTCACCGCATTGTTATTTTAAATATACAAAAACATCTCATTTTCTGACTTTAGGTTTGAATAATAAATATCCCTATTACCTCGCCCTGGTCCACCTGTCTGCATGGTAAACAGGGCCATGATATGCATACTCAAAACAGAACAAAAATATAAACTGCTGGACTAGACTGAATGTAGATTTCTGGTTTTGAAAAGTTACAGGGAAGTTGCAGTTACTTTTCAAAGGATAGATGGATTAATTGTGACGGAAGTAAAGAAAATACATTTTATAAACTATGGTGCAGTACTGCACTGTGGTAGAAGCAGCTGCAGGAGTGTTGCTAACATTATAATTGGCCTGTACCTGATTTTTTTCCACATTTTTGAGCAAACTGTGCCTTGTCCTAGTACAGATATAATTACATAAACAGCTCTTGAGGTCAAAAAGTTTGCTATGAGCTGTCTGCATCTCCTTTTAGAGCATATAGTGCGTTTTAGCATGCTAGTTGTTTATTTTACCTTCATGGCAAAACTCCGCACTCTGGTCTCTGAGAGTTGTGAAAATAGCTTATAAACTCATCATGGTGAGTCATTAGGATGCTCGTAATGCATGCGTTAAGTGAGGAAAAACTTTGAACCGCTGCAAAGGATTTTAAATGAAAAATAATGTTGTCTTATGTGAATCTTTAGAAAGGCCAGTCCTCAAAATGGCGTCTGTAAAATGACAACTTCATTTGACCGAAACTCATGAATATGTAGAAAATAGGAACGAGATAATTAGTGCAGATATTAAGTCATAATGAAGTAATAGTGTTAGCAGTAATAGTGTTTATATATCTTACTCTTGAAGCCTTAAATGCACCTCGGGATCCACGTTCACACATTGCAATTATATCCAATCTTGGAAAATTTCTCTCACTACTCTCATCAACTACACTGGTATTAACCTCTGCGTATTCTCGTCTCCCCTATCCACATGCATCGACACCGGAGCAGCGGCGTAAACCCAGCCAATGTTCTTTATCTAATCAAAATAATACGCTGCTGACTTCTTGCATTAAACTCATTAATTAACCAGCCAGTGATGTGTGTGCCGTGGAGCAGAGGGAGAGCCGCGGAGTTGGAGGCAAAAGTACTCTGAGAAAATCTATGTGAACAATATTACCCAACCCTCTGAGGTCCCGCGCTGAGGGCACAAGCAGTGGGCTGAGCAACACTATGCATCACCACATTTTTTTGGAACGTAGCCCAAAGTCTTTCCTCTTTAATTTGTTGAATATTTAGATTTGCAAAAGGAACACCCGGTGGAACTATCACTCATCAGATGTGTTGGTTTTCCAAGACGGGAGGGGATAGAACATTATCTAAACAAGCAATTAGTCTCCCCTGTGTAAGAATAACCTTAGTCTGAACTGGTTATAAGCGCAAACAAACCATCCCTTTCTTTCTTTCTCGCGAGTGATCTTGACAGAGTCCCCTTGCTTCTCCCGTTGGCCCCTAGCGTCCCTTTTTTAGTGCGTCCCAGCGGTAATGAGTTGCTCCCTTAGCCTGTCCCTCCTTACCTCATGTTGCTTTCTCACTTTGATTGACAGTTCTGAATCCTTATTAAGGCCGGCGCTCCCACAGTCTGTCTGCCAGTGTACAGCTCAAAGTGTGCATTGAGTAGATACAGACATGGAGGTTACAACTTATACTTGTTACTACTCACGGCTGAGTAATTGCAGTGACCTCAATTTCTGCATAGACAATGAAAATAGTGTTGCATCTGTGGGAAGGGAAATGTTCGAAAAATGATCCAGTTACAAAGCCTGAACTGGACACGGTCTGGTTATGGGGTCGGATCAGTTCAGATGTGCAGAAAACTTCGCCACAGAATGTAAGTGAAATCTGTGTATCAACAGCAAGCCTGACTTCTGTAGAAAGTATGAAGTAAAAATGTAGTAGTAGTGGTAGTATCATTGGTCTATAAACTCATTGTGGTGAATCATTAGGATGCTCGTAATGCGTAATGTAGATGAGGGATAACTTTAGATCGCTGGAAAGGATTTTAAACAAAAAGCAATGTTACCTTATGAGCAAACAATTAAAAACATCCGTCAATCTTTAGAATGGCTAGTCCTCAAAATGGCGCCCATAAAAATGAAAAACCTCATTTGAACGAAACTAAAAAAATGAGGTTTAATCGAAGCATAGATAATAGTGCAGATATAATAGTGCATATGAAGTAATAGTGTTGTAGTAGTAGAGCATAATGAAGTATAGTATTGTAGTATTAGAGGAAAAACTTAGTCTTTATGTCATGCAAATATCTTAAAGGTCCTGTACACAGTTTTAAATCTCCTTGTATTTCAGCAAATATATATTTGCCCCAGTACAAAAATCAGCTCTTGGGGTCAAAATATGTCCGCTGCGTTCTGTCTGCATCTAACTTTAAAGTGTTTTATCGTCCTAAAATCAGGAAGTGTGTGTTAGCATGTGTTAGTTGTTGTTAGCTTTACCGTCAAGGCAAAACTCTGCTTCTAAACTCATCATGGTGAATAATCAGGAGTCTCGAAATGCATAAGGTAAATGAGGAAAAACCTTGGACCGCTACAAAAAATGAACACGTTCTGTTTTTCATGTTTTTAAGACAGTAAAAATCAGGTCCAGTGGTCCCTCGTTGATCGCAGGGTTATGTTCTAAAAATAACCCGCAATAGGCGAAATCAGCAAAGTCGTCAGCTTTATTTTTTACAATTATTCTATATGTTTTGCGACTGTAAAACCCCTCAACACACACACACTTTTTTTCAGACACTTAACATTTTCTCACAGGCATTAACATTTTCTCACATTTCTCTTTTGTTTAAACACTCTCAAAGTTCAAACCTTCGTCGGTGCCGTTTGTCGGTGCAGAACGTTTCATCGGCATTGTGGGTTTTGTCGGGGAGAAAACTGTCAAACATACAGCACTTCAGAGTCACACGGCGATACAACATTTATGTAAATTTGTCTGACACATTCTGTACTGTACAGGAGACACAGTACGGAGGAGATGAACAATGGTCTACAGTCCCTCAGCCAATCAGGAGTAGAACATAATGCACGTTCATATGCTGCAAAAACATGCAAAATTTCACCAAAAAAATCTGGGAAACAGTGAGACCACGAAAGGTGAACTGCGATATAGAGAGGAACAACTGTGTCTTCAATGTTGCCATGAAATCTGTGTATAAAAACTGTCAGCAGGAGGCGCTAGGACTGCATCTGCAAGTGCATCGAAAAGTGACGGTTATATTGAGCTAAAACTATGGCGTAGCTACAAGTATAGACTTTACAAACATAGATTAACATGCAAACAAACTTCAGGAGCGATGTTCGCTTTGGCGCATGTGGCTTTTTGAATAGCATTTCACTCATGTCTTTAGCGGTCCACTCCAGAACTGTACAGCTGAAACTGTTATGGGCATTGCATCTGAATAAATACTTTTGGGGTTAGGTTCATGTTGCTAATTAAAACATTTATTTGTAGCACAGATGGAGCAGAACAGGTCAGGTGAACTCTGCATCAATAATTCACACCACAACTTTGTCCAACCGCTGTAAAGTTGCTCTAATGAAAGACCGGGACATGACACAAATACTAACACTGTAAATATGGGCAAGCCTACACTACAGCTGATGTATGTGTTTCCACTTCCCCTGTGCAAAACGCTCGCTATTGTGTTGTAGAAGTCATACATCATGGACCAAGGCACCCTGACACTAGAACATAAGGTCCATGTGGTAAGGGTGAACCGTTGTACAAATATAGAGGATATAGAGGCGAGGGCAACACGCACGGATCTAAAGGGCCAAAAAAGTACATCGGAAGTAGTTTTTCGTTGATACTATGCTATTTTCTGATCTATATACTGTTATAATGTTGTTTCCTCATCACAAACATACCTGGAGTTCAAACTGAAAACACTCTGTTCCACCTCGTGATGTCATGTGGTGATACAGGAAGTGCCCCACTGTGTTTTTAAATTTCATTAACACCTTCACTACAATTATTTTAGCTGATTTCAGTCCTGGAATTGCCAATTTTTAGTAAACAAAAGGTAAAAGGTAGCTGTTAACATGAAAAAATACTACTTTATGACATCACAAGGTGGCACAGAGCATTTTGAGATTTGGAATAATAATAAAGTTACTCAAATGTGTGTGAATGAAACAAAACACAACTCCAGGTATGTTTTTGATAAGGTAACAACATTATAACAGTGTTTAAAGCTCACAAGAGTCAATTTTGTGTTATATTGGACGTTTAAACTCAACCTTTTTGCGTTTATTCAAAGATGGAGATTTTACTGCCCAAAAACACATCGGAAAACAAGACTTATTAATGTCAGGTGGGTTGCCTCTTCACAGATCTGACCTGTAACTTGTCCTAGTGGCATTACAAGCTTGTCTCTGTGGAGATTGATAATTTTAATGCCATACTGCGAAACATTCCAGGCAAAGCAATAACATCAATAGAGACAAGGAGTTGGAGGACACCTGAAATTTTCCGCAGAGCAACTTTAAAAACTGAACTTTTGGAATGTGAAAGTATTCAAGAGATTCTTACTTTGATTGGTTTAAAAGTTGTTAAAATTGCTCTTACAACATACAGAAGATGGAGCAAACAGTTCGGTGAAAGAATGTGTTCTGGTTAGATGATGCAGACGATTCACTGTGTCAGCCCCAGAAGGCGAACGTTATTTTGACGTGTTTGGCGACATTTAAGCCGACTTCTGCTCGAAATCCAACCTGTGTTGTCTAAACCGTGAGCGTGTGCGGTAAAGTGCCCTCCGCACTTCATACGCTGTGAGTTAACTTCAGCGACCCTTAAGTCCAACCCTTCGCCCTCCAAAGACGCCCTTAACCCCTCTCCTCATCCATCACATGGCATGGATCACAGCATTTACAAGCTTTTGGAGTCATGCACACCCCCCAACCCCAGACCCGACCCCTCCAACCCGCTCACAGACACACAGCAGACAGCTTTGTGAGGAGGTCGTGACCCCAGTTGACCCCCATTTGACTATGGGCTTGCTCAGTCACTCAGAAAGACGGCTTACTCTTACTCAGCTGTGTAACACGCCAAGAGGAGCCTAGCGGAAGATTTGCCTAGCGTGATGAATATAAGTGGAACTAAAAACAAGCATGTCGCGGTGACAGAGGGGACGCAGAACGTGGTCGGACAGCCAACATCTTCAAACAAAAAGGCAATCAGCGGCGCGCCCGATTGGTATTCAGTCTCTCGCGGGTGCCATTGTTCATTTCGCAGCCTCCATCCACATAATGAGCTGCCTTTCCAACCCAGGTGTTCCATTCCTTTACAAGGTCATTGACAAACACAATACAATTATTAGAGACAGAGGCACGGAGAGAAACAAAGGCTTGTCAGAATCATCGCCAAATGGCCGCAGGATATTACGAGTCAGGCAGTACCATGTCTTTTAGGGATGTGATTTATTCATGCGTCTGATTGGATAAAAGAAAGGTTTTGCATATTTTCAACAGGAGTCATTCGTTACACAGAATGGCTATGTGCAAATGAAATCCGGAAAATAAGATTGTAAAGGTAAGGTGAGGTTACACAATCACTATTTTTAATCATAATAAACATAAAGTGATTGAAAGTGTTGGGGGAAGTTGGGCAGATGCTAGATTGAAGCAAAATAGAAAACGCAAATAACAACTACACATTTGGAATAAACAGAAATAAGCCTGCACAGTGTAGTCATAGCCTTTGTGTTTGACCGGAGGTGTTTCCCAGAATGCTCTTCTGTTTTCACAATAGAAAGATTTCCAATTTGATTTCAATACCAAGGATTGATACTCAAAAAAAATCCATTTCAGTACCACAAGGATAGTAAAAAACACAATACAAACAACACATTAGAGATAGACGGCCCGATATTTGGACCTTTTAGCTTATTGGCCATAGGTTGATATTTTGTTTTGGTGAATCTGCTGCCTAAAAAATACAAGTCAGTCAAATACGAGTCAGGTCTAGGTTCAGCAACAGTCTGTGCTCAAAGAATGAGGTCAGCTGACTACCTGAATATACTGAATGACCAGGTTATTCCATCAATGGATTTTTTCTTCCCTGATGGCACGGGCATATTCCAAGATGACAATGCCAGGATTCAGCAAATAGTGAAAGAGTGGTTCAGGGAGCATGAGACATCATTTTCACACATGGATTGGCCCCCACAGAGTCCAGACCTTAACCCCATTGAGAATCTTTGGGATGTGCTGGAGAAGCTTTGTGCAGCGTCAGACTCGACCATCATCAGTGCAAGATCTTGGTGAAAAATTAATACAACACTGGATGGAAACCAAAGCTAAAGGCGGCTCAACCAAATATTAGAGTGTGTGACCTTTTTTTTGGTGGCAACTTTTTTTTTGGCCAGGCAGTGTGTTATTACTCTCGCAATCGGTATCGGCATTGGCCATAAAAAGAAAAAACGTAGGTCGATCTCCACAACACATGCGACACAATAACAGCAACATCGTCTTTTGTCATGATTTTTTTAAGACTAGGTACTTCAATTCCTTATCTGCTTTCAACACTAGCTTTAGTATTGCGTACGTTACAAATGAAGAAGTTGAGGTTCTGCATATTTTCAACATAAGTCCCACGTCCCTCTTGAAACGTAGCAGTACCTCTCAGCCTTTGCTCGTGTACTTAAAAGCAGGCCGGGCTCGGAGCGCTGACACCATTTGGCCAGTCTGTTCAGTGTTCGTCTCCGCTGCCCTCTGTCATCGCTTTCTAATCTCTAAGAAAGAAGGAATGTGTGGAAAAAAAGAGAGGCCAAAGACAGAGTTTTTTTTTTATCAGTCTAAAGGGATGACTGAAAAAGTGCAGGACCGGAGCATACCTCGGCTGCTTTTGTTCGGAGGTCCAGGGTTCTCCTGCCGTCCACTCCCCCTGGTCATTAATCATGTGTCCACTCCAGCCCTGTCACAATCCGCTTTGGAGCTATAACATGCAACCACACACAGATATACTGATGCACCAACTACCTCCAGTGGTTTCTACACCACTGCAAACTCACAACACAACACTGGACAAACAAAGCAACCAGGTCACGCAATGAACTTCAGGTTGAGGAAGACTAAGACATGAAGGTGTAACTTGATGTCGTTACTATATTTGATGTGATATGAGGCCAACAGAATTTCACACTGATTACCAAGCAGTTCCAAGGATTAAGTGAGCCCACGCTGACCCATTCAACCAGTTTCCAGTGATTATGTGTCACCAACAGTTACTCTCAGCAGCAGAAAGTGTCAGCAGTCACCTTCAGTCTGTCTCTTCAAAACCATGAAATCAGGCTACGAGTAATAATTGTCTCAGACTTGAACTTTAACAGCTACATCTGCAGCGTTTTACCATCTTAAAAACATAGCAAAAATCAGAGGTATAGTGTCAAAACCAGACTTAAAGAGACTTATCCATGTGTTTGTCTCCAGTAGGTTAGATACTGTAACGTCCTGCTCACTGTCCTCTCCAAACGAGCCTTAAGACAGAACAGTACATCCAGAACACTGCTGCTCGGGTCCTAACCAGAACCAGGAAGTACTTCACACATGCGTCTCTGCACCGGCTCCAGTGGCTCAGAGAATAGACTTTACAGCAGCTCTGCTTGTGAACAAGTCTCTGGCACCGAAGTACATCTCTGACATGTTAGAGCCACATGAACCATCTCACACTCTGAGGACTTCAGGGACCAGCCTCCTGCTGAAGCCCAGAGTCAGGACTAAACATGGGGAATCAGAGTTTCAGTTTTCTGCAGCTAAAACCTGGAACAGTCTCCCTGAAGATGTGAGACAGGCCTCTACTTTGACAATGTTTACATCCAGGCTGTTTAGCTGTGCATATGACTGAAAGGTTTTTTATTGTTAATTATTAATTATCTGATGATTATTTACGTGTTGTATGGTGATTTCAGTGTCTTTCTTATTCTGTAAAGCACTTTGAATTACTTTGTGTACCAACTGGTCTATAGAAAATTAACTTGTGTTGCCAACTCAAAGTGTGTAGCAGAAAAGCAGAATAGCACCTTAGACTTTCAACAACATTTATACATTTCCCAGCATCTTCACAGCATCTACTATAAGCCTACATACTATGAAAAATCAACAACTAACCTGTGCCAACGAGTCCCCGCCTAAAGCCCAAAGCTGATTGGACACATATGAAAAAAAATAGACTATTTTCTCTCAAATTAAAAGGGAAAACATGAGGCAATTCCTTTTTTTTTTCCCGAAACAGAACTAACAGTCATATCAAACATAATAGAAATCATCAAACTGAAAGGATAGAATCAAAACTGAAATAACCGATGTCCCTTATGTCACGTTTGGAGCTGACGGGACTGTAAAGAGGGCGACGGCAGAAAACACAGAGGCTGGGCCAGTGTGAGTGGATGAAAAGTCTGCTTGTTCCATGTACGACGTCAAATCAAAGAGTTCCACTGTTAATGCTAATGACTAGAGCAGGTGTCTGGCTAACAATGAACGCTTAAACAGACATGCTCAGTGAAAATGAAGCGTGTGCATTTGTAAACCAAATGAAAATACATAAAATATAAAAAAGGCACAGCTTGGGTTGTAAATGCTTGGTTATGTAGGCGAGAATTGGTCTAATGTTAAGTAACTGTTTGACTATGTAACGTAATTGAAAGTTGGGGTTAGTAAAGCTATTTTATTGTAATGGGGAGAAATGAGGAGTGAATCTTAACAAACCCAGCTCACAATTTAGCAGACAGCCCACGCCCCTGGGCAGGCTGTTACCATGGCAACCTCACAGCCAGTATTTTTTGGCCCTCCGTCTCCCTTTGAACAGCCGGCCAATGACGGAGACGCCGACTGGGAAATCTGGCTTACTCCAAGTGCAGTGTGTCTCTATGTGTATAATGTATGGCTATAACGCGATAGGGATGAGAAGGGCTATAGGATCTCGTTTTCAAATTAAGGATTCACTTTTCCTCTGGCTGTGTGCGTCAAGAATAACTCTATGCCGCAAACAACAGAAGAATAGGGCACAGAGGAGACAAGGCTATAATATTCCAGGCCTCTGCACTGTGCCAGTCCGTCTCAGGCTGGCAAGGTACAAGACAAAACTGTCCTCCAAAACATATGACGACGCCACGGGCAGTCACTTCTGCTCTGCTCTGCGCTAACAGAAACTGCAATTAGCAAAACAAGAGCTGGAGTAACTGTGAAGCAAATGCAAAGCTGATAAACAACTACTGTGTTTGGACATTTTTTACGACATACTTTTGAGACCTAAATCCATCTTATTCTGGAAGTTGCCGGCCATTGTCATTCTGGGCTGAGCTGCTGTCCTGAAAGTGAATAAGTTCTACAGGGACAGAGCTGTTTTAAAGCCTCTAGAGAAAACGGCGCAGTGTTGACGTGTCGGTCACATGAACATTGAACATTTCACACACACGAATCTACTTTAGATCAGATTTTAGTGTCAAAACTTTGCCCAGGGAAGCGCGAGACATCATTTTCACACATGGATTGACCACCACAGAGTCCAAACCTTAACCCCAGTGAGAATCTTTGGGATGTGCTGGAGAAGCTTTGTGCAGCGTCAGACTCGACCATCATCAACGCAAGATCCTGGTCAAAAATTAATGCAATACTGGATGGAAATAAATCTTGTGATATTGTAGAAGCGAAATCGAAATAATGCCACAGCGAATTCATGCCGTAATCAAAGCTAAAGGCGGAACAACCAAATATTAGAGTGTTTTTGGTAGCAACTTTTTTTTGGCCAGGTAGTGACTATAACTTTTCTCAGTGGAAGGTCTGCCACTTGCTTTGCTCCATGGAGATATTATTGCCTTGCCTGGGATATTCCATAGTATAGCATTAAAAGAAGACACAAGCAGGTCAGACAAAAGGCCAATTTACAGGTCAGATCAGTTGAGAGGAGAGCCTGGCCCGCTCACAGTAAAAGTATGTATGTTTTTCACAGTATTCAACAAAAAAACAACTGAATAAACATGAGATTAAGAAGTTTAATGACATACTGCAGAACAAAAAAAGCAAGTAGCGGACCTCCTACCAGAAAATTACATAATGCACCTTTGACTCGTATTTATGATGTAACCTGACACAGAGAATTAGTAATGCACTGAATCTATGTAGCACATTTTTGGACCCAGAAAGTCCACATTGGTGCTGGTGAGTTACATATATAAGAGGACTGACGGATGTGTGCAGAAATGTGTGCCAATGGCTTATACTACCACCAGCCGCTCACACACAGCGACGGATGTGTTTTGCTCAAGGACATAACTGCTCTGAGCTGGAATCCCATGAATGCTGCCAATGAATGTCAGCAATGAATGAATCAAATCAAATAAAACCCCAGGTCATTCCATTTAAAAAAATTCAGACAAGTTACATTGTTGTTGGCAATTCTTACTCCAAAAATGGATAAGCAGGCAAAGTTTGACACCACCATTTTTCTCAAAGTTCCAATTCTCCATTTAAGTTTTAAAATAATGATGTCTTATACACGGGAAGCTATCTGGTGATGTAATAAAATGAGCCCTAACAGCACTTGTCAATTACCTGGCGATTCTGACTCACCACAAATGAAGTATAACGTCCAGGGGGAAATGGCTTTCTTTGTCTCTAAGTCCAGAGCGACCATTAGCTCCTCCGTCTCAGCACTTGTCTGTTTTAAAAGGGATCTAGCTCATTAACTTCATGGCCAGATCAATTAATCTATAGCAGTTAGCCAAAGATGCCCACTCCTGCTTCTTCTGCTGCTCTCCTCGTACACGGTTCAACAGCCCCCATTAAACGTACAGCACTAGAGTTCTCCAATTGTTCTGTCACGCTTGTTTGACAAAGTGCAGATTGGGAACAAGGAATTGCCTGGAATGGAAAAAGAGGAAAAGCAGCTGGAAATGGGGCTGTTACTAAAGAAAAGTGTGGGTTTTCAATGGGCAGCTGTGGTTTGTCCAGAAAGCTGTGTAAATACCGATGGTAGTTGTTATGTTTGTTTAATATTTATGTGGTCGTTTAAGGCTTTCGGTTCTAAGGTATGTTCCGTCCCTCGTCCAAAGAAAATGCCTCAAGACTGAACATTATACATGATCAAAAACATGCATGTTACTGGGTTGGACTGTGGAGTGGTCAGCATTCAGCAATAGTGGGTTGTGGGTTGTGGGTTTAATTCCCTCCTGACCACGGTCAACATTTGAGAAGAAATGGCAGAATCCAGTTGACTTTGCATTGTTCTGAGTAATAACAGTAATGCGTTAGTCTTATTTTGGGATTTTCCAGACGCGATCAATTTTGTGTTATGGTAAGCTAACTATTGATTCAAGAAAGCAAGGCTGCCAATCTGTGCCATTCGGTCCCTTTGACCACACCACTTTCATACATATGCGCAGTGGGTGAAGTGTCTTGCCCAAGGACACAATAACAGTATGGGTTTGAACTACCAAATGTCACTATCCAGAGGTACCCCAGCCCATGCATAAAAACTGCCAAGATAACTTGAAATCCACTTAAAGCAGAGGTGCCCAAACTTTTTTTTTAATCGAGGGCCACATCTCAAAACATATTCGAAGTGGAGGGCCACAGACCGGTGATCAATGGAAACAACCTACAACCTAGCTCCTCCACCACTTAAAGAATTCATCCAGCGATCAGTAGATACTGCTTCAAGAGCAACCCGAGGTACCACAAGAGGACAGTGTAACATCCCTAAATGTAAAACCGCCTTTGCCCAGTCCTCCTTCTCATATCGGGCTGTTAAACAATGGAATAAGCTCCCTATCAGAGATACTGAGCTTAAACAGCCTTCACCACAAAGGTGAAAGCATGTTTTTTAGAAAACACATGTGTGCACACTTGGTTGCTACATGCACAGGTTTGTATTTTAAATTGTATTTTGTGTGTGTGTGTTTATATGTTTATGTAAATATTAATGTTGACTTATGATCAATTGGGCCGGTTCAGCAGGAGGCCAATGAAAACTGGTCCGAGGGCTGCTAGCTGTCGTGTTCCAAATAGGAAGTGAGCATGTGCGCGATTCCGGCTCCATCAACTCCAATCCACTTTCTATTGAAAAACTGTCACCTCGCTCTGTAACTGCTGCTGTCAGGCTTCTAATTAATGACAGACCGATGAGGCGCCTTCTTAATGTTAGCAACAGCTTTGATTGACAGCACTGGCCCTTACTAAACCAGTGGTGCAGGCGGGAAGGGGCGTTACCTTCAACAGCCTCGCTCTGGATTGGCTCTTCGGTTGCTATGAAACTCACAAATATGAAACTTGGCTCCAGATTGGCCCCTATAACCGCTCGCCTCGATGAGCTTCATTTGGCTAGAGCAGAGCGCTACGGGTGACGTCACACTCACTTAGTCCACTTATTTATACAGTCTATGCTTAAACCCTATTGAGAATAAGAAGATGAACACTTACACATTATCCATGCACATAATATAACATCTGCAATGGAGCCAGTGTTATTGGATCTTAAATGCATTCATTGTGTGCCTTTCTTAAATTGATATTTGTTTTGCACAGCTCCAATAGTAAACAGTCAGCTAAAGCGTACTACAAAGGCAAAGCTCTCTCTATCTACCATATAGCTAAATATACACTACATTAGCTGACTATATAGTGAGTCAGCAGCTATGTGCAGGCAGTCTGCTTACACTGCAAGACTCCCTTACTCTTAGAAGATAAAGCATCAAAAGAACTGCAAAGCTCTAATGGTGAAGCACAGGAGAAGCCATTCTTTAAGGATAACCAATACTCCACAATACCACAATATCTATCTTAGCCATTTATATGTAAATAGGCGGTCGGCTGAAGAGACACCGCTGACAGAAGAGGACAGAATAGAGTCCATGTTATTCATATTAGCATTATTTGGTTCAATAAGGAAAACATCTATTTAATATTATTATTATTTATTATTTTTTGAGAAAGATTGTGACCCAGTTTGACAGAAATGCTGACATGATTTTCCCAAAGCCAAAACTTCTACTTTAAGTTTGTTTTCCAGAAGGGTATGTGGCATAAAAATAATGCTATTCGTTCTTGTTAATTAGAAACATTCAGATCAGAGAGTTGCAGGAGTGAAGATGTTTCGCTGCTCATCCAGGCCTCTTCTTCAGTTCCGGTCAGATTACTGCCTTACATCTGTCTCAAGGGAGGAGCTAACTATACTGAAACAGCCCAACAGCTAGGTCTAATGAGCTACACTAAGTATAAACTGTGTCTGAGTCATACTTTGCATAATCATTCAGGCCCTTAATGGCTGCTCTCACATCTGTTTCGATAATAGGTTAATTTTTTTAACTTTTTCTTTGACTGTGGATCATACCTGGACGACTGAGGGATTACACACTTTCCTGCTAATGTACTGCTTGTACATTTTGGTCTAAACATAGTGATATCTTTTGTTTCTACCTTTCCATGAGCTTCCTCATTGAACCTCTGACCTTCCAGAACAGGGGTGTCAAACTCATTTTCACTGAGGGCCACATCAGCAAAATGGCTGCCATCAAGGGCCAGATGTAACTGTAAAACCATATAAATGTCACTAAATGTAACCAAATATCATGTAAAACAAATGTAACTACTTTTTAACTTGTTAAATAACTGTTTCTGTCTTTACTACTCATTCAAGTTGCAAATATTACATGTCTGTGTAGCTGCGTATCCCCTGATAGACATTTTTAAAAGTGTGTATCTGGTCAGGGACACATCTGCTCTCAGACTTTCAGCTCTGCTTCAAAAACAGACTTTTACAGCCTTTTAATTATTGGAGAGTTTGTTGTTTTTCTTGAAGGCTAACCTTTGCATACTTAGCTCTGTGTTTGGTGTCAAAATGCCGTTGTGGATTGTTTTCTTTCACAACCGACTCCGCCTCATAACACAAAAAACAGAAAGGCTTTTCTCCTTGAAGCACAAACTTGTACTCGTACTTGGACATTGTATGTCTACAATTGTCCTCTTCCTGAACATTTTGGGATCATTATTTGCAAATATTTCCACTTGTTAGGAAAATATCAGTAGTTTATGATCAACACACACATTAAAGCAGCATAGATCTATTTGAAAATGCCTTTTAATTTACCTTCTCGTGGGCCACATAAAATGACGTGGTGGGCCACATTTGGCCCCTGGGCCTTGAGTTTGACGCACGTGTTCTAGAAGAAATACTACGCTCTCCAGTTAGCCACATTTTGCATTTGTAACACTGTATTTATCTGACCAGTGTGTCTTTTTTTTTCTCTTCTGAATCTTAATATTCTTTGCATCAGTCGTCTGCACAGATCCATTGGACACATTTGATTTGGATGACTGGCTTGCAAATGCCGCCACACAGGAAGGCAGCGGACTGACCTATCACCTGCTCGTAAGCATCAGCACCTCTTCATGCTGATCCTGACATTTTCACACTTGGCAAAAGAGGCTGTCAGAAAACAGAGGGGGGCATAGGGCAACCTTAAAGTAGATTTGAAGGTGGATGACAAGGGAAAAAATGGACAGTTGGTTTGAAATCCAATAGGAGGCTTAGAGTCGGGACATGCATGGATCGCTGGAGGAGGGGGAGATTTGGAGGGATCAGTGTGACAATCACTAAGTGTACTGGGGGGTTTCAGGTGACATCACAACATTCTATAGGCCAGTAATATTCGATATAGATGAGGGGAAGCTAAAATGTATATTGTTAAAATAAGTTCTAGGGTCAGGTCACGGATGTAAATGATCAGGTTCAACATTTGTGAATTTTTTCAGATATTTCATGCAGGAAAATCTGGCTCTCACCCCCATCTGGGAGTATGACACTACCAATATAAACCAAGAGGCTGAGGGTTCAATTCTCGAGTTTACTGAATGTTTTCTGGATAGATAGTATGTCATCCATTGTGAATCTGCTAGTTTTTTTAATGCAGTGCTGACATCTAAAGCAGTGGTTCCCAAACTATTAACAGTATCGGCCTTTCTTTAGCAAATATAAATCTGTCAGCTAATGCCAATTATGACTATTGCATTTTTTTGTTTTAGTAACATCCATGCCAAAATTATCTTAAGGATGTAAAATGTACTACAAAGAATACTATACAGTCAAATACCATTCAATGCCACCTTTTTTACAAGTACAGCCTGGCTAGTGCTCGCACATCCCAAGGGCCCCATCCTCCCAGGGGGCCCCGTCCTCCCAAGGGGCCTCGTACCCATGGTTGGGAAACACTGATTTAAAGTATGAGTACATGAACCAGATGCACAACTAGAAACGTAGGGACTAAGTGAATCCATCTATTTTATTGATGTTACAGAACAGAGAGGCAGGTGAACACAAGGACACAGAGGCAACGCACAGAATTGCCCCTTGGGGATAAATAAAGTTTTCAAAAGTAAATCACATGTATATTTATGACTTTAGAGTGTGAAATACATGCCCGTGTTTAAAGACACAAGATATAAAGCGTCAATAGGCATATAAAACCTGTCAGAATATACAAGATACAGCCAAATGTTTTTAATATAGTCACATTGTAACTGTGTGATTATATATTTTAATATTATCTAGTTTGTGCTTGAGGTCAAACAGCTTGAGAAAACTACACGTGTGTCTATGAGCTGCATTTATATTTCTGCACTGTGCAGCTGTGTGTTCTTTACATAACTGTACATAACTGTCTCTATTTGCCCAAGAGGCAGATGTTCCAGCCCTTCAGAAACTCTCTGATACATGAAAATAATAATAATAATGACAATGAACATTTCTGTGTTTTTCTAGAGACTGTCTGCACTTGCACTGTGTCCTCGTCTTCAAACGATCGTCGTGTGGAGTTACAGCAGGTGATGGAAACTAAACTTGATCCACTTGAGTAGAAACACAGTCGTCATTTGAATCGTAGTGATTTCTCCATGTCACTGTGGAGCTTTGAGTCACACGAGGCAGCTGCCTGGGGCACACTGCTCAAGGTGTTGTTGCTGTTGCAGCTGCAGAGAAAAAAGGTGATGCTTGAATAGTGACATGGATTTTTTTTTTTTTTCATGCAGAACACAAATGAAAAGAGGATGACTACTGCCTGCTTTAGATCAGAGGAGAGACGTAAGGCCAGGTCTGAAGCAGTGATATATGCACATGGTGAGTCCTGCACGTTTCAGGTTTAGGTTTGGTGTTTTACTGCATGAAAGCCACTAATCTTTAACGTTTGTGGGAGCAGCCTCACTAACAAACCACGGACTGCAGTTTGAGTCCATTCTGAAATATAATAATAACTAATAATAAGTAAAAGGGTGTAGTAAAACGCATTTGAATATTGTGTTATGTTGTGACACAAAGAGAGGCTGTAGTTGGGAAAATGTGTAAGAAAATGAATCAACATTAAGATATGAAGGAAATAAGTTACTTAGTATGTAGTGCGACAAATATTTCACACTACACATAAAAGCTCAGATCTGAAAAATGTATTTGTCGTATTTGAGCATGTTAACTGATGGTGTGAAACCGCACCGTGGCGGCTTTGAGAGGAGCCCGAGTACTTTGCATGTAAATACAGGGAGCGATGATGATGATGTTACAGAGGAAGTCATTCATATAGGGACCAGGGTACTTAAAACATCCATACATCCCCTACGTACTCCACAATTATGGATTTAATCATCAGACGTTCCTCTATCTATAGGAACACTTTCCATCACACGCGGCGCTATTATGCCTAATGGGAAGTCATGACAAAACCTCCGGCGTCAGAAGAGAAGAAGAGTATGTGAGAAGCGTGGGAGAGGAGCGAAGTGACCGAGATCAGGGAAATGGAGGGAGTTGTAGAAGAAAAGAGGAGAGGAGTGTGAGGAATCAGGGCATCTGAGGCTGATGCTGCTGCTGCTGCTGCTACTGGCTCTGCGCTGGGGCTGGCAAATCATGTTGTGCAAAGCAGTCATTTGTCATAGCATATTAAGAGAGCCAAGTTCTCGTTTCTAATAAGGGACAGACAATAGGGAGCAGGCTGTAAAAAGACACGCAGTTGAAAATGCTGCTAAGACACACTCAGGGTCTTCAGACTTCATCAAGACTTCAGTGGAGTGAGTTTGGGGGAAAATGCAATGAAATATCCTGAATGTAATAACTGTGTGGTGTGGTGTGGTATGTAAAAGAGGCTGGTGGGTTTGGATTTAAAGAGTTTCATGAGTTTTGTGTAATCTGATGCACAAAAAATCAAATAACTGGTATATTCTGGTGTTGGTAGAAGGACACAGCACAAGCAAACAACTTAATTATATCTGTCCAATGAAGTTCATCGGGTTTTCTGTTAATTAAGGACATGTCAGAGAAAACATCGCGTGACCACTTTGAGGAAGAGCGCTAGGGGGCAGTCCGAGCTGTCAGGGACGAAACAAACTGAACCTTGGCCTGAAAAAAGAATCAATGAAATTAATTATATCTGAAGGTAAGAAGAAACACAGAAAACAACAGTAAATCAAGATTATTACTCAAGTTAAAGTAAATGTATGGTGAAAAATTACTCTGAAGTTCTGAAGTAAGTTTAGTAACTGAGTACATTAAACTGATTACTAGCTATCTCTGTGTAAAGCTGTATACAGTTGAGATAAAAATCCAGAGCATCTGACACAATCTATCTAAGACAGACATGCCCAAACTGTGGCCCCGGGGCAAATGCGGCTCTCAGACCAATTTTTCTTGGCCCTCAAACTTCCAGGTGAATTGGCCCAAGTTACCTTAAACAGAACTTTTGACTGTACATTTCTTAAAATCTACTTTTAACAAGCCATTTCAAATATTTAATGTGTCCCGTTGAGGATGTAAGCATGAACAAAGGTCTAGTGGTTCAGTTTAACTTGTAATAATAACACAGATTTGAAGTATTCACTGTATTGGCGACCAGTCTATGGCCCTCAATCGGCCCTCAGCTTTGTCTGTTTTTTGCTATGTGGCCCTTAATGAGAAAAGTTTAGACACCCCTGATCTAAGAGTTCGCTTGCGGTCCGCCATCCAGAGGTGGAAGGGAACGAAGTAAGAGTAGGAAAGTACTATGCTTAAGTAGAATTTTTAGGTATCTGTAATTTACTTAAGTACATTTTACAGTAGATACTTTTTACTTTGCTTAACTGCATTTGAGAGCAGTATCTGTACTATCTACTCCACTACATTTTGAACTGGACTGAAAAGTAAAAAGTACTTTTCATATGATTTTGAGGGGTTATTTGTATTAACATCCTGCCTAAAGTTTCCAAGTTCAAGCTTCAACTTTGAGCAAAACCAAAATAAATACACACAATTCATGAGAAAAATTCAGAAATTGTTTTGTATTGTTACTGTTAACCAATATCTAACTACATTTATCATTTTAACGTCCATCCATCCCAGACTCCCAGACTTCCCTCACCGGAGACACATCCTCCAGCTCCTCCGGTGAGACCCCAATGGGTTCCCAGGCCATCAAACTACTACCCAGGCCCAACCTCGCTTAGCTCCAGGGATCTGATGAGACAAAGACGTACGGCTCAACGTGACGTAATTATGGTTGTTATGACTGAAAAACCCAGAGCGGACGTGCTCATTGGTCAGTGCTGTTACTTCCACAGTCTCATTATCATCCATTTTACATGACAAGAAATCCACTTAACATTACGTTCCTCTGAGACTCAAGGTTAAGACTTTTACCCGAGCCTTTGTCCTGCTGTCCACCACATACCAGGAGCTTAAGCTTTCAAATGACCGGACCTGACAAAACAGAGCAAAACACATCAGAGAAGTACTGTCCAACAAATCTTTACTTTGCACCTTTGCCCCTGCGTGAACGAATCCAGAAGTAAACCCCAGCTCCAAACGCATCGAAATTCAGCTCATATTTAGGCGGGCACGACCCCCACACCCCTTTATCTCTGAGCTGTTTCTCCTCGTGCTGTTTCCATGCGCACCTGTCATTTCCTGGACAGCACTGACCTTTGCGAATCACTCTGAGTCAATACGCCGCGAGCTATGAAATCAGCAAACATACGTGGTCGTGATATGACTGTAGCGTGTTTGTGTAACTGTGAGGAAGATGAAAAAACAACATAATACATACCAGAGTTGTTCCTACACCATTTTTAGATTAAATATTGATACTTGGCCTTATTGTGCTCACTGATCCCGATACCAGGCCGATACCACATAGTGTGAGGAACCAGACTAATAAAAAGTGATCTCTTAGGGCAGGAGTGTCCAAACTTTTATCACCGAGGAAAATTTTGAAACATATTTGAAGTGGAGAGCCACAGATGGGAGGTCATTTCACTTTACATAGTTTACATAGAACCGCCATATCTTAAATGAGGCTTGAAACATTCACTTTTTCAAAATTCAAAACTGGGACACACCCAGGTTGGGATGTTTGGTATAAATAAACTACTTCTAAGGGTGCTTTTTTCTTTTGCCTTACGCTAATTTTTCAGCAGTTTTCTGTATTTTAGCAAAACAAATGACAATACATCCCCCTATTTACTGTTGCAATGGATCAAATTGGTTAAAAATAGGGATATCTGGGACATTTCTTGTATCAAACTGGGACAAATCGATGGTTTTGCATAAATCTGCTGGGACAGGGGACACAGGGCTCAAAAGTGGGACTGTCCCGGGTAAAAAGGGACAATCTCTAAAGAAAATCTACAGAACAAATGTGATTTTGAGCACTAAAGTGTTATATATAATGGTTTTGATGTTGTTGTGTTAGCGCGGTTGTCGTGTTAGCGCTGCACTCTCCGTAGTTATTTTACCAAGTTCAGAGTCCGCTCCAAAGGATAAATGGACGGAGCTTGTCTGCAGAGTGTCCATGGCTGCATTTAACCTGCTCTGGGGGTTAGCGGTAGCATTAGCCACAAACGTCAGCAGCGGCAGAGCTTGCATCTACGGGTCGTCATTCTGGAAAAAAGAGTCGTATCGGATTGGAGATTTGGTCTGAGTACTCACCGATACAGATACTTGAACAATTTGCAATATCTGAAGAACCCTGTTACGTACTGCAAGCTTGTAACCTCGAGAGATTTTATATTTGTACCACTAAGTATGTCTAATGATAAAAGGAAATCATTTACAAGAGATGATTACATAAGAGAACTAAAGATGCCTTTAAATGGGTGAGATTAATCAACTCACTTCAAGTATTTGGGTGTTATTTCTAGTGTTTGTGAAGAAAGTCCAAATTCAAAAAGCCATTTGAAGTGTTTTTTTTACTGGGAATACAAGATTAAAATGCTAACTATAATGCTACCTTGTCCTGATTAGTTTTTAGCGCCACCAAAGTTGCCAAAAACAGTCTGAGTTGGATCATGAAATATGCAATTGCACTGACAACTTCAGATGGGAATAAAGAAACTATCTTTACCATCGCAAGGCAGCACGAAGAACTTAGGTGTTTAGGGCACAATACAAGGTGTCCATAAAGTCTCTGTGCAATTTTAAAATGTAATTACAAAGGAAATTGATAAGATTTGTTCTATTGTACTCAGTGGTTATAAAAGTTTTAAATCAGATTGGATTTTTTGTATTTCAGGCATCCTGTTGATTAAAGAGGCACCTTTTGAATGAATCTCAAAGAAATGGTTCGTTCTCCAGAAGAGGCACAGTGTGGATCATGGTGTGGGGCTGTGTTAAAGATATCATGCATCGAACAAAGATACAGGACTTTACTGAACTAAAGCAAAAGATACAGATGTGATTGAACCACTGATGAGGCTCTGCTACAGCGAACATGGCAAAAAATCCAGTCCCGTCTTGATGTGGTTCGTGCGACTAATGGAGCCCATATAGAGGTGGATTAGATAAGGTAAAAAAAAAACTTTGGAAACCACTGAGCACATTAATTAAGATATCTTATAAACTGCTTTTGTAATATTTAATTTTTTTAATGTACAGAGACTTTATGGACACCTTGTATCGGCACAGTTCAAATCACAAAGACATCTCACTTTTATAGTTTATATTCTACAAACATTCATGGGATTCTTATAGAGATGTGACGTTCATGAACGAGTCGGCTCTTTTGAACAGTTTCTTAACCTGAACAGTTGGATCCCGATCTAATTTTTTAAAAGAGACAAATCTTTTTTTTTCTAATTTGTCTACATTTTTACACTGATTAACACTGAAACGACCCAAGAATCGGCGCAAGAGTAGAGCAAGCTGCATGAGCTCTACGGAGCCTACAAAGGAAATCATATTTTGCATCGTAATAAAAGTTTTAAAATTATTCTTATTGTAGAGCAATGTTTTATTTAGATTATGTATAGTTTGACTGGGTAAACTCACTCCCACTCTCAGTTTGAACCATTTTAAACACATCTGAGCCTTAAATGAATCAAAATGAGGCTTCTGTCATATAAATACACAGAAACAGAGCCAGTTTATCAAACGGCTCCTTGATCCAAAAGATTCGGATCCCATAAAAGAGCCGGAAGTCTCATCACTAGATTCTTGTATTAGTTCATATTTCACGGTTCTGGAGTTGTTTACTGGGTGCACTCTGAACAAAATCTTTAAATAAGTCACAAATCTCATCAGAAAAATTGCAATTCGATTTTTTTTTTCCTCCAAAATCGTACTTTCCACTTTCAAAGGCACATCGAGGAACTCATTCACGCACATTCATACACCGGGGTGCACAGACACTGGGGGCGAGGTGGGTTAAGTGTCTTGCCCAACAACAGTATTCATCTGTGGGAGCTGGAATCACACTGCCAACCTGCGGGTCAGTGGATCCGACCTCTCTACCAGTGATGTTAATATCGAGAGCGGGATGCTACAGTATAATGCTACTCTATCCTCAACACTCAAGCTAACAAAATGACCCAGCTGGAATATGGCTCTACATTCCCCGATTAACATTTCCGTGACAAATACACATCTTAAACATCCACAGATACAGATCATGTTTCTTTACCAGACATAAAACAGGTACTGAACTCTCTGAAGTCCACAGCGCACTAATATATATCCCCGTAGCCTGTCTGCCATATATTTCTCGCCATGTAATTGTGGGTGGCAGCTGAGGTGGCGCTTTCCTGACTGATCATATTCAGCCAGACGCACATCAAACAACAGTATTCCAGCTCGCCGTCAGCTCCCCGTCAGCACACGGCTCCAGTCACAGGTGAATCAACTTCACAGGGCGTAATAGTATAAACAAGGTCAGACAGGATAGAGTCTATAATGGGCAGTGACATCAAAAATGCATGACTGAACTGGAGTCTACTCCCACAGTGACAAAACACAGCATCCGTGTTCTTACATGAAACTACCGGCTCATTTTGTGTCAGTAAATAAGTCCACATGACCAGGCCCGTGGGCAGAAATACAGGGGCCCGGGGTACGAAACCTCACATGGACCCCTGCTAATGTAAATGAATAGGAATAGGGTCCAATTCTAGGCCCCTAAGACCCTGCACATAAGAAATAAACTGGTAAACTGTCTAAATGTGAATGAATGGGATTGTGAATAGTTGGTGTGCTATTAAGTTCCAATACTGACGTGTGTTCTAGTAATCACGCAAGTTTTGGAGCATTAAAAGTTCTATATTATGCAAAATTTGCTCTTTTGAGTTTTAAGCTATGTTAGAACTTTGTTACCTCCACAAAATCAGACCTGGAGTTGTGTTTTGTTTCGTTCACACATGTTTAAATTACATTGCATTATTAGTTTGTCTACATCTCCACAGCTCAAAATGATCCGTTCCACCTTGTGATGTCATGAAGTGGTAGTTTTCAAGTTAACAGCTCCTTTTACGTTTTGTTTAGCAGAG
This sequence comes from Periophthalmus modestus, assembly GCA_019594935.1. Classification (NCBI taxonomy): domain Eukaryota; kingdom Metazoa; phylum Chordata; class Actinopteri; order Gobiiformes; family Gobiidae; genus Periophthalmus; species Periophthalmus modestus. Next base: position 5,777,052 of record JAIEZT010000026.1, on the reverse strand, counting down.
ATGGGCAATTCTTATTAGCTTGAGTATAGGGCAGAAATGATGTGGGGACGATTATCCAATTATTCATTCAAAGAAAAAGGGAAAAGGACAAAAGCAAAAGAGGAGAAAAAGAAAAAGAAAACAGGAAGAAAGGAAAAAAATAAATACAAGAGAATGGAGACTCAACCCTGAAACTGAATGTCAAAACTAGTTTCAACTTCATAACTATACTCACACACACTCTTGTCTGTTTCTTTGCCTACCTTTACATGTTTCTATCTCTTGTCAAGTCATGTTATGTTTTGTACTGTACTTTTTTTTTTTTTTAATGAATAAGGGAAAAAAAGAGAGAGAGAGAGATGGGCAAATCCAGTGCTGAAATGATCCAAATGATTCTAGTGAAGGTGTCTGCAGTTTAAAAACACAGTACAGCATTTCCTGTATTACCACATGATGACATCACAAGGTGGAACAGAGTGTTTTCTGTTTGAGAGAAGAACTCAACCTAAATATGCAGGGTTAACTCCAGGTTTGTGATGAGGAAACAACATTATAACACAGAAAACAGCATAACATGGGCCCTTTAAACCAGCTGCAATCGAATACATCCTTCAATTGTTGCACTGTGAAACATTCCTGGCAAAGCATTAACCATAATACAAATTCCTCACTCTTCTTCTATCAATTCCACACTCCCTTGAAGCTTAGTTTTCAATGACATCTTTTAAATTCTTCAAACTATTCCACGTCACGAAACGCTCTAAAACATTTACACCTGAGCGGCACTAGACAGAGCAGCTAAGCGCTAACTCAAGCTGACATCTCCACCCCCGAGTGCACACAAATGTACAGGGTAAACAGCCCGCATACACTCCAGTGGATTGCACCTTTAAAACATGCCTTCCTGCGCCCGGACATATTGGATTACGAATGATTTTTTTTAGCTGGCGTCATCCCAGAGGTGCTAGATTAAATGCCATTCCCACTTTAGCCCAGATGGCCAGCAAAATAAATCAGGCTATCCTTATATGCACACAATCTCCCAATGCGTACACATATAATAAATATAGTGAGCCGCTCGCCAGGGGAAGATGTGTAAGACGCTGGAACGGCAGGGCACCTGTACGCTCGGCTGCGTCGGCTCTTTGTATTTCAATCACTGAATCGATGCGTCTAAATTGATTGTAGCTGAGCAAGGGGGGCAGAGATGTTCCCCCTGGCTAGCTGCCCCGGCCCTTGTATTGATTAGATCTGAGCGAGCCAATTGCTTTCACACTGGATTAAGGTGTTCCGGGGCACTGGGCAGGGATGGACGGACGGGCAGAAGCGGCAAGGTAAGACGCTAGAAACAAACAGGAAGGAAAAGACAATAGGATGTACCGCGACGCTAACATGACGGCTAATTAAGAAGAGATCATAGGACAAACATGTTACTAGGGCTACGGTATACAGAGCAGTTTAAAGATATAGAGGGAAAGTATGGCGGCACGTATAGTGTTGGAATCCTTTAGATCAGGAGGCGCGGGCTCAGATCAAGGGTGTAATCTGGGTTGACCCCGGAGCTAAGTAGCCGGGGGCAACGGCATTACACTTCAAAAGCTGTGCTCACAAGTTTGCGGCACATTCCACATCCAAAGTCTTACTATAAGTCAGTAGAAAGGAACCGAACAATGCCGTCAACCCGGACTGCACAATAATGAGTAGGAAGAGGGTTGAATGAATTGAAAAATAAGTTTTACTATTTCCTATGGCAACGGTTGGTGTTTTTGGAAATATCCCCGGATGAGTCAAAAGAATTATCGCTTCTTGGCATAGATAGGCTGTGCAAATGCCAACCAGCCACAAGGCGCACCTAGAAAAAAGACACTTCAGTCCATGTAATATCCCCTAAAAATGTAATATTATGTTACAGCATTTTCTTATCTTTCTGATGATTTTGGAAAGTACAAAGCTCTGGCATCGCTAATTGCTAACAATGTATCGACTATTTAAAGCGCATTATGTCACTTCTACGGTGGAGGTTCAGCCACCTCTATTTTCTGATCCGTCTAATAATAATGTTATTTCCTCATCACGAACTTCTCTTCTCTCAAACAGAAAACACCCGGCTCCACCTTGTGATGTCATATGGTAATACAGGAAGTTCTTCGCTGTATTTTCCTTCACCAGAATCACTTGGATCATTTCAGCCCTGGAATTTCCAATCTCTACAGAACAAAACTTAAAAGGTAGCTGTTAACTTGAAAACTACCACTTCATGACATCACAAGGTGAAACAGAGCATTTTGAGCTTTGGAGATGTGGACAGACTAATAATAAAGTGTTACTCAAACATGTGTGAATGAAACAAAGACAACTCCAGGTACATTTTTGATGAGGTAACAACATGCTAACATGGCTTAAAGCTCACAAGAGTCAATTTTGCGTAATATAGGAGCTTAGATTTACTCAATTACAGGTGTTTTATCACTCAAAGTTAGTGTTATCAGCCTCGCCTCTCCACAGACTTAACCAGTGACTTGGTCTGGTGACATACTCGGAGGTAGACAAGCTGTGGAACAATTCAGGCAAAGCAATAACGTCTCCTGTTTACCACTAGCTAAAGCGCTACATCATTCAATGTCAAGATTAAATTACAAGAAGTTCTCAACATGTCATCAATCTTCAACCCAAAAAATAACCTCTCAATATGTCTACAGCAAAAAAAAAATACTTAAAAATCCGGGTTTATCTCAAGATTAGGTGCTTATGAAAATGGTCCGTGCCGAGATGGGGGCCCACATAGGCTGAGTGGTCCGGGCCCCTACTCTGAGTGCTCTCAAAGAAGCACTAAACCCATTCTCACGGCATTAGGGCTGTAAAATCATCACATTGGCTGCGCGAGTCAGGCCGCTCGAAATGCATTGCGTTAATACCTCCATTGTCCCGTCGCACAACGCCAGCAGAAGCACAACGGTGGTAAAGGAGGTCTTAAAGAGGCAGAGGAGATGAGATGGAGAGAGGAAACAAGAGAAGGAGGGCCTGGGATCTGCTGGCCCATTCATGTCACAATGGTTTAGGAGCATATGGAGAAAGCCAGTGCAGCAGACATACCAGCATCCACACAATGCTATTCTTATGAAAAACACTGATGCCAGGACCAGAACACTGCCTTGAATAATAGGAATTTTCCCATTTAGAAATATAGTACTGCATTTTAAACATTAGCTTACTAAAATGGGTGCATCCATGTATTTTTGTCTATGTAAAGTGTATTAGCAAATTATTTTTAAATTTTTGTCATTGTCAATGTCGTTTTTTTATTTCTAATTGTGGTCCATCACTAGTTAACTCAAAGCTGTAATTTTAAAGATTCATGCCAGTATGAGTAATCTTGTATTAATCTGCATTCAACACGCAAAATTTCAGTTTTCACCTACCCCCTATCCCCGCCCACTTACTAGGGATGGGACAATAAACAATAATATTGTTTATCATGATAAAAAGGGTCGATAATAATCATTCATGGGACATTTTATGTAACTGTGATAATCGCCAACAAAGATAATCGCCATTGTGTCACCAGAATGTGCAGAAAAAAAACTTATCGATAGAGGAGTTGACGGGGGGGGGGGGGGGCAAAGAGGCCAGTTGTCCCAGGGTTTAGGAGCCCAGAACTGGACTTGTCCTATTAATTTGTATTAGAGGGGGGGGGGCCCACGTGAGTTTTCTTGCCCCGGGCCCCCCAAATTTCTGTTGACGGCCCTGCTCATCCAGAATATTCTCCACTAGATCCTGTTTTTTTCACTGAAGTACAATACTATGACAGTTCTTTAAACTTGGGACTTATTCAGAAGATTAAAATTAATCCATAACATTTGTAACTGTCAGTGACTTTTATCGTGATATAATCGTTAATCGCAATAATTCTGGCCATGATAATCGTGACAGTAAATTTCCAATACCGTCCAATGCCTGACGCTTACTTACTTACATCCTTCATCTTTATTCTCAACAATCAACAGACACCAAACACTACTGCAGTCTACTGTTGTCACGATACCAAAATCTACTAAGGAATAGACTCTAGATTCGGATATCACGGTGGTAATGAAAAGCACTCTTTATTTAGCCAATAGAATGTGATTTTCAACGTTATATAATAGTACTTTAATAGCCTTATATCTGTGTAATCCCTCTGAGGTTCCATAGTGGCCCATGGGCATATACTAGTCTACTTTTTCGTATATTTGTTCTGATACAGCTCAAGATCATCCTAAAGCTATTCAGAAAAGGTTCATTCTGGCTTTTTTACTATCGATACCTGCGCAAATGAGTATCTAGTCCCAATGTTAGTTTTCGTATCGATTAGTCTCTGATTTTCGATACTTTTGGCAACACTTCTACTACTACTACGTTCATTTCAAACCTCTGTAGAAAGGTCAGTTTTGGAGACGCCATGTGGGAAGCTAGGAGCAGAGATTACGCTGAAACTGCCGTAGTGCTGGAGCGCGTGTGCTTTTGTGTCCCTATCACTGCGCGTTTGCCTCATTCCCCAAAGGGTCTTATTATGCTCGACGCTGACTCGGACACAAAAGGCTGCGTCCTGCCTCCACGTCCCCCTGAGAAGGCTCCGCACACACAAATCCATTTGTTTGTCAGCTCGACTCGGACTAATCAGATATGATTCTGCGAGCGAGCCAGAGGAGCGTGCATCCATCTCGCTCTGTCCCGGCTGTCCCCAAACTCTGATAAAATCTCTGGTCTTTGACGGAGGAGGCTGGGGTCTGTGTACAGCCTCATACACCGATGTGAGGGGCTAAGTTACAAAGCTATCTCCCCAGTGCATCTGTAATTATGGATCAGGTCAGTGTGATAGGGAGTAATTGGACGTGCCAGATTCCAGCATTCCACTGAGTAGTACAGCACAGTGGTGGAGTCATTTGCAGGAAGTAGTAGTAGTGGTATTAATAGTAGTAGTAGCAGTATAGTGTTAATCAGGGCCAGTCCTAGCTTTCAGGGGGCCCTAAGTTGAATTTGTCTCTGCGGCCCCCCAACGGCAGATGCCTCCTGGCTCAGCTATTGGTGATTCACATTTGACACTTTATGACGCTGCTCTCATCACTTTGACCAGTTGTATTTGTATTTATCTGACCAACATCAGACTGAAAACATCCAGAATGTCACAACTACAACAGACACAAGAACAGAACACAGACATATAAGGGGGGTTAAGATTTTTGAAATTCTAGACTAGTTTCTGGTGGATTTTAATGTGTTCCAGTTGGTGATGGTGGACTTACATTTACATTATAAAGGTCCTTGCCCCGGTGTAAACTCAGAGCTGCCCTCACCTCTGCCCGACTCAAAAACAAATGTAGTAGCAGCAGATGTTTTGCTACTATAGATATAAAACAAATGTAATAATCTGAGAGAGATACTTAGGATGCTCTAAACACACAAGCCCTGTTTCCAATAGAACATGATATATTATTTGCAATATAAATGTATGGGCTCTTGGGGGCCCCCTTGTGGCCTCGGGGCCCTAAGCAGCTGCTTAGTCTGCTTATAGGCTGGACCGGCCCTGGTGTTAATAATAGAGGGCAGTAATACAGTATGAGTAGTAGCAGTAGTGGCCGTTTTAGTAATCATAGTCACACTGTTGCGGTGGATGATGGGAAAGTCTGAATACAAAACGATCATAAAAAATAACAGTAGTAGTAGTAAAAGGCAAAATGGCTTCGTATTTGACACTTGTGTCTTTCAGAGGTGTCTGTGTAATCCCTCAGTTGTCCAGGTAGGGTTCATTGCAAAAGAAAATTGAATTCTGTCAACTGGACAAGAGTTTTTAAGAGTGAAGAGTGAGTTTGTTGTTTACAGTAAACCACTAGAGTTTCAGAACTGGAGAAGTGACTCGGTGGCCTGGCAAACAGAGACTGATCTCTGTCTGTGTTTTTTATACAGATTTTTGATATCAGTCTGGTCCTCACGTCCTCTCGTGTGACCCGAGCTCTTACATGACATGCTTTATTCATTTCTCTTTGTTATTTGGGATGATTCGGAACTTGATCAGTGTAAAAAAACTAAGAATTATCTTTTTACATGATGTAGTTTCTGAGAAAAGTGACGTCCACATATGAGGACACTCGCTCTACGTGTTTTAGTCATTTCGATAGAAGCTTTGAATAATGATTTGCTGAAACTATTTATTGAATGTGTGAGCACAGCAGTATTTGTCCTGAGTAAAAACAGACGAGACATATGCCTTTACAAAAACTAAAACATAAAACAAAATATTCTGACCATTCTAAACTCTTACAAATATTCTAAATTGAAAATTTTTGCATTATTTCTGTTATTGTATGCATGTTCCTGATTGGCTAATCCTTCTGTCAATCAGGCCAATTTGAAAACTGGTAGATTCACTGTGACCACACTCACATCTTCATAAAGTATTGAAGAAGTGTGTATTCTGTGTTTGCAAGCCACTGGGAAGAGCGACTAAACATATTGACTCTTTAACACTTCGTCCAGTTGACAGAATTCAATTTTCTTATGCGATCTTGCAGTAAATTCTCGATTGAACAAAAAATTATCCTTAAAGATGAAGCAAACAACCAAAAGCTCAACTGGAACTCACAAAAACATTCCATATTAAGGTCCACTAAGGGGTCATATCTTTTCCATATCGACAGACACTGCCAATAATTATGTCATTTTCATCAGGCTCAACTTCAGAGCTGTTTTCCACGTCTTTGAAATGCATAAGGAAAACGGACGTACTTTTCATCCAAAACACATTCTTGATCATTCCCATTAAGCCTCGTGACATCAAACTGTGCTCATTTCATAACTTCATATGGGACATTTTTATCGGCGAGGAGATAGCGGCTTTTAGAGATAAAGACGTGCACACACCCAACGCTCACTAAGTACCTTTGTCAGTGAAAATAACTTCTATCTAAAGGAGATCGGGGTCTTAAGTATAAAGCAAAAAGAAGAAGAGGAAATGATAAAGGATTATAGGCCTTAAAAGTGGAACATTTAAGGCGCTGGCTTTTATGTTTTGGAGATAGATTTCACATTATTTCACTTAAAGCTTTTAGGGTGCTGGTTAGAGCTTAGAATGCAGCATCATAATAAACAGGAGGAGACAGGAAATGAATAAAGTTCTCAGCAAAAACCTTATGTTACGTAATGCCCCTTTACTTGGTATTATGGGTCTGGTTTTGAAGCGCAGCCTCCGTCCTGTGGAAGCAGTAGGCAGCTCTCGACCTGCTCACATGGGCCCACTCACGCACTAGAGGTATGAGTGGGATGTGGGATCGCTCTACTTCATGCAGAGGTGGACACTGACGACGCAGTGATACTCAAATCATTTAAGTATAGACCAATTTAGTGAGCATTTGTGAAGTACTTTTAACTGCGTACTTTTTAGTTTGACAAATATTCCGTTTATGTAAAAAAAAAAAAAAAAAACATTCTAATCTTTCCTACAAATGCATCTTGTGTGAGAATAGTGTAAGTGTTCATTGTTGTTTCATTGATTTGCCAAGAATATTCCTCAGTATGGCATTAAACTTATCTCCATGGAGACAAGGTGTCACTAGCCCAAATTACAGGTGAGATCTGTGAAGAGGCAGCCCTGTTCACAGCAAGAATTCATTATTGTTTTCAATGTACAGTATTTGAAACAAGAACGTCATTGAATAAAGGAAAGACAGATGATTTAATGCCATACTGTGAAATATTCCGGGCAAAAACAATAAAAATCTCCATGGAAACAAGCAGGTGGCATATCATCTACCAGAAAAGTAATGTAGTGCAACCAAAGGTAAAAAACATTTAGCAACAGCACAGTAGCAACAGATTGGTGGTAAAAGTAGTAGGGAGCAGGTTGGTGGTGATAGTAAGTAGTAGTAGGTAGTAGCAGTAGTTAGGAGTAGTAGTAGTAGTAGTAGTAGTAGTAGTGGTGGTGAGGGTACTTTATTTTGTTACTTAAGTAAAAGTACAGATATCAGGGCAAAAAAACACCAAAGTAAAAGTAAAAGGTTCACATGAAAAAGTAAAAGTATTAAAGTACCTGTTTAAAAATGTACTTAAAGAGTAAAAAGTAAAAGTATTTCGCGCAGATTTTGAGATCTAATAAAGCTTCAGATGTCGTGAATTTGATAGCGATTTGTGCAGAATTTTGTTCAACAGAAACAACTGAATAGATTTTTTCCATTTGTACCTTTCTGTTTGCTCAAACTATGAACGTGTTGAAAATAAATCCTCAGACTTTTCTGCCGGTCTCAAACAATAATGAAAAATACTCCAGTTTAAAAATGTAGTGGAGTAGAAAGTACAGACACTGCTCTCAAATGTAAAAGTGGAAAATATCCACTTTAAAATGTACTTAAGTAAACTACAGACACCTTTACTTAAGTACTGTGGTTTACTACTTTTACTTTATTACATTCCTAGCAGTATTAGTAGCAGCAGAAGTAGTATTTTAACCAGTACCTCGAATTGTGTTTTCAGAACATTTTTGCCATGACAGAGACACGCCCCTCACTTCAGACATTATATTTACTAATTTAAACAGGCTAATTCATCTATAGGAGAAACTGCGCAGCCCCTAAGCCCCTAGTGTGGGAACTCGGTAAACAAATGGAGCACAAAGCGTTGAGTTCTCAAAGGGAGGATTACCAAGTCACTCTCTCACTTATTTGCCTTTTTATCTCTCCACCCCCTCCTCGACACACAGCCAAACATCGTCAGCCAGCCCCGCTCTTTTCCCTGGTTCACTTTCAAGATCCAATATTCATACAACGCCCAGCTCCTTCGGCGGCTTCTCGCACGACAGCTGCGTCACGAGGGGCCCCGCCGACATGATTGACAAGTCCAGATCAATAATTTGTCACCGAGATGCCATATTGGATTTTACAGACTGTTTTTATTCATTTATTTTTTTCTCTCTCTCTGACCCCGAGAACTCCAGGCTGTTTACCATCAGTGGAAGTTGTAATTAGACATATAATGACATACTATGGCGCGGATTAAGGGATATGTCTAATTGCTGGTTAGGGTGTAGCCGAGATTTGGAGGTTTTGTTTGATATGACTAATCAGTTAGACAACTTCGGCGATGGCACAACATGTAGAAATAATTATTCATGTGAGAGACAGTTACGGGGAGGATTTAAAGTGGAACTACGAGGCAGGAAATGTGATTAGTTTATTCGATTGGACACGACGCTCTATGGTATTGATGTCACTACAAGATTGTGCATGCTTCTTATTTATACATGTTCCATTCTGTTCGACTTTTGAAATCTACGGTTGCCATAAATTGCAGTAGCTTAGAGGCTAGATTTGTCTTCGGATGGCAGTTAAATCCCATCTGCGACCAGTGGGTGTTGTTGTCATGTCCTTAGGCAAGACACTTTGTCCCTTTCACCGATGATTAATGAATGAATGAATTGTATGTGTCCAAAAAGGTACTACAGTGGTCCCTCGTTTATCGTGGGGGTTACATTCTAAAAAAATAACCCGCAATAGGCGAAATTGGCAAAGTAGTAGTATATGTTTTGCGGCTGCTCACCACACACTTTATACACTTTTCTCGAAGAGGCATTAACATTTTCTCACACTTCTCTCTGTCTCTCTCGACGGGTCAGTTGGTTGAGTGTTTGTCCACTGATCCAAAGGTTGACGGTTCAAATCGTGCTCTCGACATAAACATCATTGGTAGAGCGGTCAGATCCACTAACTCACAGGTTGGCGGTGCGATTCCAGCTCTCACGAATGCCGTCATCGTGTCCTCGGGCAAGACACTTAACCTACTTTGGCCCCAGTGTCTGTGTACACTGGTGTATGAATGTGTGTGTGAATGGGTGAGTGGCTCCTTGATTTAAAGCGCTTTGAGTGCCTTGAAGGTGGAAAAGCGCTATATAAAAATGCGGCCATTTACCATTCTTCAAATCTTCATAGATTATATCCCCCTTCCTCAATGATCACAATAATATTTGTTGCTCACATATACCTCTGCTCCAGCAATATCTGCAGAGGCGTCTCTCCGTGCCCAGAAACGCTTTTAAGTCCAAAACGTTTCTGAAATTTGTCGGTGCAGAACGTTTCATCGACATTGTGGGTTTTGTCAGGGAGAAAACTTGCAAACATACAGCACTTCAGAGTCACACTGCGATCCAACATTTATGTAAATTTGTCTGACACATTCTGTACTGTACAGGAGACACGGAGGAGACTGACAGACAATGGTCTACAGTCCCTCAGCCAATCAGGATGCAGAACACAATGCAAGTTCATACACTGCATGCAAAAATCCGTGAAACAGCAAGACCGCGAAAGATGAACCGTGATATAGCGAGGGACCACTGTAAATAACAATGCCTTTCCAAATGAAACTCGCTCAAATCACAGTCGCCATTCTCTCCATCCTCCATCAAATATTCCTCAACACTTATTTCTAATCAAATCAGTGGTTTCAGAAATATTGATTTAATAATATGCCTCCAAATTCCATATTGCACAAACAGAACTAAACCCGATGCTGCGCTATGTGGAAAAACTGACACATCTGAAAGCCCCCTCCCTGCTGCGAAGATTACGGTGGCTTTCACACCTAATGCATTACGTGACTTTCTTTGCAGAAGAGGAATCTATAGTAGAACATTCAGTCATGCACAGTGTGAAGGTAAGACGCTGGCTAGACTGCACATACAATATCCCGGCATGTTTAGAATGGTAAATGGTAGATGGCCACACTTTACATCAAGGAACCACTCCCCCATTCACACGCGCATACACCAGTTTACTCAGTGTCTTGCCCAAGGACACAATGACAGCATTCATCTGACCGCTCAATGAATGATGTTTATATCGAGAAAGCATGGGACGATATTGAAATTTGGGGCCACAATTATCATGACCAAAATAACTGTGATTAATCATTATATCAGGGTAATTATTAAAGTTGCTGACAGTTTAAAAATGTTATGGATCTGAAGAATTATAATTATAATATCATCAATAGGTTTTATATTTAAACTGCTTTTATAGTTCTGTATTTGTTATAAGCGAAAATAGCAATGATCTAGAAGAAATAATCAGAGACAAGTAGGTTTTTTCTGCACATTCTGGAGATATAATGGTGATTATCTTTGTTGTCGATTATCATGATTATATAAAATGTCCCACGAACAATTATCGTGTATCCTTCTTAACACGATAAACGATATTATTGTTTATAATGTCAATGTTCTAATGTCGAGAGCGGGATTCGAAAACCACCAACCTTCAGATTAGTACTTTTTGTACAGAGGGATATCAGTCTGGTCTCCGCTCCCTCCATCACACCTCGAGCCAGATTCAGACAATGTCACGCAATCAAGTTTATTTCAGTGGGTTAGGGTTAGGATGCATGTGAAATGAAGGAGCTCATTGGTCGCTCATCGTTTTGAACAAAATCAAACTTGCCTCACCTCAGTTTAACACCGTTTAGTGCTTTGCTCACTGATTATGCAGAAATCCGCAACGTTCAATCACCTTTGTTATTTTTCCATTCTTTTTTCCTTGTTAGCAGCCATATTTGTTTGGTGTGTGCGTGTCACTGACTGGCTAATCCACCTGTCAATCACCCCTACCTGAACTAAGGCAGATATGGCCGGTGACCAGACTCGCATTTTTGTAAAGTACTGTGTGTATTCTGGATTCCAGCCAACACATACAATGACCAGGCAAAACATTACGACCACCTGCCTTATTCGCAGTCATAGCTTTATTCTCACATCACTAAACTCGTATCTGTAATTTCAAGCCAAAAATCTGTTCATTCCCATGTCGACAATGTTTGGAAGTAGCATTTATGACGGCTATTCAGTTTTAATTAGATGCTAACACAACCTTGGCTAGCACTCATTCATCATTGAGTGCCGCTGATAACCTCCAGGTGTTTTTCCATTGTCACACTAAACAAGGCTGGCTTTCATATTAGGCCAACAGTGCGCATACAGATGGATGCTGATGGCATGGGCTAAATCAACAAATGGGAGGCAATGGAGAGGAAGAATTAGTTGTGCTTTTCCCAACCAAAGAGTGTCCCCTCATTACTGCCCTGCTGAGGGAGAGGAGGGCAGGAGAACACTGAAGCAAGACGGAGCTTAGAACTGTAACCCTGTTCTCAAAAGCTGCGTGAAAATAACAAAAATATCACTCATTAGGTCGAGTCACGTCTGTTTTTAATATCTACATTTAATATTATCGGCCAATAGAATCTTGTGATGTCATTTTAAGCTCAGCATTGGTCAATTTCGAGGTTATTTTCGATCAGAAAAATACAGAAAAGTAGGTATTACAGTTAAAATACTGGCTCACAACATTAGATCTAAAAGAAAATAGGTAATAGCATAAGCTGTAGTGATGGTAAACTAAATATTTACCCAATTTGAGGAATAAAATAGCTGTTTATCAGTTTCATAAAGAACTAAACAGTCTGCTCCATAATTTGATTCAACGTTTCATGCAATAAACATTACATTTCGTTAATTGATATTTGACATAGCGGCTGTTTATTTGAGCGTGGGCTTGGGCTGGTCCATATTAACATATCCCATGGGATTAGACTGCTTTGGTCACTCTATACTGACATTGACTTTGGAGCGCTTTCCTTAACTGTGAAATCCTAATTAAAAAGCAGGCGGCCGATGGCTGTGATGGATGCAGGTCGGCTCTGGGGTGAGGGGTGAAGAGGACCTCTCTGTGGAAGGCCTTTTGTGTTTTATCAGACGCACGGTGCACGGCCAAATTAGGCAGAACCCGGCCATCTGCTGAGTCTATGGGCTCTATTGTCCAGCCCTGTCCCGAGTGTCTCAGAGTGGCCCCCAAACCACGGTCAGCCCAGACCAAAAGAGCAGACAAGACCAGGAAATACTGAAGCCAGCATGGGCACACAAAATGGGATCTAAAATGCTCTAATAATTATGCCATGTTAGGAAAATACATTGATTTCAACGTACTAAAATATCTGAATTACTACTAAAAGCACTGTTAGGCTTTCATTGCAGTCTGTCATCCACTACTTTTATTATAATTACAACACAGAAGCAACCCATTATCCCATTAGGGCGTAAGCAATTTATGGTAACAGTATACGTAATAGCCTTAAGAAAGCATTAAGAAAGCCTTCATTCATAATCGTTTATTAAGAATGATTCAAGCTCAGTAACTCCTAACCCTGACTGTCAAAATCATGCTTAATACGCTATTAAACTGTTTGTTTGTTATAAATTCAGTCTTTCCTCATGCTTTATAAGGCTCATTAAGGTTCAGTTATTATAAAGTGTAACTCAATTTGTATTATAAATAAAAATACGATTCAAAAGTAAGATGTATCCACAAAAAAGCTACTTTACGCTACTGGGAACCGCACAAAATAACAGAGATTTGACAAAACATCAGAACATGTGGGGTCAAAATGAAAGACTCTCCAAAAGAAGTTCTTGTGCCGCAATGAAAGGCCTTTGGGAACGAAAAAAAAAAACCCCGCTGACCAAACACATGACCTCCAGAGAAAGTGAAGGTGAAGAAAGCAGACAAAACAAGCTCTGAATGGGCCAGGACAGAAAGTGCCAAATAATAGGAGTATAGGGCTTTCGAAGGACCCTGTGTGCGCTGGCTTTTTCTATGCTATGCGAACAAAACTGCCCAGATTCCCGAGCTTCATTAGAGAGGCTGCATGCGTGTTTGGCTGATTATCATACACACTATTTGGACCTTCTATTCACGCAGTCATTGTTCAGGTCGTGCTCTTTCTCCAACAATCCTGCCTTTAACTCCATGGAAACCCACATATTCTCCTCACAGATATTGTCCTTTTGCATAAAATGAAGCTACAGAAAGAGTCAGATACTTGGTTAATTGGCTTTCAAGGTGACTTAGTAGATAGAGAAAGGTTGGGGGAAGAAATTTGTTTGTGGCCACACATGAATGCGTCAATTTAAATAGGGTAAAATGTGTGGAACAGAAAAGCAGACAAGGCCAAATGGACTGGAACTGGATTTAATAGCTGTGGCATCTCTGTGCGGGTTGTGTGCCAATAGCTTTTAAGAGTAGCATTTTATTGGGTAATCAAAAAAATCAGATGACAAAACATTTGAACTTTTTTCACTTGTCGCAGGAGGTGGAGTGGGCCTGAAAGGAAAGTGTACACTGAACATATGGGCAGTACTCTGTTTGGATTACATCAAGAACAGCTAAAGACACATTCATGTATCCACTGCGGAGTTATAATATTTGTATTTAGTCTGTTTTGAACAAGTGGATCCTATTTTTGAAATCGAAATATTTTGAAACGCCAAAAGTAATTGTAAAGGCTTTCATTTCAAGGTACTGGCCTGAGAAGCGAGATCTTATTCTCTTAGCTAGATTAGTCTGTCCCTAATTTCAAAAACAGTGTCCAGATTACTCCCTTCGAAACCTTTCCTACCACGGACGAATACAGGATTACACTAAATGAGCCCTGTTCCACAGATAGAACAATAACATTTGGCTGCTGCCTTTTCATAAACCAGCCAAGTATTACTGTGACCGGAGTGGGCACAAAAACTGTATATACTTGGATTGGACTCATAGACTGTATAAAGAAGTGGACTGAGGGAGTATGACGACACCCACAGTTTTCGGCTCCAGTCAAATGAAGCTCATCGAGGCTAGCAGTTATAGCGGCCAATTTGGATCCGAGTTCCATATCTGGAATTCTGAACGCAAGTATCATAGCAACCAAAGAGCCAATCCTGAGCCAGGCTGTCGAAGGTAACGCCCCTTCCTGCCCAGAACACTGGCTTAGTAGGGGGCGGGTACTTAGCAACGCTGTCAGTCAAACCTGTTGCTAACATTGTTACAGCAGTTGTTGTGCCATGTTTTTTTATTAATAACAATAATAATATGTGTTTTAATGTTTTGGAGGTAACCCGAATGCATTAGGGCCCAGTGCATCTACCCGCCTCCTACACCCAGGGGCTGCTCCTCTGGCTCGACTCCACCTGGCCACGCCATCAGCTGATCGTCTCAACGCACTTAAGCACAATTTGCACATATTTATTGTATCTTACTGAGTAAACTCCATCAGAGGGCTGCTTGATTTGTCTGTTATTAATGTAGATTTATGTCACAACAGCAAAATAAAAATACCAGGATCATGTAGATAATACGAACATTTTAAAACCAAAATGACGAGCCTCACAACAGAAGTTGCAGAGAGAGGGGCAACAGTTTTTCAATAGAAAGTGAATTAGAGCCAGAGTAAATTAGGAGTCCATGGAGCCGGAAATGTTCACTTCTTCTTTGGGACATGGTGGCTAGCAGGTTAGCTATGTCCATTTCTATATACAGTCTGTGGCTGGGCTCATACTGGGCATCTCCTGAGTGTTAAAAACAGTGTAACTAAATGAGTGAACACTGTTTGCACGAGGTTTGATATAAGCATGTGTGTTGCAGGTTTACATAATAAGCTGATTATTCCCTGACAAAATGTGGTTGCCAGAGTATCATCATTATAAAGTTTGTGAAGTTTTAGAAAAGTTGTGGGTCTTATTGATTACACACAACTTTTGCAATGAAGTAGCATCTTTAGCAACAATGACAACAATACATTTTTAAGTTGCATGGTATATTGGGGTTTATTAGGTTTAAGACCAGGGTTAATATTGTGATAAATGGCCCTGGGACACCGCATTTAACATTTTAATAATCCACGCATGGAGGAACTAATACTTTGTGCTGAGCGTGTCGCAGAGATGTGTGTGCGATGTGCTGAGGCCCCATGATGCTAGCCATTAGACAGGAGTAAGGCGGCCATGATGAATCGGCACTTAGCCCAGGGAAGCGCACTTGCTCAATGGGCTGTGAATCTCCCGCTGCCACTGTCAGCCTCCAGAATGTTAAATAAAGTTATTTGAATATTTGTAATATTAATGTGCCAGCGTGTCAAAAACCCACTGAAGCCCGGCGCTGGGAGGAAATATCTGGAGATTGGGTAAACCTATAGGGCCTCTGTAATGAAGAATTACAGAAATACTCAACCAAAGTAAATATATTGGAGTGCTGGGGTGAATTATGGTTGAGGTAGGCAGAAGGCAGTGTGCGAAGAGAAGTTGAGGCGTTGCAAACAAAACTTTTACATTCAACCATGCATAACCTCATATCTAAATATATGTATTTTTGAGAAATTCTTGAGTATGTTTCAAACCAGACTATCAAAATAAAGAACACATGGTAATATGTGTTTTCATTTACAATCTCCATTATATATAATGTAGACAAACAGTCAAACCAGCAATAATTACAAGATAATTATAAAAAATTGAATTCAATATATGATAAAAGCATAAATATTGCAATACCTTTAAGGGAAATATGCTTCAGAGAGAGGATTTTCAGGATGGTCGCCTTGAAAGTGCTGGCAAAGTTTTGTTTCGGTCGTTGAAACATCGTGGGCCTAAAGGCTTCAATTTCTTTTGCCACTCGATGGGAAGAGTAGATCATAAAATGTTGACAATAAAAAGTACTGAAATCCATTGTTTTGTTCTCCAACTTTGAGGCAATTAGCCGTGGATCACTTTGGAGTTTTAAACATCTGAAAAATTATCCTAGCGGGGCGTTTATTGACTTGTAAGGCACATTAAAATGATCCATGATAATAATAGCGAAATAAAACGTAGCTTGAAGAAAAGCTAAGTAACCAAGGTGATTGCATAAATCACTCAGCGGGAGACGAGAACATTGAGAGTGCATGACGACTTGAGCAAAGTCACCAAATCACTGTTTTATTAGCTGAGAAGGACAAGCGCTATCCCAGGCTTTGCACTGGTGAAGGTGGCGGGTAGCTATTTGGAATTGTCTACGCTCCATTTAACAGCAAGGTAATAAAATATTTAGCTAGCTGCTTACATAGCCATAGGGGAGAGTGAGAGTGAGAGCGCATCCGGAGTTAGAGGGTTACCCAAATGGATGGTGTGGGAGCTAGGGAGATGCTAATGACATGGGCACGCTAGCATATACAGAAGGGCTCAACATGGTCTGACAATGCTAACTGGAACAGCTCGCAGCACACAGCACGCGCCTCGAGATTAATTAGCGACGTATTGATTGGGGAGTGCAATCAGGCTGAAGTGGCTCAAATACACAGGGTGCAATGGAATCGCTCTTATACATCCAATTAACTTAACTTTTCAATATCACTATACAATTATGTCAGCACCTATGAAAAACTCTCCATAAAGATTAACAAGCCATTATAATTAATAGACAGACGCTAGGTTATGCTAGCTCGTCATGTTAAAGACCACATAAAGTCAAAGTAGTTATAGACGCACGATATGTATTGGGAATAAGTCAATCCATGTTTCTCGACTCAATCAATATCTAAGTGAGAAAAAAAGTTATGTTTTAATCAATTATGGATAAATGAAATGTTTTAGATTCACCAAGGGCCAAAATTAAAAGCTGGGACCAAGTCGCAGGCCAAACTAAATATTTATTGAAACATTTCAACAACATCTGCATGTTTTTAAGAAGTGGTGGATTAAATTTGAGTGAGGGGCAAAGCATTCTGGGATTTGTAGTATTAGCGGTGCATGTGCTACATTGGCATGGCGGCCGGCGGGCCAGCTCTAATGCATATTTGATATGATCTCACGGGCCAAATATAATTATATCAAGGGCCAAATTTGGCCTGCGCGCCTGAGTTTGACATGTCTGTTTTAGATGCTTAAGAGGTAAAAGAATGCAAAATACCATCCTGTTTCCACATATTTGCATAGAAAAGTTAAGTTCTGTCTCATCAGATATACGTTATTTACAGATTTAAAAAAACAAAACAAAAAAACATTCTCAAAATCTTTTTTAGCATAAATGAAATATAAGGGTTACCTGTTCTATTCTGTAAAGTAACTTACATATCCTGTACAATGTAACAGTCCAACAGTCACTCAACAAGCTCCATTTAAAACTCTTAAACCTTTGCAACTGGTCCATGAAGGGAACTGCGCTAATGGCCAATTACTTGTTAGTGAATGTCTCGACTTATAATTTATTGGCTGCACACACTTGCCATACAGAAGCACTACGGAGTGGAACTTTCCTGTTTAAATAATTGATAACCGGTCTAAGACTGTATGCTAAATGATGGCGTAGTAATTGCTCTAATAGGAGAGGCTTCACACTGGACGGAGATAAAAGTTCTTTGTCTCTAGAGAATATGCCAATAGAGATAGAAATTTTACATCGTTTGCAAGTTCTCCTTAAATATTCCGAAGAAGCTACTGTGTAGGTTTCTTAATAAAACCTTTTACTAAACTTTCAAAAAGAGCATAGTAAAATGTTTGTGAAGTTTAAATGTCAAACTATAGTGAAATTGAATTTGCTCAAATACGCAGAAAGATGAGAGGATGCGGGATTTTGAAAAATACATAAATGGTCAAGTTTTTTATATAGACATTTTCCAACTTCAAAGCAGTCAAAGCGCTTAACATCAAGGAACTACTCGCCCATTCACACAGACGTTCATGCGCCGATGTGTGCAGACAGTGGGGGCGAGGTGGGTTAAGTGACTTGCCCAAAGACGCAACTACAGCATTTATCTGTGGAATCAGGAGCAGGAATCGAACCACCAACCTTCAGATGACTGGACAAACGCTCTACCAACTGAGCAACTGTCACCATACCACTACAGGTTAACATTTTAAGATTATTTTGGTTTGAGGATGCAAAAGAAATAAAATAGTTGAGTGGGAAATAGAAAGTAAATAAAAGTGGAATTTAAAAGTCGATTGCAAACGGTGCACCTGAATTGCAACGTTTCTTATACTCAGTAATGAACTAAGAGATAAAAGAAGTTTAAGGTTACATTAAAATCATAAAGTATATGCATAGTCTATATATATGCACTCACAAAGGTTCTTCTTCTGTTCTCAACTTAATTTACCATGCAAGGAAAACAGCCTTATAGAGACAGTAATGTGAAATGAAATGACCTGTGAACATTACCAACATTAGGATGAGATGAAATAAGCACTTAAAACATTACGTCGAATACATTCACTGGAACCTTTAACGTAATTCCATTAGTGGAGTGTTCAGTGGGTGGGCTCTGGGTTTACAGTAGACACAGCCAGATATGTGCCACTGTTATGGTATCTGTTTATTGATCAGTGCCAGTCAATCTTATCGGCGCGCCACACATTTCTTCACCCAAAGCTCTGGAGGCGGCTGGCCAATATAGAGCCATGCAAAAAGCCCCCAAGTCACCATTTTATCGGCACAACCTTGGACCGTTTCGTCTTTGTGAGCATGTGGGATGGTAAGGTGCGATAGAGGACAGACAGGGGTGAGAGAAGGTAGCCAAGAAAAGTCCAGCCAATGCTTCTTATTCACTGTATTGAAGCCCAGAAAGTTGGGGCCCATAGACTGCATATATAAATGGACATAGTTAACTTGCTAGATGCCATATTCTGAATAGGAAGCGAACATGGGCGTGTTCTGTAACTGCTGCTGTCAGACTCGTCATTTTAGTCTCAAACTGTTCGCATTGACCCGCTCTACATGACCCTAGTATTTTTATTTCGCTATTGTGTCCATAACTCAACATACGGACATTACAACAGACGAATCAGGCGCCTTCTTTCCCTGAGGTTGCTCCAGCTAGCGTTAGCAACGAGTTTGATTGACAGTGTTGCTTAGCGCTCGCCCCCTGCTAAATCTTTGGTGTGGGCGGGAAGGGGCGTTACCTTCAATAGCTTCGCTCCAGATTGGCTCTTTGGTTGCTATGATACTCGTGGTCGGACACTCAGCTCCAAAATTCACCCATAAAACCGCTAGCCTCGATGAGCCTCATTTGACTCACTTTGTCCTCTTCTTCTCTATAAAGTCTATGGCTGTGATACAGATGTAAAAATAAACTGTAGATAAATAAATACAAAGTACTTTTAGCGAGATAGTGGCAAGTGCATTAGCCATGAACAAATATTGTGAATTTGAGTTTGAGACTTTTCAAGAAATGCAGTAGTTTTATGTAGAAGCAAATTACTCCACTAATATATTTTTCTTTTTATTCGTTCTATTGAAGTCCCAGTTGCAAAAGTTGGGAGACTGATTAAAAAAAAAAAAAATGATCAATACAATATAATGAAAATTTACAGATGGAACACTTTAGTACTTGTAGCAAATAGTGATTCTTATAAATACTTTTAGTCATGAACGAATATCGTGAATTCAGTAAAATAGGGTCATAGTAGTTTTATGTAGTAGCAAGTTACTCCACTATAGTATTTAGCAGTAAAAATTACAGGTTACAAGTTGCAACAATCTGTAATAGAATAATGAGATGTCTTTGTGTATAGTGTACACGGCCTATTGGACTAAACTGGAGCGAACATATACTTACACCGTGTCCCGTGTATTTCTGAATTGAGGTGTGCCTATTCTTCCGAACTTTCAATGCACCGTGCTGAGCAGCATCAAACCTCTCGCCATCTGCAAAGTAGGCTACACAGAAGGCAGCCACTCGCTAAAGATTAAGAATCAATGCTAATGCGCCTTTGTAGAGAGACGGAGGTGGATGCGATCAAGGGAGATGGGGGCTTGTCGCACTCAGCAAAACGCAAGAAACACAATCAGATCAGCCTCAAATGGTGCAGAAAACCTGTGATCCAAGCTGCGCAGATGTCTTGTTATACCATACACAAGCCCAAAATAAAACTTATTCATGTCGTGTGATGTGATGTTTTTGTAATATGAGTGGTCCATCAATATCAAACGGTGCTGAGAAGTGATACAAGTAGCACTTAGCAACGAAATAGGAAAAGGTGTTTGACAAAGCTTAAGATGTGACAGCTTTTGTAAGAATGATCCAATTTATGTCTAGAGGTAGATAGATGGCATATATGGCAATAAAATGGATTGGACATAACTTTTTCATGTACCAAAGTAGAATTAGTTTTGCGAAATATTGCAAAAGTAGGTCTTATAGGTCAAAATAAAACCACTGTAAGCTGTCTGGATCTAATTATAAAGCATTTTAATGTACCTGTTTAATCCCTCAGTCGTCCAGATCTGACCCATAGCAAAAGGCGAAGTTTAAATCTGTCAACTGGACAAATCGTTGGAGGAGTGAAGACGTTTCGCTGCTCATCCACGCCTCAAGAAGCGGCTTGGATGAGCAGCGGAATGTCTTCACTTTGTCTTTTGCCATTTTAATGTATGTGAACCAGGAAATGCACTGGTACCATGCTAGTCATTGTCTGGGTTACTGGGGCGGCAAACTCGGCTCCGTGAAAAGTGCTTAAAAACTCATCGGGGTGAATTATTATAGGATGTGTTAGGAATGTGAGGAACAACTTCAAACTCTTGCAAACTGAAATGAACTAGTTTTGTTTTTCACACTTCAGTCAGTTGATTTAAACAGTGGTTTTGTTGTGGCTCATCCGGCATTAGACCAAGATTTGTTTCGATTTTGGATTGGAATGAAAAAAATCAGGAATCGCAACCAAAAAGACTTTAAAAGCTGTGGTCACTCACCTCGGCATACGTTCCCATTGTCCGGCTCAAACCCAGCCTTGCATGTGCAGCTTCCAATAGGAACCATCCACTCTCCATCTCCATTACAGTACAGCTTTATAGGGACATCCACTTCTTCAGAATTAGCTATGCACATCCCTCTGGCGATGACCAGCGAGGTGCTCTCTGCTCCCGTCATCGTCTCAGGAAAAATTGCAAAGTTTTGGACCACGCTCGGGCACTTCTTATAAAACACCCGGACAGACAGAAGCGACATGCATGCCCCATAGTCCTGAAAGGCTAAATAGAAACCATTTTTTGATAAAGGCCCAAAACTTCGCACCTCCGAGTTGACCTTCATAAGTCGCCCACCAAAGTCCACCTGGGAGAAGCTCTCGTCTGCTGCTATCGTGTCCACTTTCAGATAAGGAGCCTCCATCCAAAAAGCAGTTCCTTTGGTGGCTATTACAGCGTCTGTTTCATAGTAGTAAAGGTTAAAGGTCTCTTTGCAGGACCCTGGGACGTTGGGTATGGAGCTACAGTCCCGTACTGTGAAGCGGATCTCCACGTAGATTCGCTGTGCCCCCCGTCGGTCGATAAAGGTGGTGAGGAGCCAGTTGTTTTGGCTGGGTTCAAAGACGTTACACACCTGGTACGTCCGGATGGTGTTGAGGTTCTCGTCGTAGCCGCTCACCTCCTCCCACTGAGAAGAAAACAAGAAGAAATGGATTAATTGTGAGAATTTTTAACTTTAGAAATGCATTTATTGGTAGCTGTGGAGCCCTTTTTAATGGCAGATGATTATTTACAACTCACCCATTCACACGGACATTTGTACACCAATGTACGCAAACCAGTGCCCAAGCATGAGCACGGTACCATCTGAGCTACTGTCAGAATCATTATGTTATGTAATGGTACAATGTTCCAATTTCAACAACTGATTATGCAAGAAACATAATGCAATATTTAATTCAATGCATTCCATTTTTACACAGTGCCTTTTTATCGAGACAAAGGATGCTAATAGGAGTTAAGCTGCTAACAATTTGTACTCTTATTACCAAACTCCCAGAGGCCATGTATTTGAGTCGACTTCCAGGATTTAAAAAAAAAAAAAAAATTCACCGGCCAGACTTTGGATCTTATGCCTCCACTGAGAATACGCAATTGTCCATCTTCTCTCTGAGCCGTAAACAATTTCTTAAAGAGGAAAAAAAAAAACCTCTTATTCTTGCTCTCACAGCTGTAGTTTGCGCACGCCACTGTTTAAGGACAAACCTAGTAATTATTTTGGATGTTGCCGAGCAGAACCGCCGCTGAGTTATGAAAATAAGGTGTGTGACAAATTCAAGATTATAGGCTGCTGAATAACAATTAGAGCGACAGGACTGCTAGCGTGAGTTAGCCAAAAGCAGGTTTGCGGGAGTATATTAGCATGCAGACGGCACCGAGATATAGTTGCGGCCTTCACTGGCAGGTGTGACCCAGAAAGTATGCTGGATGAGCGTCAGAACCCACCGCAGGCTGTTAACTCCAAAAACGCGATGGAAATGTGCTATTAGCTTAGGGCTGGGTTCACTGAGAAAGATATCTAGCAAATTGTAAGAAGGGCATGCAGACATTTTAGAAGTTGTAGTCCTCAGCAGTTCTGTTACGAAATGTACAAATTCATAAAGGAACATATTGATTTTCTGCTTGCACTGTCAGAGGCTGTATGACTGGCTTCTACTGCAGTAACTGTGAGCTACAAATAAAAGTTTCACCGACAGGTAAGCAGGAGTTCCTCAGGAGTTCCCCAGACTCGTATTCTTATTAATAGGATACATAATAGACTCTTATGATATCTTTACAAGTCCCCTCTCCTTGCTGACCTTTACGATTGTTCTATCAAACTTAATAACACACAAGACGATGAGCCTCGTCTGTATTTCCATATGACGTTAAAGCGCTCATATTACACTATTTTCTTATCTATGTTACAATGTTTCCTCATCACAAACAGACCTGGAGTTGTGTTTTGGTTCATGCACACAGGTTTAACACACTAATCCTGCATATTTAGGCTGAGTTCTGAGTTCTCTCAAGCATAAAATACTCCATTCCACCTTGTGATGTCATGCCGTAATACAGGAAGTGCTTCACTGTGCTTTGAAACTCCATACACCAGACACATGTCAAACTCATCTGGCCCCCGATAGAAATATATTTGGCCTGCGAGATCATATCAAATATGTATTAGAACTGGCCCGCCGGCTGTTGTGCCAGTATAGCGCATACTACGAATCCCAGAATGCTTTGCAAATGTGTTGGCGCCGCCCCCCCACCACCTCTGTTGAAATTAGCATCTGCTACCTGTCACCTCACTCAAATTTAATCCACCCCTTCTGAAAAATATGTAGATGTTGTTGAAATCTCTACTGAACTAAATGCAAATATAGTGGTTAGCTTGAAAACTACCACTTCATGACATCACAAGGTGGAACAGAGCATTTTGAGCTTTGGAGATGTAGACAGACTAATAAAACAAAACACAACTCCAGGTCTGTTTTTGAGGAGGTAACAGCTTTATAACATGGCTTAAAGCTCACACGAGTCCATATTGCGTAATATCGGGCCTTTAGTGTGATTAAATGCACCTTTTATGCTATAGTTATACTGAGACTGTGATTGTGTTGTAGATGGTAAAAGAGGTACTCCGGCAACAGTTTAGTATCCAATGAATGAACCAAAGCAGCACTTTTCTGTAGTTTGTATAACCTCTCTATGGCATTGTGAAACTCGTGAACAAAAACAAGTCATTCAGTGAGAGAGCGAGGGCAGCTGGTAGTAAAAGGATGAAGACCCAGGGGGCGCTGTGATCGTGGTGACATGAAGAACGAGTTTACAGAAATCTGAGGTGCAAATTAAAGCTCCCCATGAGCCCCCTCTGCCCTGCTGCAACCCCCCTCCTCTTCCTCCGTCCTCCTCCCCCCCTCCACATCCCTCCTCTCGTCTCCGCTCCATAATGACCATTCATCAGCATTACAGGAGCCTGTCCCTTTCAGCGCTGCCTGTTCATTAATACAAGCCAGGCCTGAGCCCGGGCGCCGCAGCCTATAGGAGGGGGGTCCTCACGGCCTCTCGTATAGTCAAATGACCACCATCTTTCACGCGGCGCTCTGGCCCGAGGCGTCTTTCATAATGCCCGTTGTAAAAATCTGTCCAGAGATTCATCGGCTCGTGTGATAATGGATTTTACTTTTTACTTTTCAGATCTTGTGTCTCCAAAGTGTCAGAGATAAACGGAGCTCGCAGGTGCCCAGTCAGATCAGCGGCCGTGGAGTAATCTTCTTTTAGGTTTCTGGATTCATCTGCAGTTCAGATCAGTTCATTGGTCTGAATCTGGCGTCTGGCTGTTTATAATTTACTGCTTTAGTGATCACATGTTCATCTGATTATTGTTATCAGAATATTGAAAAACAACCACAAGATAAATTCTACTATTTGGTTACTACCCCTTTTGTTCAGTAAATAGATTTTATTACACTGTTAGGAATTGAAAACTGTTCTAAATATTACTTGGTATATCTGTTACTACTAATACCATTCAGTGAATTCAGAGCTAAATGGGTTCATGATACAAAAATTTCGATACTAAGGCACTGATTCAATGCTCGATACCGATTTTGAAACCACAATGATATTAACAAATAGACATGTCATTTTCAACACAAAATAATACTACTTTTTATGTTAGCGTGTAGTATTCAACTCGTTCTGATTAAAAGTCCTATATTTTCCAGAGTAAAAGTGGCACTTTTTCATAGTTTGTCTGGAGTGTGACTTATACTCACATGTGACTTATATGTGAAATTATTAAATATATAACTTCACATCTTCGTTACTGTCACACTGACAACTGCACGAGGCCACTCTAGGCTTGTGTACTAGTACCTCCTCCTGTACCATTGAGCATTTTAAATTTCCACATTACGGTTATTTTTTGAACAAAAATTTCCACATTACAGTAATTTAAAAGACATCTGAGAAAGACTGAATGAAAAATGCCCTACGTTAAACAAAATCAGTTTCTACTGAGTCTGATGACACGCGGAACCGGTGCTTTCATCTTCCTCTGGAGCAGGTAAAATATAACTAAAAAAATACTTAATAGCCTAAATATGCACAAGTTTGTGTGAGTTTAAAACATATGTGAATGAAACAAAACACAACTCCAGAGTATGTTTATGAGGATTTGAAACCTTATAATACATCAGAAAATAGACTAGCATGCGCCCTGTTACGATGAAGCTGTTATGGAAGGTAATATTTTGTATCAATACTTGCTCATTTGAGTATCTAGTTCAGATTAGTGAATTTTTCCAAACCTTTTACAAATAATGGCGTTTTAACATTTATTACTATGTACCATCTTTCCTCTACTACTACTTAAAATACTACTGATACTACTTCTTCATGTGACGAAATGTTGAGAAAGCTTCTAAATGCAAATGACCTGAGTAACGGTAACTAAATTTACAGCTTCGTTCACTGTGTTATAAGAAAAATATGAGCATTAAGATTCAGGCCTACCTCCCCACATCACTTATGTATATTAAATCCCATCTCTGTAGCACTATGGCAGACGTGACCCACACAAGAGGCCACAAATGAAGGCATCACGGCCCGTCACCTCTCTGATAATGGGATCCTCTGCTCGCCCAGTCCATTCCATCTTCAAGGGCCGCAGCAAAGAACACGACTTAGACAAGTGCCAATTTTTTTAGTCTCTATAGATTATGTATGTGCCTGGCATGTATCATTCACTGGAGCTCAAGGTGAAGACGTGCAGCCAACCTGATAGAAATTTATAGTGGAAGCAGAGCATTGGCAGTGGGAGGCAAGTGAAAGTATAAATCTCTCTATATGGGTTAAGGTTGGTATAGCAGCTTAGTAACACTGCCATATGTTGAGTCGTTTAGTTTTAGCACTGGGTAATTTTCTTCATCTTATTTCAAGCCGAGGCTGAAGAGTCTGCTCCAGCGACGAGCCGTTTTCAGCCAGATAAACTCTGGCAACAATCAGAATCAGTTTTGTTGCCATGTCAGTGAACAAAATCCACAAACTCCACAAACTAGGATCTTGCTTTAATTAACAAAAGATACAATAAAAATAAGGACACACATATTCATGCAAATTCATGTTTTTACACATTTAATTCAGTAATAATGAACCAACTGGGATCTGCAGGGTAAAAGAAAAGAAAAAGAAATAATAACTACTTCTTAATGAGCCTTAATAAAGCATGAATAGAGTCTTAATTCATAATGAACATTGTTTATTAAGAATGATTCAGGCTTAGTAACTACTTCATTAAGTAGTTACTAAGCAGTGGTGGAAGTACTTCATTTTGTTACTTAAGTAAGTAAAAGTACAGATACCAGAGAAAAAAGAATACTCAAGTAAATGAAAAGTTTCACATAAAAAAATCGACTTGAGTAAAAGTATTAAAGTACGTGTTTAAATATGTACTTAAAGAGTAAAAAGTAAAAGTGTTTCACGCACATTTTGAGATCTAATAAAGCTTCAGATGTAGTGATTTTGATAAAGATTTGTTCAACAGAATAATTTAATTGATATTTGTTTTTTTTTAGCTGTTATAATTTGTATATTTTTGTTGCTCCAACTATGAACGTGTTAAAAATAAACCCTCGGCCTTTTCAGCAGGTCTCAAAAAATAATTAAAAATACTTTAACTTTTCAGTCCAGTTCAAAACTGTGGTGAAGTAGAAAGTACAGATACTGTTCTCTCAATGTAGAAAAGTAAAAAGTATCCACTGTAAAACGTAGTATATATTTTAATATTTAACTTAAGCACAGTACTTTACAACACCGCTGATACCAGCCTGAATTATTCTTGATAAATGATGTGTTTATTGTGAATGAAATCTTTGTTCTTGCTTTATTTAGACATGAATACTTTAAGTTATTCTAAACGTTGCTGAAAAGAATATACATTTTACGACAGGGATGGTACACGATGGCCCATTTGAAATAACTGATCACGGAAGCTGCTTTATAACCTCATGGCCGTGCTCTTAATGGCATATCCCCATTAATACAAATCCATCCTCCATCTCTTCCTTTGCCCATGACCGTCTGCTGTGGTCATCATGTGCCATTACGGCCTCTCTGCATTATGGACATCAGCGCTGAGATGGAACTATAGATTCACCAAGGGCCAAATGTTTGTACTAACGACGGGCTGCAGTTCACAGAGCCAAGACCAGGAGGAGCTATAGAGCGGGAGTGATGGATCATATAAAAATACAGTGGAATATGCAGCCAGCAGTGCCTCGGTCCCCTCTGCCTCCGCTCCCTGCCATCAAGCCATCGATACTGAGCCCTCATAAAGGCCATTCATCACATTGATCTCCTGCCATTATCCTCACTGGCTAAAATAACACAGGCTGCTCTCATATGGACACAATGCAGGGACCGGGGCCTACAGCATCAAGCGGA
This sequence comes from Periophthalmus modestus, assembly GCA_019594935.1. NCBI lineage: Eukaryota > Metazoa > Chordata > Actinopteri > Gobiiformes > Gobiidae > Periophthalmus > Periophthalmus modestus. The sequence goes on along the minus strand of JAIEZT010000026.1, from coordinate 5,749,036 downwards.
GAGCGGAGGGGACAGAAAGAGGCCAGATCGATAAACTGACAGGGCGCACCTCTCCAAACATGAATGTTACATCTATGGACAATGACAAGGGGGAATGGGCTCTCCGCAGCGCCCTATTCGAGCAGACAGGAGCAGAGCTGATTTCTGTCCTGATAATGCCCAATCTTTCTATAGATACGTCTCCATGGCACAAAGAGCATAGGAAGCCTTTTCACAGACACTATTCACACAGTGTAGTCCCTAGCATCAGTGCTGTAGTCTCCAAAAAGACTACATGTTTCTCTGATATAGCCTCATTTCTTTTTCACATTATAACTTCAAATATCTGTCTTGATTTGCATATTAGACATACAATTCGTTGGCCTTCATGGTTTGGGAAGTTGGAAGTTGCTTTGGTTACTTTTAATAATGTCACAATAGCACATCAGGCTAATTATTTCTTTTATTGTGCCAAATAATAATAGCTGGTGAATTTGGGAAGTTTTTAAGTGTGTTTATATGGCACATTTAAAAGCTCTTCAGAAGGCCAAAGTGCTTCACCTGAAAGTCAAAAGCAAAAATGCAGTACAAATAAACACAATACATAGGAAAGCAAAAGAAAACAATAGTGCTAGCCAGTATGCTAATAGGCGTGAGAGCACCAATTAAGGGACTACATTGGAAAAACCAAACAGACACTCCATAAGAGAATGTACCAGCACCATCGTGAGAGCTCCTCCGGACCCCAGTCTGCTGTGCATCTACATCTCCAAGACTCTAACCACTCCTTTGAAGATAGTGAGGTGCAGATCTTAGCCAGAGAAAAGAAATTATTTGAGAGGCAAGTTAAAGAAGCTATTTTTGTTAGGAAAGAGAATCCTTCTTTGAACAGGAATAGAGGCCTGAGACATCACCTGTCCCCAATGTATAACCCCATCTTCAGACCCAAAGCAAACAGAGGAAACAAACTGAACAACCCAAGCGAGCCAGTAGGGCCATTAAAGTTGAATGTCGGCCATGATGTAAGCAATAGCTGTTTGCAGTTTCAGTGTAGTTAGCTCCTCTTTCAGACAGATATAAGGCAGTGTCCAGAACTGAAGAAGCTGTAGAACTTTTGCCTAGTTGACAGAATTGTTTCTTTTTTTTTTTTTTTTTGTCTTTTTCTGTGGACATGAGGGACGACTGAGGGACACACGCACTAAAGATGGAAAAAAAAAATATTACACTTTTGCAAAATGAACAAATACTTTATTAAGAGTGATTCAGGCTTAATAACAACTTCATTAAGAGTGAATTCATTAAGTAGTTACTAAGCAGTGGTGGAAGAAGTATTTCATTTTGGTACTTATGTGAAAAAAAAAAAAAAAAAAAAAACTCGACTTAAGTAAAAGTATTCAAGTACCCATTTCAAAATTTTCTAAAAAAGTTAAAAGTAAAAATATTTCGTGCAGATTTTGAGGTCTTATAAAAGTTCAAATGTAGTGATTTTGATTTGTGCTGAATTTGGTTCATTTGTATATTTTTGTTTGCTCGAATAATGACCTTGTTAAAAATAAACTCTGAGGCTTTTCAGCAGGTCTCAAACAACTTTTACTTTTATTTCCGGTAAAAAAATGTAGTGGAGTAGAAAGTACCGATACTGCTCTCAAATATAGTGAAGTAAAAGTAAAACATAACCACTTTAAAATGTGCTTAAGCAAAGTGCAGATATCTACCATTTTCACTGAAGCACAGACTACACAGACATGCATAGGAAAAGTACAATAACATACCAAGATATCCTGTCTAGAAAGTACATTTGTTACTGAATACAGCTGCATTTCCATTGTGAAACTTCAACTTTGACATTTATTCAACAACAAAAAAAAAAATAAATAAAATGAAGGAAAAATACTTGATCCAATGTTTCTATCCTGGACCATTGCGCCACCAGAGAAAAGGAAGGTACACATCTTGAACGGTGGATTATGTTGACTCGGCCTTGTGCATTAATGGGGATAGTGTCTGACAACTGTTAGCTCATCACTCAACCTCTGTCAATTCACACAAGGCCTGAATGTATACGCATCTATCAGGCCGATCTATAGGCTGCTGCAGCTCTCTGGATCCTCACTGGATTCACTCACATTGACGGCTCTTCAAATCAGAGCCAGTTAAGACACCTACAAGCCCACGACTGAGCGGTGATGGATGATAGGCAGCTCGGAGAATTTTCCATAGAACTCTATTCAGAAAGCCAACAAAATACACTGACACTTGAATCTTTGACAGGGGCCTGAAGCAAAAGTGTTAAAGAATTCATTAGATCCCTTTATTAATTTACACTATTTTTGTGGGTCGATCTCTGAACTACCTGACGATGAAATGCAAATGTGTATATTTAAAAAAAGCCTATAACTTTTCGAGCTCAAGCAAACTCCACAGAAAGTTCCATTAATGATGAACTGTGGCTGCTAACTTTTCTGGCGGGGGAAAGGTGAGGGCTAACATCTCCATCGAAACGTTAGCGATATGCCTGGAATGTTTCACAGTATGGCATTAAATCTATCTATGTATCTATGTTGCATTCATTCAATCACAGCTGTTTTTGAAAATGTGCATTGTTACTGTGAGTAGGTTCTTCGCAGATCTGATCTGTAATTTCTCTTAGCGGCACCAACTGCTTGTTTCCATGGAGATGAGTTTCCTTGCCCCTATGTCCCCCCCCCCGTAACCGTGTACTGCTGTATCTACCTCTACCTTTAAATCCTGTTATTCGTAACTGCTTTAAGTACCTCAATAGTGAATCTGTTTATATTTTAGCATTTCCACTTCATGAATTGCACTAACACTGTCTTGCACTAGCCACACTTACTGTTCAATGCTCCAAACGGCAATAAATCTTTGAATCTTAGCAGACGAACACGCTAACAGCCCTTCCTACTCATTGTCAGTGAGTTGTGTGTTGTACCAGTCCCCTATATTCTCCTGGGACCGGAGGGGGCCGGCCTCCTCTGCTGAGCACTCTCTACTGGAGCGTCACTGTTCATCTATCACAGTAGGGCTCAAACATGTGGGCGGGGCCGGAGACACATTACTTTTCATGGCACGAGCTCACACGATGGACGTTTCAATAATGAGCCTATTTGTTATTCAGCGCGCAGCCGCCACGCACGCACTAAAGGTGGAAAAAAAGTACACCTTTGCATAATCCTTTTTTTGCCATCAATTAAGCATGCATAAATCACAGTTAGAGAGACGTTTTGAGTGGAGATTGTGCAATGCATGGGGCGGGCAGTGGCAGAGTGGTTAGCGAGAGTACATGAGGTATGGATAGAGTTTTTGGAAGATAAATCGTTGTATGCGTTTGACCCATTTGCTTGGAGTATTAGGAGGCATCTAGCTACTCTTGTCTGTGTATGGGTTGTAATTATAGACTGTACAAAGAAGAGGACTAAGGGAGTGTGATGTCACCCATAGCGTTCGGTTCCAGTCAACTGAAGCTCGTCGAGGCTACAAGTTATAGGAGCAAATTTGGAGTCCCATATTATTGGTATTTCGATTTTGTGAGTATCATAGCAACTAAAGAACCAATCTGGAGCCAGGCTGTTAAAGGTAACGCCCCTTTCCACGCACACCGCTGGTTTAGCAAAGAGTGGGCGCTTAGCAACTCTGTCAATCAAACCTGTTGCTAACACTAGCGGGAGCAAACTCTTGGAAAGAAGGCACCTGATTTGTCTGTTGATTTACAGACACAATAGCAAAATAAAATGACCAGAATCAAGCAGAGTGGGTTAATACGAACATTTTAAGACTAAATTGACGAGTCTGACAGCAGCAGCTACAGAGAGACGGGTGACGAGATGGGTTTTTCAATAGAAAGTCAATTGGAATCAGAGTTGATAAAGCTGGAGGCGCGCCCATACTCACTTATACCTATTTGGAATGCACGGATAGTGGGTTAGCTCCATTTATATATATATACAGTCTATGGTTGTGTCTAAAAGTCTTCTAGTGGAATCTGCATATAAGCTTCACATGTGTCTCTATGTCCAATGTCCAAAGCGATGCACAAATGTATCTTAAGTTGCTGCTATTACTAAGTTTTCCCACCGAGAACAAATGTAAGAGTTTGTCAGTCCTGAAAGGTAGAAATAACTGCGTTAAGACAAACGCACAATTGGTTTCATATTCAAATTCATTAAAGGCCAAGGTCTCAAAAGAACATTGTGTTATGACTTGATATGAACAGCTAGCGTGACGATTGACAACTCTATACTCTCACGGGCAGCTTTCTTTTTGCACCTCGCATTGCAATCACTAGAGTTGTATTTTTTCCAAAGCCTGTTTCAAATCACTCTAACTTAATGAGCGAATTTGCATTTCAACCTTTGGGCCAGTTTGCTCAAGTCAATGGACTTGTCATTTGAGGCAACAGTTGGTTTGGGACTACGCTAACGGAATCTGCTACCACTGCTCTGGGACACATGCACTGAGTTTTTCCAAATATTTTGATCGGCGTGGAACTCGTATCCCAGGCGACAGTGGCTCAGACGTCTAAAATATGCACGGACATGATTGCTATTATCATTTGTGATCAGCTGTGTTATTGAATGAGGGCCAGCATTGGGGCTATTGCATGCGGAGTGGTTATTTAGGCCCGGTTTCGCCTGGCTGAGTGTGATGGATGGGGAGGAAATGGCGATGTCTGAAACGCGCCCGTCCTGCCACATCCCTGCAACTCTATAATTACACTCACATAGTTTGACTACACTCCAATCCCTACTGTCTGTCTGTGTCGGAACTGGTCAGACAGAGGAGTTGTTTCTCTAAACTGTTGGATGAGACAAAATGGGCTTGTTGCTGAAGACTGGGGAAGTATTTATTTGCTAATATAATTTGTAATAATAAAAGTGTCCTTTACTTGCACTGACACCAACTGGAAATTGGAGGACTGGAAACTTAAGTCAGTTCAACACAGAAATAATTCTTCTCACAATGCACCGAGACAGGAAAATGTATAGCAAGGGCCACAGCAATAAAATAAGATCTCGGTCAGGAGTTCGGACGCCGGTAGCTGGAGGACTTGGCCTATTGTGTTCAAAGTTAGTCTATTTGTTATACTGCTTATTCGTGTTATCTGGCACAAGGGACTAAAGCCTGGTGCTTAGAGCCGGAGTCTGCATTCATTTGAGTTGCCACATTTACGATATCTCAGACCTCACTGAGATATACAACACCCTATTTAGTCACAAATGACAACAAAGAACACTGCACCTACTCTGCCTTTCCCAACTCTTTACATTTATTATACAAGAAAAGGTCACTGCCATGGGCAAATTTGCATTTACAAAGTAATAGCAAAAATTAAATTAACCAAAACAAAACAGCGTTGCCCTGTGGGGCTAATGCACTGCTAAGTGAATACATTGATCTGCTGAAGCACCTGGTGACACCCACTCAGGCTCCTTCACAGCTGACACACGGGGCCACTGTTACCACGGGCAACATTACCTCCATCGCCCCACGCTCAGACTCAGAGCTGTGCCCAGAACTGACAGCCCCATGGAGGGACTGTGGACAGGAGAGCACTGGGTCACCGTGACTCACAATGTGTTTATGCAATCTGAAGGTGGAAGTATGGGGAGGCATTAAACAGTCTGCTCTACAGGACTTTATAAACAATATTTTCACAGAGAGAAACTCGAATAAGTACTACAAATCTGTGTGCACGGGACATGACCTGACGAGAGCATCGGTGAATGTTTGAAAGACGACGAACCAGAACATGTCAGTCCCGCTAATAGGCCCTTTGCAGCTTGTGACACTCGGGCCTAATTATTCATGACGATATTAATACAGAGAATCGGGCAGGTTAGGTTTAAGACGAGCAGACAAAACTGTAATACTGAAATGATTCCTTACAATCTGACAATATCCTTACACTCCTGAACGTTTTAGAAGATCTTACCGAAGAAGTTGGCTTATGGTGTTTTTGTGGATTCCTGCCAAATCTGACACCTGACATCTCCAAAAACAGTCTGGGCGGGAAGGGCGGCCATGACAGTGTGAGCTCAGAGACAGGAGAAGACAGAAATAGTGGAGGAGAAAGATGTAGGCGAAGAATAGGAGATGAACCTCTGCATTGGTCACTCCCACATGTGCACAGTATCTCTGCTTACACCCCTCCTGCCATCACTCCCACACCACATTACAGATACACTCGTTCCCTCATCTATTTCCCGGCCTACTTCTATCACTTTGTTCTTTTATTCATACTTTGATGGGAAATTGTCATGGTATCCTGGCACATCCGACAGAATCCACAATTGTAAAATCTGCGAGGCAAATTCACGGGAGAGAGAATCAATAATTGAAGTGGCCACATGTCTTTGGCTCTCAGAAGGAGGATATGGGAGGTAGGGAAAAAACAGCACAGTAAGAGATGGGCTTGATTTGAAAACGCAGGGTGCATTCTGTGTATTCTGTCCGTCTGAAATCATTTGTCTCCATGTGAAAATGCTGTTCAATGGGCGGCGTTGTCTCATTGTCTTCCCCTGTTTGCACGCTGAGCTGTGATGTTGACGCATGAATATTGCCAATAACCGAGTCAGTAGAAGTCTGCTATTTCACTATGAGGCTATGGAAATATAAAGGTACTTTGGATTTCATTTTAAAACTCTAAGCAAAGACACATAAAGTCTATAACAGAAAAAAACATGCACGTTTACAAGAAGTTTAAGGAAGCAATGAAATGTAGATGAGTGCAAAGCTTGAACAGATGTACAAGTTACTCTTTGCACACGGCGAGTGCATTTAAAGGCGCTATTCCTGATTTTTCACTGTCTTAAAAGCGTGATAAACACAATGAGTTCATTTTAAACAGTTCAGAGTGGTCCCAAGTTATTCCTCACCTACCTTATGAATTCACTGCGTCGTTTTTACTCACCCTGATGAGTTTATAAGCGCTTTTCATCGACCAGAGCAGAGTTTTACGGTCACAGTTAAAAAAAAAAAGCTGTGCACTTCCTGATACTCTCAGAAAACGCATTATAATTACATGCAGACAGAACAGAGCAGACTTATTTTTACCTCAAGAGCTGCTTATAAAATATATCTGTAGTTCTGCTCAGATGCATGGGAAAAACACGAGTACAGGGTCTTTAAAGGTCCTATGGAAGTATTCTGGTTTTATTGGGTTATGGGATTCTGAGCGAAGAATTTGTATAGTTGCCAAAGAATTTAACAAAATATTATATAACTACAAGACCAGCGTCTTACTGCCGTATCACCGAGATGTACGTTACATGGGGCATGAATAAAACATCTAGACGTTTTAGTGAAGTCTCGTGTCTTGTAGCACCGTGTTTTGTGTTTTAATGATATTGGCTTGTCCTAGAAAAACACCTGATTTTACACTTAAAGGATCCCTGGGTGCACTCAGCCTACTTGTCTTATTATCATCATATACGATCACAATGTTCCTATAAACCAAAACCTCAAACCCATGAGGATAATGTTGGATCCTCATCAAATGCAAAGCTTGAGCATAGACCACATCTGTCAAAGGTGCGACTCTCCAAAAATGTTCCTGGAGTGGACACAGTTTGTGACGGCTGTGGGCGGGACCAAGCCAAAAATATTTCATATGCTGTCAGATGTTTGTGAATTACAGTTTGGTCCTGATCCTGTCCTTGCACTGTTTGGTGTATCCTCAGTTACTGCAAATTTTCAGAATGAACAAAAATCATTTGTCAAATTTTGTACCATTATTAGCGAGATGACTTATCTTATTGAACTGGAATAAAAACAAAACAAAACTCCAATTTACATGAATCTATTGTGTTGTATTGTATTGTATTGTATTGTAACTAGACAAAATTTTATTTGAACTTAGAGGCAAAGTGGACATTTTTCACTTGACATGGGATGTGTTTCTGTATGTTACCTGAACCCCGCCCCCTCACTCATTTATTCATTTATTTATTATTTTATTTATTTTATTATGTCTGTTTCCTTCTTTATGTAATTACTTTGTATACTGTATATTTCATTGTTGTTGTTATTATTATTATTATTATATATTTTTATTTTTTTATTTTTTTGCTTTGCCTATTAATAATTTTAAGAAGATAAAAATAAAATATTATTATTATTATTATTATTATTATTATTATTATTATTATTATTATTATTATTATTATTATTATATATTTTTTGCTTTGCCTATTAACAATTTTAAGATCATTAACGATAAAAATAAAAATGCAAAGCTTGAGTTGGACCTGGAGAAAACAATTGTCGCCATAGTATTTTTCAGACATTTAAATTGTTTACGCTGCAGGTAATATAAGGTAAAAAGACTGGTTGCTAGAATAGTTTTAAAAAGCTGTAAGAACAACACGGCATAAGACCTATGGGAACAGATTTAAAAACTTGTAGGTAATCCCACTACAAAAGGTCACAAGGAGGTGCTGGAATTTTCATGCCCGACTTGAGACTTGCATAAGGTAGAGCCTCAGGTTTAAAATGCCGAGTGAATATGAGTACCACACTACAGGAGTTGGAGGACTTGCTAAGTTGACAAATAGCATTAACTCAGATCAAATAAAATAAAAAAAAAATTACAGACCAGGTGTGTCAGAGTCATTTTCACAGAGGGCCACATCGGCAAAATGGTTGCTCTAAAAGGGCCAGATGTAAATGTAGGACAGTATAAATGTAGCTAAATGTAACCAAATGTAAAATAAATGTAACTATATTTTTAATCTTGTTAATTAACCATTTCTGTATTTATTACTTATTCAAGTTACAAATATTGCATATTAATTTGCATAGATATGAAAAAATGGCTGTCATAGCTTTTAATTTACCTTGTCATGGGCCACATAAAATGACGTGGTGGGCCACATTTGGCCCACAGGCCTTGAGTTTGATACATGTGTCAAAGACAAATGGTAAACTAATTCTGCTTTTTATATTCCTGGTGCTTCTGAATATAACCATATACACAAATGTGCTCATTGGTATGCGCCCCCTGTCTGCACAGCCCTGTATTTGCGTGCGTTTAATAGGAAAGCTCTCCTCTCACCTGGCCAAATCACCATGACTCACCGCTCCTCCGCCATCTTCCCTCCGAGTTAATTTCAGCAGGTTCAAAGTTCATTCCCTCCCTCTGCATCTCCGTCTTAACACCATCCTCTCTCTCGAGCTCGCATCTTTATTCAGTAGACCTCTCCATTCTCTTACCTTTTTACGTTTCCCCCTCTTGAGTCCCTTAAGCTCATCCATACCTGTGTGTCCGTGTGTCTGTCAGCTTATGAATAATTGAGGCGTACTGAGCGTGGTCAGCAGATGGTGAGATGGCTGTTCCGGATCTCTCCACGCTCTTTCGAAGCGGCTCGGGCTGCGCTGACAACTGTGCACGAGAGCCCGGATAAGTATATGAAGCACTGGGAGCGACCAGGCAGATAAGTCCTGATTTTCTCCCCAGATGCCTCCAATACCACCTGTAATTTGTCTTGTGCTTAAAGGGGCAGTGATGGGAAATAGACAGGTCCTGTTTAAACCAAAAGCAAATCTAAAGAGAAGGTAATGGCAGTGGTGTATGTGTCCTCTGAAACCTCTTTTTTGTTTTTGCACATAATTGTCCTGCACGTTCTAAGAAGAAAGAATTTTACTGAAATAATTAGCAAAGACAAATTAATCATAGAAAATTACTAATTAGCTTGAGCTGCGATTAGTCCAAAAAACTATCAATAATGATTTACAAAGCAGTTTTACACAGTGTGCTGATCTATAGCTCGAGATTGCAAATGTTTGTCAAGGTTAACCTTAAAGGACCCACATTACGCTATTTTCTGATCTGTTATAAAGTTGTTTCCTCATCACAAACAGACCTGGAGTTGTGTTTTGTTTCACTCATTTACTGTATGTATCACACAAACCCTGCATAGTTAGGCATAGAGTTTTTCTCTTACACAGAAAATACTCTGTTCCACCTTGTGATGTCATGTGGTAATACAGGAAGTGCTCCACTGTGTTTTTAAACTCCATACACCTTCACTAGAATCATTTGGATAATTTCAGCCCTGGAATTGCCAATATCTACTGAAGAAAAGGTAAAAGGTAGTTCTTAAGTTGATGAGGTAGCATAACATGGCTTAAAACTCCCAATCGTCAGTTTTGTATAATATAGAACCTTAAAATAAATAAATAAATAAATAAAACCGGTTTGTATTCAAGCTTGATGTAAAAAAAAAAAAAAACAACAAAAAAAACAAAAAACATGAAATTATGCTTTCTTTGTATTAAATTTTCTCCATTAGATTTTTTTTTTAACAGAACAAAATGTGTAGTTAATTAACAGGCTTTAACACTGACAAGGCACACCTCCACATCGGCAAAAAATGAACACTTTCTGCCTTTTGTTCCTCCAAAATCTGAACTCTTCAAACTGTCAATTTAAAATGCCCAAGATGTTCATTTTAAATTGCTGAGCTGCAGAGTTACACCTATAAACAAACTGTAACACTCACTCTTCCGTTTCAGAAGCACTGACACACCCACCTAAACCCAAAACTAAATCAAAAAGCCATCTTGTAGAACAGCACTTGTGCCTTGTCCTATTTGCAGGTGCTGGTATGCCACTGCACACACCACCACTCCGGTTTATGTCAGAGCACACACAGGGGCTCGTGTAAAAACCTACGCTCGCACGAGTACAAACAAAAACACATCCCATTTAAATCCACTCCATCTCCCTCCTGTGCACCTGCTACACAATCCAAATGTCTTCCTCTCCTCCACACTGCGCCTTCACTCTTCTGTTTACAGTCCTCGCTCGCGGCTCATTTGGCCCCCTCTTTATCCCCCTCCAAAGCGCGACCTCAAGTTCTCCACGCTTCACAGCACCCACTGGCCCTCGTCGCCTCGGTAACCCCCGTAACCCCCGGCGGCACCCTTCCCTCCCGCTCCCCTCATCCCCTCCTCACCCCTGCATACAAGCCCGGTCACATGAGTTAACCCGAGCCAGCCTTTCCACACGCACAGTTCAATGCCACAAGGCTTTTCTCTGGTTTCGCTCTCATACGATTGATCCTTAGGCTGCCCCGACTCCAGATTTCACCAGCCCAACCCCCTTCCTGTCGCTTCAGACTGCCTCTCGAGCCCTCTGCCCCTCCGCCATCACCGTCTGTTTCATATAATCTGTCAAATGTGTCCAGGTCTCTAAAATAACACGACGGGGATAAGCAAAATAGATGGTCGAGAAGTACTGCATTTTGTTACTAAAGTGAAAGTACAGATACATCGGCAAATTTTAGCAGCAGGTAAACTGAACCTTCCGAGATTTTTGCAATATATACGGTTATAATTGTTCACTTACACTTGAACTTTTCACTACTTAAACTACGGGAAGTAAAAATGACCAAATTTTTAGAAATAATGTTTTTTTAAGTTTCCACCATTTTCGGTTTTGCACTGAGTAGCCTGATCCAACACACTTTGCATGACATTTGAAAGCATTTCCAGGCTTATGGCTCTTATTTGATCCTTGATATTATGTTTTAAGTCATTTATTGTCTAATTCACAAACACCTTTTCTTTAAGATAGCCCCAGAGCTAATTTAATGGCATTTATGCTCAGGGCATCTCTGGTATTGTGACTCAAAGTACCACTGTACAATGAGGGTTCATTCCTCGGTGCTATATTTGCTCATATTAATGTCGGAAGGATAGTTCTAAATACTCTTATATATAGTTATATAGTTAAAGTAAAGATATAATAAAATGTACAGATTGTTAATTAATCATTACTGTCCACCACTGGTCATAACAAAGGTTTTATGCAAAGTGTCCATCCCAATACATCTCTTTTTATTCATTTTGATGTAACACTGTGGCTGCTCAAGCTGTATATCTAAATAAATAGCAGAAAACAAAGTAACTTTGAAATAACTCTGAAAAAAATTCCATGTAAATGTACATTTAGGTTTGTTCCTTTGTGTTATCAACCTACTTCTCCTTGAAATATCTCACCTTTCAGAGTCAACATTTAAACACTTTAACAGTAAATAAAGCTTTGAACTGGACAGAAACATGATCTTTAACAAATAAACTTTGTACATTTCTGTAATTCCCAATATGCATAATAGCCCATGCATTTTAATGGAGAGGAGTCGGTGCATGACTGATGAATCGGAATCGTCCATATTGACCCCGTGGCATCCCTGGGACTCTCGGTCATTGTTGTGTATATGCTCCATGGTCTGGTTTTAAGCCGTAAGCCCCTGGCAGCACAAAATCAGGCTTTAGGGGGAGGTTTCAGCCCATATATTGTTAGAACGTCTTTGCATATTTTTTTCCTGAGGTACAAATCTACATCCAACATTGTCCACCTCAACCACCAGCATGACCACTTTCATTACGGAGATAAATCTCTTGTTGCGTCGCAAAAGAAAATTGAATTCTGTCAACTGGACACAAGTTTATAAGATTGGATATGTTTTGACACTCATTCAAGTAGCTTCTTCTGTTCTGACAGAGTTAGATAAGTCACTGTCTTATATCTGTGTGAGGGGAGGAGCTAACCACGCTGAAACTGACACACCCGAGTTGTTTACATTAAAGAGTATCTGTTATTGGTTAAATCCACCAAACTACCCTAAGGTGTGAACCGTCACCTGAGTTTTGTTTTGCATGAACATCCAAGCCCCTAATGCACGCGTGTCAAACTCGAGGCCCACGGGCTGAATGTGGTCCGCCATGTCTTTTAATGTGGCCCACATCAAGGTAAATTAAAAGGTATGAGTGTCTTAAAATGTTATCTGTGTAAATCCTTAATCGTCCAGGTCTGATCCGTAGCAAAAGATCAGGATCAACTGAGGGTTTTAACTTCTTTTGTTATTCTTAAAATGTTAGTTTATCAGGAGATAGCAAGTTATACAGCCTTATCTATGGAAATGCGTATGCAATATTTGTTAATTTAATAGGTAATAAATACAGAAAGTTCATGAACAAGTTAAAAAAGCAGTTATGTTTATTTTACATCACAACTGGCCCTTTGAGAGCGACCATTTTCCCGATATTTCCTTCGGTGAAAATGTGTTTGACACCCCTGCCCTAATGGATGTTCTAACTCAGCGGTCTCCAACCTTTTTTCTCCGGGGAGTTACCTTTACAAAATGAATATGCCAGGGAACTACTAATTTTAGTGTTTGCAAGAAATTGAGCGAATATAAGAGGCACAGTAAGGCTTAGATGGGGCAGTTAGATGTATATAAAACATAAACCACTATCCATGTATTAGTGCTCAAAGTTGGGCATCAAAAAGATACATTTATAGTAATAATTGGCATTTAATTAACCACATTTGAGCACAATTCAGAAATCCCTTAGTGAGCTACTTGGAAAGGGGTGGAGAGCTCCTGTGGGCTCCTGAGCTACACGTTGGAGACCCCTGCTCCAACCAGAACCTTGTCAGAACTTAAGAAGCTCTGGCAAAAAACACTCACTCCTAAAAACTATCCTTCCTTGTTACATAACATGTTCAAATCATACTCCAACCAACTTTCTGTGATCCCCAAAACAATCTCTCCACTCTCGATGACCTATTTCTAAGCAAAACCCAGCTCCCAAATGCATCCCTAAAATCGATGAAATACAGCTGCAGAAACGCTGCGCTATCTACCTGAGCAAAAATCCAGCGTCCTGTTCTTTTGGAGCATTTTATCACTCGTTTTTTAGCACCTCGGAGAGCCAGCTTTCTCTTCAAACACACCTCATCCACTCACAGCCACTCCGCCGCTGTTTTGTCATTTCACATGCCATTTTCCGCCATTTTCCCTCTGATTGGCCTTCCACAGGAGGCCACAAAAATCATTCTTTTTGCCTGTGAGAATTCTCTTTGTACGAACGTATTTTTTTCCCTCTTTAATCATTTAGCCTCATAAACAGGGTGATTATTCAATGACACAATCCAAACAGAATGCAAAAATGCTAGCGTTAGCCTGGTTGGCGCTGCGTTTACCTCGGTGCGCTGAGTTTCGGTCTTTCATGTCTGTTCTGTCACATGGGAAGGTCGCAGGGCATTCGTCATCACGCGGCTACATATTTTATTTATCGTGGAGTAAGTGTATGCTGCAGAAAGAAGAACTGACAGGCGAACAGCGCAAGGACTGACTCACAAGGACTCAGGTGAGATACAGGGAGGAAAAAAACGCCAACCTCAATGTCAAAGAGTGGTTGTTTTTAGCATCCAGTATAGAGCTGCATTAGCATATTCAAGGATGAGAGGCTATTTATTACAGAAATAGGTGGGATTTTTCAAGTTGAATTTTGGGTATTTGTATTTTTTGAGAGGCAAATGGAAATTTGATGTATAGAGATCAAATGTCATCAAAATCTATCTCGGCTGGAAGCAAGTAAAAACTCCAACGTCCAAAACTATTTTTAAAAAGAATGACTTCTTTGAACTGCTGAATTTCTGCTGGTGAATCCCATCTGGCACAGTACGTCCAACATCACTTGACAATTTGTCGTAACAAGATCTTAACCATGTTTTTTGTCAAATTTATTTTACAGCAGCCATATTGTGCTTGTGTCTGTCTCTATAGTTACACTGCCTGGCCAAAAAAGAAAAAAAAAAATCTAATATTTGGTTGGACCGCCTTTAGCTTTGATTACGGCACATTCGCTGCTGCATTGTTTCGATTTCACTTCTGCAATGTCACAAGATTTAATTCCATCCACTATTGCATTAATTTTTCATCAAGATCTTGCATTGATGATGGTCGAGTCTGACGCTGCACATCCCAAAGATTCTCAATGGGGTTAATGTCTGGGCTCACTCTTTCACAATTTGAGCCCCATGAATCCTGTCATCTTGGAATATGCCCGTGCCATCAGGGAAGAAAAAATCCATTGATGGAATAACCTGGTCATTCACTATATTCAGGTAGTCAGCTGACCTCATTCTTTGAGCACAGACTGTCGCTGAACCTTGACCTGACTCGTACCTATAGAATCGTACCTATTTGCTTAGTTAAATCCAGGTTGGCAACTTTTTTTTGACCAGGCAGTGTTTAATCTATGACACTCACGGATCATTATGTTAGAATTTGCACATTTTAAGTCGCAATATTCATCTAAAACAGCTGACTTCCGCATCAGAAAACTGCGGTGCCCAATGGAAGCTGACGTCGCCGTAAACGTCATCACAACAAAGAGTCAGCACCTCCAATGGACAGCTGCAGATCATACTCGTGAGCACTGGATTTTTATTTATTTTTTATTCATTTGTACCGAATCCTGCCCATATCAACTAAGAAAATAAAACAGGAGAGCGAAGTAAGTACAGAGCAGTGGGCGTATGCCAGTGGCGGTGAAAACTGGAAAATAAGTGATTAAAGATTGCTAAAACATGCACAAATCACTCCAAAAACAACTTTGGGTGAGTACATTATGATGGGAAACCACTATAACATGGTAAAAAGATTTAAAAAGTCCATGTCTGCTTTAAGTTTTATCCCTATTCCTTTTGATATCTACATCAGATTAACTTTCTGTAAAACATGTTCCTACAATTTCTCATTCATTGATGTAGCAGTTTTACAACTTCTCATAGTCACCCAGAACTTTTCTACTGGAACTAACGACAGAGCATCTTTAATATTTCAGTATTAACCCAGTCGGTGTTCTCTTCACAAACACACTGGCTCGCTCCGGTCTCCCGATCGGCTAAAGGAGACACGAGCTCCACAAACCTAATGAGACATGTCGGTAGTAGGGGACAGTCTACCTGCTGTATTCTTAAGAGGCAGTTAGCGGGTTCACAGGCAGCAGCAGAAGGACGGCTCCCACACCAGCCCCCTATACACACCAATACATCATTATTAAAATGAGGATGTGTCATAAAACGTGTCGCTCTTTACATCGGACTGCATTAAGGCCGTGTCCAATCCCACGAGGGCTTATAATAACATTGATTTTGTCTCAAGTTCACCTTCAGCTAATGTTCTATCATGTACATTATGCTTATTATGTCATATGCTAGAGTCAACCCAGGCATGTGTGATCAATTTCACGCTCCTTCATATTGACTCCATCATCCGCAAAGTCATGCATTGGCTTAACATATTGCCCGGCCGACGGTAATTCTGGTTACTATAGAGTGACAATGGCCCATGTAGCTGGAATAACTGAATTTGGACCACTTTTTCCCAACGGATTACACATGATCGTCTTTCATATTGTTCTCAAAAACCAACCAATTTGTAACAGCTTTCATTATAAATCTGCTTTGTGGTGTTCTTATAGGATCCCAAGGTTGTTTAAACCCTGTGCACTAGAACAATTATTTCTATTTTCAACTTTCATTACTCAAATTGGTCTATTCAGTCCAAAGTCCAAAACCCTAAACCTAACGAGGCCTTGATGCTTCCGAAGAACAAATTATTACGATATCCTGAAAGCTGTTTGGATGAGCACTTTTGTCCAGTTGCTATACCTTGGAACATGCGGAATTAATGTTTTTTTTCCCAAATAATTAAGGCTTATATCAAGAAATAGTTTAAACAGAACCAAGATGTGGAACTCCAACAAAAGGCTTGTCACGATAACTCATTTTGAAGCCTAATAAATACAGAGATATGCAGAGATATACTGCGATAAACGATAATATTCAAACTACGTTATGCCTCTTGACATAATAACAATAATCCAGGATAATCCCAGTAAACCATTTTTAAGTAGACGGTATCATTAAAAGGCCTGAGCGGCAACAGATAAATTAGCCATAGAAGTCACTTAGTCGGCCTTTTATAGCTCAAATGGTACTGTATTAAAACAAAAATACACAAAGAAAATGTACACACAATCAATATTGAGTAGTGTTAGACGATGTGTTGGCCGATATTTGTACTTTTTAGCGTATCGATTATCAGGCTTAAATCTTCACTACAGGTCGATATTGAAAGCTGCCTGAAAGGTCCCACACAAACCTTTATTTTAACACTTGTATGCAAAGAGATACCTGCACAAAACATGACTACACAGCTGTTTTAAAAGCCTGTGGTAAATAAGGGCTGTGGGTTAGTTTGTAGTAAATTTAAATAACTGATTATTTTCTTCAAATTCTAAGTCAGTGCTACAAATTGGCCCGAAAATATCGTCAGAGCTTATTGGCCATTGGTTTCTGTGGTTTCGAAATGATCGGTATCGGCATCAGCTATGAAAAAATCCTTATCGGACGATTTCTATTTCTACTGACCCCCAAAATATGAAGGTTCAATGTTCATACACGGAACAATGAGGTGATATAGTCATAATGGTGACAGGCCTACACAACAGCGGTGAAAGAGCGTGGTCCTGCTTCTGCGCTACATCCAAACCGCTCGGCCTACACGCACCGCCATTATTGATTGTAAATAGATTGCCGTTTTACCATGTATTGACTGACATTCTCCCCTTGACCCTGGCAGCTCGTCTAGCAGCTTGTACTAGCAGTGATCCAGGTCTCTCGCTGCCAGAACCCTTACAACAGTCAAAGCTTTGAAATCCATGCTTAACAGAGGCTCCATGTGCCCAAAGGCGTACTCCAGTCAACACGCCTGGAACAGCGGGGATGTCTCTATCAGGGCCTTGATAGCTCCTTGTCAGACAGGAAGAAAAGACAATGGAGTGCAAAAAATGAACACTTGTCAGGAAGACTAAGACAGGATGTGTTCAGTATTTCTCCGCGTCATCAGGACGTTTTGATTTGGCTCTGGATTGAGGATTAACTGTTGCGAGGGGTAGGTCGAGTTCAGTTTTAAAGGTCGGGAAAAGTAAGAGCAACTGTATGTTTTTTTTACATCACATACATTAACTAACACAACTGTTCAGATAATCAGTTATTCATTTGGTCTAATAAATGGCCTGTTTTTGGAGCTTTCTTCCGACCGGTGGAGGACGGGACAACAGCGCCATCTGCAGTCCGACTTCTTCAGGGCAGTATCCCAGGTGTGTGACAGTAAAAAGGCCCCCTCGTCCCGGTTTAAAGTCCCATGGGCATATCTTAATTAATCCAGCTATAATGTTTGTTCTCCTCTGTCCCAATGATGTTAGCTCCGTCCCAGTCCATAATGTGGTTCTCTCTTTTACAATGATCAGAAATCTCCACTTTAAGTTCCTTCTTGTCAGTTCTATTCTGTGTTTTTGTGGCTCGTGTGCACGCCTTCGCTGTTTCCTTCTCACATTCCGCCTTATGTTCCTTTTTCCGTGTACTGAATGCCCTCCCTGTTTCCTCAATGTATGTTTTATCCCAAGATGCTCTGACGTCCTGCCTCCACCGATAGGAAGTCAGCGCCAAAACCGGTTGAAATGAGCTGACCGGACACGTCACAGCAACATCACGTGACCACGATCAGGTGTGAAAACAAACTAAACCTTGGTCTGGAAAAATAATCTATTAAAATAAATGAACTCTACAGTGGCATGCCAAGGTGATTTACTGATCAGATCTGCCAATTCCAGTTTTTCAAGGAAATAAAAACACATGCAATTTAACCAATATACGGTGAAGGCCCTAGAAGTTTGAGGCCATACTAAGCAGAGCAATGATATCTCCATGGAGACAGGCGGGTGAACAGGCCGACCACTGGGAAAGTTACACAGAACACCTAATATTCATTTGTTCTGGTCTGTTCATGTTTTTTTTTTTTTTTTTCATCACTTATATTTTAGTCTTTTGTTACACTGTGTCTGAGTGTGGTGTTTGTATGGATTGCAATGTCTGATTTCACAGCAAAACCAATCTGCCCAAGGCTACAAAAAAGTAACCTTGAACTTTGTGTGAAAGTTTGGACTCCCACCATGTGACCCTGCCTTTTGTAAGTTAAAAATCACCTCTAAATGTGAACATTACCTCTGTTTAACCTTGATGACTGGGAATCTTCATAGACTCAGGTTAGAATAGTATTTGAAAGATGTTGGCGTGGACCACCATTTTAAATTCAAAGGGTTGCGTAAATTGTTATGTGACCTGTGTAAAAAGGCTCACAAAGTCCCAAAGCTCTGGAAAATAGCGAGTCCTTCACTGTCTGTTCCTGATTGTTCCTCCAAGTCGCTGCCATATAGAGTTTTTTATGGACTTATTGAATTACAGAGTGCAGTACAAGGCCTTATACTTCTCTTAAGGTCCATTACCGCAATAGAGCAATCACACTGATATTGATAAAATGAAAGCTTAGCTCTTTAATGATGACTTGGGATTTTTCTTCCCAACCTCTCCAAATCTGCCTGAAACTTCCTGGATGTCGGAAATAGTTTGGTATCAAATCAGGGCCCTGGGCATCCCTAACTCCGCCTCTCCTGTTTTAATACTTTCTCTTCCCTGGATAAATGTATCATTATGGAATCATTATGTCTATGGGATCCCTGCAGCCACCATTTGCAAGGACTAAGGTACTATGTCCTGAGCTTTCATGGGCCCATTATGTTATTAAGTCATTACCAGCCGGGACACTGAGAAAATAATAGCCGTGATAGGAGCCACATTGGGCAGCGCTAAGTCTAGTCTCTTATTCTTCAGCCGGTCTATTCGTCTGTGTAATATTTTATGTGACAGATCCCACAAAAGCTGTAAATCTCTGAAGGTATTACAGAGTCCACACACTACGATAGGATTGACCAAAACACAGGGCTCAATAGATTTTGACAATACAGGGTGTGATGGTGAGCTGCGGGTGGATATAATCGATAATTTGGATTTACATGAAAACCGACGTTTCATATATTTATCATAATAAAGCGAATCTGTATTGGATATTTGGATTGGATTTATACATAAAATATACATGTACATACCATAGACTGAATAAAGTGAGTGTGACGTCACCCATAGCGAATGAAGCTCGTCGAGGCGGGCCCCTAGCAACGCTGTCAATCAAACCTGTTGCTAACGCTACTGGGAGCAACCTCGGGGAGAGAAGACACCTGATTTGTCTGTTATTAATGTTCATATCTTGAATTACAGACACAATAGCGAAATAAAAATAGCAGGGTGATGTAGCGTGAGTTAATACAAACATTTTAAGACCAAAATGACGAGGCTCGTAGCAGCAGTAACAGAGAGATGGGCGACAGTATTTCAATAGAAAGTGAACTGGAGCCAGAAGTGTGCCCATGCTCACTTCCTATTTGGAACTCGGCGGCTAGCAGGTTAGCTACGTACATTTATATATACAGTCTAGGGTATATACTAAGTCTTATTTCCATTCTATTATTTTTTTTTGGCAACAATAATAATGCATTACTTCTAAAAAGCCCTAGATCTATGGGTTTCAGGATGATGTTGTCATAGCAGTTAACAAGTTAAAACAAATCTTTTGAATTGGTAAATAGTGCTGCATGTAACAGGAAGCTGAAACCCGGGAATAGTCAGAGCTGCTCTGAGGCAGACTGACTGAGGTGAGAGCGCCAAGGAAAACGGATCCATTTGGTGGAACAGGGATCAAACCACAGACCTTAAGGCTAGTTGGCGTGCATTAGTCTAACCACTGAACATCCACCACTGCCTTAATCACTGCCTTCACTGACATCAGCCAATCACAGCCTGACATCT
The DNA here is from genome assembly GCA_019594935.1 of Periophthalmus modestus. NCBI lineage: Eukaryota > Metazoa > Chordata > Actinopteri > Gobiiformes > Gobiidae > Periophthalmus > Periophthalmus modestus. Next base: position 5,728,476 of record JAIEZT010000026.1, on the reverse strand, counting down.
TTGCCTTTAGACCAATCAGCTCAAAACTCTGTAAACTCAACGAGCAGCAGCACAACCACCAGCCTCCTCAGCCTCTCCATTTAGATTCGATTATTACATCTCACACTATAGTTTTATTTTTTTTTTTATTTTTTTTTAACTCTTTTTATCATGTTTTTGAAATATAGAACCAACAAAAAAAAGAAAAAGATAATAATAATAACAATAACAACAATAACAATAATGGATATTTTAAAAAGATAATAATAATAATAATATATAATAATAATAATAATAATAATAATAATAATAATAACAGTAAAAAAAAAAAAAAACCAAACTGAACACCTGTATATACACATATAAAAACACATACATATCTATACACATATTTATATTTATACACATAGGAGGGCTGTCTCAATATTTATCTACTATTAAAATAATCAATAAAAGGTTGCCAGATGGTATAAAAAAAGCTCTTGTTTATTTCTCAGTGACGTAGCTGGTTAAAACAGCACTTGCATGTTTTCTCAATCTTACTTATGTTACAGTTAAGCTTTCGGCATTATGTGTGATCTACTCACCCCTGAGTTTGGGTACGCTGTCCAGCCCAATTCCGCTGTGGCCACCCGCGTGTCCATCAATGTCTCTGGAAAAACAAACAGACAGAAAAACTGCGGTTAGCTTCAGAACAAGATATTTTAAGTAGAATTGTCGAAGTGGGAGCACACGGAAGCTTGGGTGATCACTTGACACCATCATGGGGAAAAAGAAATCAAAAACGGCAAATCCATCGCAGTCTTCAAACCATCTCTTCAGAAACTGTGAGGAAAGATGGAAAAAATTGGCAGTTTATCAGCCCGTCAAGCTGTTAAATGTTCAATCATGAAACTTGTGCGCGCATCCTGTCATAGTGTGCGTGGACGTTCTACGGATTCATGGACATGAACGAGAGGAAACTGTGTGTAGCGGAACTGCTTCAAAAACAGAGCGAAAGAGCGCCAGGTCGGGGTCACTGCTGTTAGTTTTTCTTTTGGAGAAATTTCCTGACAACTATCACGAATGGCAACGCTCCAGAGGCCTCGCTTGGTTAAAAATACAACAAAATCGGGAAGGTTGAGTCCATTGTTTATGACTTTCTAAACAAAAATAAAGATATAATTAACTGTAAAGCAAAATTAGTTTTACACTTGTACATATATATCGCAAGCATCTCCAAAAGTAGAAAGGCGAACATTTTGGGCTGTTTGCATCTAATTAAAATATGCTTTATGCACCAGGAACCAGGAAGGATGTTGTTAGCATGACTGTGATGGCAAAAAAACTCCGATCTGGCCTCAGAAAGTTGCTTATAAACTCATCAGTGTGAATAATTAGGATGATAGGAATGGATACGGTAAGTGAGGAATAACTTTAGACCTCTGCAGACTGTTTAAAATGAACTAGTCGTGTTTTTCACATTCTGAAGATGATAAAAATCAGGTAGCACGCCTTTAAAAGTGTCACACAAAGGATCATTTCAAAGCCTGTTGCAGTGTGGACGTGTCTGGTAGAATGCAGCGTCCTCGCCTGTCCTGTTATTCCATGGCAGAAAACAAACCACAGACAGATCCTTCTAGCAGCTCCAGCCCAAAACGTGTGTCAGCGTCGTGGTGATTAATAGTGAATGTGTCTTGTTGGCACGCTGCGTTCTGAAAACTGATATGGAGGCAGGAAAAACGAGATAAGAAAAACAGCACTCATCAAAAACAGTTGCTTTCGTACATACTGATGAAGTGACTGGCAGTCGGACCGGTTTAACTTCGGGATTACGCAGAATGCCGCTAGAAAGATCTACTGTTCTAGTTGAGATTAGGGCTCAAATGCAGGATTTTGTAATTCTCTGGGAAAGAATCAACCCAATGAACCATAAAATGTCTTGCAATGCCTATAACACAAAATAAATAAATAAATAAATAAAATTAAAAAAATACATAAAAAATAAATAATAATAATATAATAATAATAATAATAATAATAATAATAATAATAAAATGAAATTTGAAAAATAATAATAATTTTAATAGTTTTTTTCTTACTGCCCTTGTGTTTTGGCCCTGTGCAACTGTGCAGAATCTATGTGAAGAATTTACTATGCGATTCTTTTCAAAACTAGCCTTTATGTTATAATTCAAAGCACTCCTCTATACTGACCCCTCTACGCTGACCTCTCTATTGAGGAAACTCTAGAAGGAAGAAGCAAATATGTTATCCTTCAATCTACCCTCCACAAACCTACAAGTAAAGTGCTTTTTTATCTGAATGTTTATGTCACATTCACTTCATGAAGCCGCTCACATAAAAAGAACAGCGATTTATTTGACAATGTGGATGAAAGTGAACAAATAATGTGATATTGTGATAGTTCTACCACCGTCATCATACAGTAAATGTTTTATTAGATTCAGCTATTGTCAATTCTAAAGAGGAAATATGTGATGCTTTTAATAGGCGTTTTATCTCTGCATTTGATGTTTGGGATAATAATGTTAGTCCTTCTGATCTTGATGTTGAATCTGAACCTCTGGCAGAATATGTTTTGTGATGTGGCCCTCAATAAAAAAAGTTTAGGCACCTCTTTCTCCATAGACCCAAAGAAGTCCACAGGAGCTGATGACCCTGATCCAAAACTTCTACTTCTACCTGCCTCATATTTAAAACAGTACATGTTTTGTCTTTACATAAAGGTGGAACAACTAAAAAGGTAAATCATTTCCAGCCAATATCTAAACAACCTCGCCTCACAAAAGTTTTAGAAAAGTTAGTTGCAAATCAAGTTACAATTTATCTAAATAAATGCTCCATTTTGAAGTCTTATGAATGAGGTTTGAGAAAAGGGCACAGCACTGTCACTGAAACCACAAAAGTTTTAAATGACATTTCCACAGCCCTGGGTGACAAACACGATTGTGTAGTACTCTTTATTGATTTAACTCAAGCTTTTGATTCAAAAGATCATAAAATCCTCTTGAAGCGTCTGAAGCATATTGGATTTGACAATTCTGCATGTAATTGGTACAAACAGATCCTGTATTCCATTGAATTACAGAAAAGAAATTGTTCAAGCAAATTGTTGTTTCTGTACTAGATTATGGAGAAATAATCTACATGCAAACCTCAGCCTCTACTTTGAAACCTTCAGACACTCTCTTTCACTCAGCCCGTCGTTTCATAACAGGTGATGAATGTAAAACCGATCACTGTTCACTCGATGGAAAAGCTTGGCCATCGCTATTTGAAGAGAAAAAAACTGTATAAAATGTGTTTATAAGGGACGACGGCGACAGACTGCCTGAATATCTCACTTGTTTGTTGAACTTTGATACAGGAACTTTTAGTACAGGGGTGGGCAAACTTTTTGACACAGAGGCCACAGTGGGTTCTAAAATTTGACAGAGGGGCCGGGCCAGGATATATATAAGTATATATGACATTAGAGAATTGGCCTGTAACATGTAGCAAAGAAAGAATATGCAAGGCTCATTGTACCAATTGTTTTCCAAATGCATTAATTAAATGAATAATTAATTTATTCAATTTCAGTTAAATAAACACAGCAGAAAACTTTGAACAAGGTTTACCCTTACCTATTTTATTATAATTTGGTCATGTTCGGCAGGCCGGATTAATAACACCAATGGGCCATGTGTGGCCCCCGGGCCGTAGTTTGCCCATGTCTGTTTTAGTACAAGATCTCATGATTGTCTATGTCTGGCCACATTAGAACTGACACTGGAAGCTTTTGGTTATTTTGCTTCCCAAAAATTAAACACTTTTCAAGGACACAACTGCAAAACTGGATCCACTGGTCCCACTAAAGAACTTTAATAATCTGGTGATAAACATTTATAATCACACCTGCTCTTGTTTTTAACATTTTACATGAACCTATGTAGTTATTTTTTAGTTTTTTGTTGTTTTCTGTTTGTATTTTTCTTTATTTTAACTGGGTCCTCATGAAAAAGAGTGTTCTCATTGGGCCTGTATAAATAAAGATAAATCAAATGAAAATTAATAAAGGAAAATATCTTTGAATAGACAACAACAACAACAACCAAACATGCTTCTAACTGCCAGCCGACATGGTACACGGAGGAATAACACCTCCACCCAAGTAATGTCCTTATTATATTTACTTATGTTTTATTTGCACACAACTCTTGTTTGTTGTGTCCATGGTGAGATAAGAGCAGGAGACAGCAGTGTGAATGGAATCTGCGGTGGCGATCAACAGACGATAAGAATCCTCTGATGAAATGTTCCGAGCAACGGCTGTGTCTTGGGCTTGGACGGCCGCCACAGCAAACGGTTGGCTAGCAACGCCCACTCGTGTTGTTGATCAAGGGCAGGACTCACACTCTGATTACATGAATAGATAACACTGCCAGGAAGTGTCCTCAGTCAGACAGGTCCAGCTCTCGGGTTTGATGCTGCTGCTTCTTAAAGAGGAGACACTCTCGGTTCACACATAACTCCAACACACCGGGTACAGCTTCTCGTATTGTTTTGTGTGCAGTTTTGTACATTCATAGAGTTTGTGAAATCAAGATACTGAATATTCATTAAGGCTTAAAATTCACATGGGTTTGCATTTCTCTTGAAAACAATTGTTATTGTTCTTATGCTAAATACGTTTCAACTGGTGAGACAAAGTACCTTACGTAGCTTCGAGTTTTAAGAGATTTTATTTTTGTTTTATTGAGAGAAACACACAAATCTAAAAACTGAATAAATAAAAAACTATTCGAAATGGCCACTACTGACCTTATTCGGCCCCGTCCACTTAGCCGTAAATGCCACTAAACCACACTTTCAGTTAAGCAGGAATCACATTTCAATGGACAATTTAGGAAAAGTTTTGCCGCTAAAATCTGATATAAAGTCAGTTGATTTGTGCAAAAAGTTCTGTGTTCATGTGACGAACAAGTCAGCACTGCACCGATTCTCTGTGAGGCTTTAAAACAACTCTGTAGTCTCTGTAGAACTTTTTTGCTACCAAGATCGACAACCCAATGCAAAATAATACAACTTGAATGACGATGGCGGTGCCCCCAATAAGGTGAATCGAGCTATGCAACAACTTATTGAACAGATAATATAATGTATGTAATATAAAGGTGGCACAAATTGGCCAAACCTTTCATTTTCTCTGCTCACCTCAGACAAATTAATTATCCTGAGTAATTCATTAGTCATTTATGCTCTGAATATGCGACACACCGATGCAGACACCTCCACAAAAGCCCAGTCCAAAGCTCCTGTTTCCATACACCTGCAGTGACAGGCCGGTTCACACCCACTTTCCATTAGAATATTTCAATTTCCCCCGGATCCACATTGCTTTGTCTATCTCTCCAGCCTTCTCCAGTCTCCCGGCTCAGCAGCCCCCTGTCAGCCGTGAAGATAGGAGAGGCACGCAGCCCTTAGCGGCAGCCAGCATCGCGGGGACTGCCAGGGCCTTCTCAAGGGAAATCACACGAGCTTTAGTCACATCACACAAGCACTTGGGCAACCACTTTCTATTTCCTTTAGAAATAAGAAGAACTATAGGGGAAGAAAGCAGGAGATGGTTCAAACGAAGGGTCGTATCAGGTCAAAGGCCCGTGGGAGGAGCGTCTGAGAAGGGCCGCAGGGACACGTCTATAGCTATTAGCCAAAACTCTAAGTAACCCATAAGTAAATAATGTATGCTAAATGGGTATTAGCGCTGGGGTGTGGCAGCTAGCACCTGTCCGCTAACGTCAGGGAATTTGCAAAACGTCTCAAGGGACTAAAGCCACGAGTGTGAGTTTGAACGGCCCTGCTGGCGGACCATTCATCCGTTTAATTGTAAGTGGATTTGAAGAGTTCCATTCAAAAATGAGCTATACACTAATTGTATAAATTATTAATGTGGGTTATTGGCTTAAAGTGGAATGTAAAAGCCGCATGACCTAAAATTGCATAACAATTAGTTTTTATAATACATATTCATAAAAATCCAGTGGCAAACTAATCACGTTTAAGAGGTCTCTTTACAATCTACAATAAGCGTTCTCTGAGAGCGCTGGTTGGCTTCAAGAGTCAAAATGACCAAAATATCCAAATAATGATGTCAATGAAAAAAACAACTTATATAATACAGAAGCGGTTACGTGGCAGAGTGGTTAGCATGGCATCGCCGCAGTAAAGAGTTTGAAAGTTCACAACTCACAATTATTTAACACTCGTGCTCCAAGTCATGACGATTTCAAGGGCCCATACGACGCTATTTTCTGATCTATGTAATAATGTTTCTTCATCCAAAACAGACCTGGAGTTGTGTTTTGTTTCATTCACGCATGTTTAACACAAATCCTGCATATTTAAGCTGAGTTCTTCTCTGAATTAGAAAACTTTTCGTTCCACCTTGTTATGTCATGTGATAATACAGGAAATGCTCCACTTTTGTCAAGATCCCAGTCTGTCCCTGTGTTTCTGTGCTGTCTTTCGTCCTCTCTTCTGTGTCTGTGCCGGGAGCTGGGCGGTGACTCTTGCACCACCCACTACACACCTGCAGCCCATGAGCGATCGAGCCTGCACCTCAGGAAGTACAAAGGGACTGAGGATCCTTCAAACTCCGCCAGATCCTCCATGTATTCTCCGTGGTACAGTTACGCTTGGCTCAGTCTAGTTTTCCTGATTTTTGTCACAGCAGATTTTTCTCGTTTTTCGCCAGATCCCGCTCCTTGGAACTACACTGCACCTCCGCCTCCGACCCAGCTCTCCACGACCTGCTCGAAGACGTCAGCCTACGACCTCGTTCTCTACTATCTAACATTCACATTTCCTTGTTTGCAATAAACTCTGTCAAACTTTTACCCCGAGTCTGAATCTTTGATCCCCCAAACGTTACGACAACCGGATACATCTTCATTAGCATCATCTGGATTATTTCTTCCTGGAATTGCCAATCTTCACCGAACAAAATTTAAATGGAAGCTGTTAACTTGAAACAATGAAACTAAACAAAACTCCAGGTATATTTTTGGGGGGTAACATTATAACAAGGCTTAAAACTCCCACAGCAAGAGTCAGTTTTTGTGTAATACAGAACCTTTAAAGCATTTCTGATATTATTCTGTGTCTGCGACTGGGGGACTCCTGTCTGTTCCACTGGCTCCTTTTCTCTGATCACTGTTACGTCTGGCTGCCCTACAACGTTCTCACCTTTCACTTTGTATCGAGCCGTTTGGAGCACAAGCAGAGGGAGGAACGGCCGCTGACTTCTCTCTGGCCTGTTTTGCCTTTGCATTCTGTTTAGTGCACCGTCAGCGTCACCTCCTCCGGCCCGCGATAAATTAAGCCCGGCCTGGTTCGGCGGCGGCGGTGCACTCTATGAGAAACATATTAACATGGGGAGTTTAATGCTGAAGGTGTAACCCGGGATCATAAATCTGCAGGGAAACAATAGCTGCTGGCTGTCACAGGAATTCAAATGAAGCTACGTCCTCAGAGCTGTGGCTTTTCATGCGTGGACCAATGACTCAAGATGAAACACACAGTTATATAGTTGGTGACACTGACTAATTGTAAATATCAATAAGTAATGGATGTGGTGAATACCTTGTTAGGAGTAGTTTGGTGTTTATATTAGATTTATTGTTACAGAAAGATGGTAAAGATATAGTGCAAATGCCAATATACTTTGTGAAATAAACCCCCAAAAGTCTCCCAATCAGTTACAAAACAACGGTGATAATATTATACAGGGGTAAAAGATGTGCATTGAGCCACATGGTTATATATTATCACAATTTTGCGCTAAAATGACTCCTTTTACCATATGCTGCACAACCTTATATGCGACCTTAAAGAAGACCTGCCTGCCATACAGCTATAATCTGTGACATCCTGTTATAATTTTAAATCACATGTAAAAAGACTTAACAACTTGACTTCTGCGTTAGAAAACTGTGGTGCCGTGTGGGAGCTGAATCGCTGTAAACGTCATCACAGCGAGTCAAGAGTCAGCACCTCTGATGAATAGTTAGCACACATCACGCTAGCCAGCAGCAGATTTGTTTCATTTGTACCAACATTACTACACAGTACTGCCGAACCCTATGCATATCACCGATTGAGAAAATAAAATTGGAGAACAAAGTAAGTACAGCGCAGTGGCAGTGAAGACCGAGATTCATCTGCAATATGGTGTCTTGAAAATAAGCCAATACTGAAGAGAAACAACTATAAAATGGTTAAAAGCTCTGAAAAGTTCATTTTGCATAATAGGTTTGCTTTAACTCAACTCAAATTTTGGCAAGTTTTCCATCAAAATCGGTTATAATTTGCTTTTGGGGTCAGTCGTGCCATTTGTTTGGCAAGTCCAGAATTATATCTAGATCCCAGGCTTAGCACCAAAGTCCAAATAAAAGAAAAGACTATGGAAAGAAACTTGTTTGTCCAAATATTCCACGCTCCATAGCCTTTGTATATGTATCTATAAGGTCTTGGAAAATCCATTTGCAGCACATGGAGAACAGACTCGTCACTGTGTCTGACTTAAATGGCGAAAACGCTGAAGTTTCACACTGTGCCATAACCAAAGCTTTAACCGAGGGGGCCTACTGCTCCCAATCCCAGAAAGCACTGCTCCTCATTAGCACGGAGCGACAGATCGATGGCAAACGGTAGGCTGTTTCCACAGATAGAGAAGAAGACGGGGGTGGTTGGGGTGGGCGTGGGGGCGTGGGGGGGGGGGGGACTGCATTAAACATTGATGGAGCCTTGCGTTAGAGATCGATACCACTGCCCTCTTCACACAATTACACGTCAGCAAGGAGTCGTATGATACATCACAGCGACAAGCATAATTACATATCGCGGGGGCTCGGGAAAAAGACGGAAAGAAAAAAACATTCAGTAAAGAGAGTGAAGAAAAGCAAGAACAGGTCACCCATGATTGCGTTTGCGTCTTTAAGGTGCAGTTCAGCAGTTTGGAGACTATAGTTGCATGCGTAATTCTACTCCCTTTGTGTGGAGGCTGTATGATTGCGTGGCTTGTGGTCGATAAAACATGTGCTCGCCGGGTCTTTAGTCAATACTTGAGGACAATTCTCAAAGGATTTCCTCGGTCTAAACCCTCCAACACATCTTTGCCCCATTCAAGATGTGGGCGCCATTTTACAGCATTATGGGCGATGAATGAAAGAATGTCTGTGAATGCATCGCGAGGACTCAATGCTGTTCGCGGCAAAAATGTCAGAGTATGAATTTGCGTGTTCTGTCGTGTTTACATTCAAAGTTTTGCAAATATTCATTGTGGTATATCGACAATGGCAATAAAACTGCTATTTTTCTGATTTGTAATTCAAATTTGTCTGTGTGTTTCTTTCTTTTACTTCTTAATCTTTCTGTCTTTATTCATTTGTTCATTTACTTATTTATTTACTCTCTGTTGCTCCCTGGTTCAAGGTTGTTGGTTTGTTTTGTCATTTAAAGTGACAATCATGTCTGGAAGAGCAAAAAAGAAAAAGACTTGTGAAGGGAGCATGTGATTGTATCCAAAAAAAAAAGAGAGAAAGAAACACAAAAAGATGGATTTAATGAGACTGTTTAAGTGGGATTTAACTTCTTATAAATGGAATCAAGACGGCGGGAAGAGTGGAAGAGGGGGTGTAGAGACCGAGATGAAAAATGAAAAAAATAAATAAATAAAAAAATCAGGAGGTGAAATCAGCAGGATTGAAATGAGCACTTAACAGTGATGAAGCCCCATGGCTGCCTGCTGGGCCCGGCGTCTTAATACCAAGCCCCAAAAACAAAATGGCAAACAAACAAGAGAACCCCCCACGCCTCAGCCTCTCCCCTCTTTCCCACAAACTAATCAGTCGTCCACTTGGGAATTTAGGAGGACAAGAAAGGCAACAGACATGATGAGTATTTTCTGAACAAATCATCAAGACTCAAGGCTCTTTGGATGTAAACACGGCATGTCTGAGTTTGTACAAATGTTTAATCATAAATACTGAATGAATGTCACCTTTGTCCTGGTTAGTAATAGTAAACCAAAGACTCTTCTAGAGTTTAAGATAATCTACTTCAAGTATGTTTACTCATCATAAGTAAAGAGTATATTTATTTATAAGCCCCACAGTGTAACTTTTACCTCAAAAAACAGACTCAAAAAAAAGCATACATTTTCATTATAGATGTTTTTAGTGAAATAAAATAGTTGAAAAACCTGCCTCTTCACTGTGAGCGGCTCTGCATCTCCACACGCCTCACTCTGAAAGCTGTGGCTCTTAAAAAGACTTTAACACAACTCTTGCGATGTCATAAATTAGCGTTTTATCTGCAGATTACTTATAAAATGAGAGACACAGCCCAAAGCAGCGAGCGAGAGGAAAGGCGGTGGTTTGAGGAGGTTATAGCGAGTTCAGCGAGAGACGAGACAGTAGTGTTGAACTCTGCAGAACACGTCTGCTTCTCCTGCAGCTCTCGTGCCTCTCCTCAAAGTTTAAAGCTCCTTTGTCACTCACAGAGCAGAGACATGTCTGCACTCACCACAGAAGTGCAAAAAGGCTGTGTTTTCAGACACGACACCACGTCCCAATTCAACAAACCCCAATCGAGATGCGGGATCCTGGAGCACACGCCGGGTGATCCAATTGGACCTCGATTGGGGTTTGTTGAATCGGGAAGCCGTGCCTCGAAGCTCCTTGGCCTTTAGTGTCACTTGTTTCCTAGTGTCACTTGTTTCCTTTCTGGGGACACCACATCTGCCAACAAACAGTCAGTAACATATGGTAATTTAAATAAAAAGTATATGCATAAACATAAAAACATAAATATCCTTGTATATATTGACATGAGCCTGGTATTTTTATGAATCTCATGTCTTTGAGTCTTTGGGAAGTTGACAGGAAGTGCTTCTAAAATAGCAGCTACAGACAGCCGACAGGAATACCTCAAAAGAAATGTGTTACCGCGACGACTCCCTGAAGACGGCGATGACAATGTGGTTGATTTGAAAATTGAAGAGAAAATAATCTGCCCTCCTTGGAGACGTTACTTATGGGGATACACGAGTCCCTTTGCATCACCGCGCCTTAGATGAAATTTGACGCTAGCAAAGGCAGTGGTTGGCTTACAAAGAGAAATCTGTGTTTCAAGTGATCCGGACCTGCCATCCCTCAAACTGCCACAGATAACAAAAAGTTCAAAAACACAAAATAGACCTGGGATTGTAGACTGACGGTACGAGCAGATTTAGCATTTTTGGCAGATTCAAAAACGCTCTGATAAAATGTTGAGTAAAGTGTAAAGACAACTGGCAGAGACAAGTGCCGCTAATTTTTTAGTCAAACAAAAATCTAGCTTTTTTAGAACATCAAAGTAGCAATCAAGCTAATTATTAACTGTAATGAATGAATGAAGTGACGTGAAGAGTAATGAGCATTGTTTTTACTGATGTGTTCAAAGAAAGTTTCATTTGTAAGTAGGTCTGGGCAACACTGACAAAAATTAACATTGAGATTCCCGATATCCTGATAAAAAATACTTCATACCAGCAGAAATCTGTTAAAACATAACATTAAATATTTAAGTTAGAGGTTAAGTAACAGAGAAATGTGAAATGCACTTACCTAGAAAAGTGCATAAATACTTTCACAATGCAATACTTTCAATATTACCATTTTACATACTCTTTTAAGTATTTCTGCATTAAAATATCACCAACTATAAAATGCTGTTAGTAAATGGATAAATGAACCTCTTGTAATCTCTGGGTTTGGACAGAAAAGTATAACATTTATTTTGAAGGTCACTTTCGGGTAGAACAGCATGAAGGACATCGTATCAGACTTGGACAAATTTGGTCCACTACAAAAGCTGACGGTTCTTTTGGGTTATGTCACCAGCAGAAAACTCATAAAATATCCTCAAAGCCAGAGCTGTACATTATTCAATCACAGTTATAGTCGTTGTGTTTAGTTTTGATCATAGACTGTATATATAAATGGACACAGCTAACCCGCTAGCCGCTGTGTTTCAAATAGAAGTGAGCATGGGCGCACTTCTATCCATCGACTCTGGCTTCAGTTCACTTTTTGATTAAAAAAACTGTTGCCCCTGTCTCCTCATTTGGTCTTAAAATGTTCATATTAATCCACTTTACTTGATCATGGTATTTATATTTCGCTATTGTGTCCGGAGATCGAGACATGAACATTAATAACAGACAAATCAGTCGCCTTCTTTCTCTGAGGTCGCTCCCGTTAGCGTTAGCAACAGGTTTGACTGGACAGCGTGGCTAAGCGCCCGCTCCCTGTTAAATTAGCGGTGCGAGCGGGAAGGGGCGTTACTTTCAACAGCCTGGCTCTTCTCGTTGCTATGATGCTTCGGTCGGAAATCCAAATATGAAACTTGACGTAAAATTCGCCCCAATAACTGCTAGCCTCGATTAGCTTCATCTGACAAGAGCAGAGAGCTATGGGTGACGTTGTACTACCTTAGTCCACTTCTTTATACAATCTCTGGTTGTGATCCAAGATTATAATGCCTCATCCACGTTATACCCTGCCGTTACTGTCGATTGTGTTTATTAAAAATGCATTCCGTGATTCAATCATTAATGAGGTTAGATACAAAGAGTTACACACCACTTGCAAATATGATGTTAGTATAATTTTACATCACATTTTTTCATTGACTAGAAGAAATTATGGTCTTACAAGCAGCCAGGAACCAAAACAAAACGCCATTAGATCAGCAGCAGATGTTAGCATAAATGCACCACCAGATAAGGAAATTAATCGAGATGCAAGAACAGCAAGAAAGTGATGAAATTATCCCATCATCACAGCAAGGTGACATTCTGTCTGGCCTTGGCACATCTGGGACGCCACGTTGCATCAGCCTTCAACCTTCTACACTCAGTTTCCCTGCCATTAACGCTGCATAAAGGCGGTTTTCAAGAAAAAAAGAATAGCATTTCCTCTTGGCTATCCAGGTAAAGAGCATCCACCCACACACAGACACAGCACATCTCCTGGTGGTCAAGTCAGTGGGCTATAAGCACAAACAATCCAGTTCTATCTCCACTTCTCCTCCATCTCCTCTTCTCTTCTCTCAGTCCTTGGTTCCAGCCGGTATTGGTCAGGTTAGGCACACCATTTGCATTCATTAACATTGCATTAGCCGACAGAGCGATCTTTAGAAAGCAGGGGCTGCCGGAGAGTGTCATCTTTAATTCATCATAACCCCACCATCCTCCCACACAGTCCTGTTCGGTCCCCATCCTTCCCCATTTCTGCAGTCACCAAACTACACCTACTGTGTATTTAAGGGTCGTTTTCTGGAGCAATCTGTCAAATGTGCAAATGTGTTCTTCTGGGATAGCCACTATAGCCACTGACAGAAAGTGTGAAATATTACTGTGAAATATGGAATTGAATGACACCTAAAGAAGACACATTATGGTTTTTGGGGGTATTAGTATAAAACGATAACATACTCTACATAGATAGTTGTTTTTTTTTGGATTTTATTCATTGTAAAACCCAATATTGATGTAAAGGCGCTTGATAAAAGATCGACTTCATGTTCAAAACTACAGAACAGATGGGCCGCGCCTTTTCATAGTGGAATTTCAACAAGGAGTGAATTTTGTTTACGTGTTTTTATTGCTGAAAAATTGCTGTGACATTAGAAAACCTGCATATATCAGCCGGAGTTCAAATCTTTTGTATAATCATAATGCATGTAAGTACTATACCCTGCGGTAAATATCACTGGAACTGAACCAAGTAAATTTTATTAACAAAGGATGACTATTTTTATTGGACTGAAAGATAAGCATAAGTCACAGAAACAGTTTTGGCCAATGAAAACTTCAGGGAACTACAGACCCTTTGTATCGCATCCTGAAACAAATCAATACTTCTTAGATAACTTTACGGCTGAACTGACTATATATCTGTACATAACATAAATGGCATCACAGTTTCGTAAATACGCAGCAGAAGAAAAAAAAAAAAAAAAAAAGCTTTCTCCTTGGCCGATTACTGACCCTTCCTGGAAATTTCATCATAATCTTGCCATTACTTTCAGAGCTATCTCCCTAACAGATACGGCCCACACGGTAATGACCATTCGTGTAGCTAGGAGTATCAGTTTCAAGTACTAAATCAACAGTCTATGGAAAAGCCAATTACCAAAGCAATCTGAGGTAATATGGTTAGCAGCATTCTACACTAGGACCCACTGTTTTCTACTATCTCCTGTTTCTGTGCTGGTGACACTTAGAGCAGAAATGTGATCTCAAATGTGATCTCCTTAATGTAGCCTAGATCTTTTTGGTCCGGGGCAGTGCTGTTTTGGGAATTGCGTAGTTACTGTGAGACCTAGTTTTAATGGATTCTAATGTGGGGCAAGTCAGCGTTAGAAGTGCAGTGTCCTCTCTGGCATGATATAGGCCTATTTACACAGACCCAGTAACCTTTTCATGACGTCAAAGAAGATACATTAGGTTCTGGAAACAAATATGGAGCATTTTGATGATGTAAGTCCATGTTTGTGCCCATTAAGTGTAGAGATCCATCGAGACAGTGTTTCCTGTTCTAATACCAGTTTCAAGCTGCCTGTACCAGATATGAAGCATTACCAGAGCATACATTGAAAATAGTATTCATTTTCGTGAAACAATTATCCAAATTTTCCAAATATATATGTATGTATCAAGTAACAGAGCAAATTTGTACTAATAAAATGTGTGAACACTACCCCAACAACCAGTAAACATGGTCTTATTACATGTCTAAAAGGATATCAGCTGAACCATCCATTTTCTTCCACTTCCGTTTCATGGACCAGATCTCTCATACCAGTACTGGTGCATCCACATTTAAGTTTAGATTTTAATTTTAAAAGTAACATTTAAGTCTTGTTCAAATTTTAATTCCAGAGTTATGGCCTTGGGATTAAAAACACCACAAAATCAATTGCCTAATGTTGCTTTTACCAACATCATTAAAGAAGCATACATGAATTTGCAATGACAAGTCGCAGGCAGGACACGTATTGATCAGCTAAGTCAGCACAAGTACATAAGGCAACATAAAGTGTTTGTCAGCCTGTTAAACCCACTAGACAGAAGAGGTTGATATTGCAGCGGTTTATGGGCGAGTA
This sequence comes from Periophthalmus modestus, assembly GCA_019594935.1. Taxonomy (NCBI): domain Eukaryota; kingdom Metazoa; phylum Chordata; class Actinopteri; order Gobiiformes; family Gobiidae; genus Periophthalmus; species Periophthalmus modestus. Next base: position 5,713,302 of record JAIEZT010000026.1, on the reverse strand, counting down.
ATGAGGCTAGAATCTGCTCAGGTTTGCTGTGGCGGCAGACCAGCAGCAGTGACCAAGCAATAATCCAGATGGGAGCCATGCTAGCCTCCCACAACCATCACAATTCTCATTACAGCGCGTATTACCTCAGCCGGCCACTCCGCTTTTAAGAAACCTGGCAATTTGCAGCAGTAAAATGGCCTAATTACAACTGTTATCAGGCTCCTACCTCGCAAAACTGAATTTAGAGGGAGAGGCTGGGCATCCCTGACGCTTCACTGGCTTTTGTATTGGCTGGTGTCCAAATTGTACCAACCACACCCCCCTAATGTCATTATTCACTCTATAACAACTGCACTTATCACCAAGCTCGCTCCCCTTCAACATTTTTAAAGAGCTGAATTGCAATCACTTAGCTGAATCGATGCCAAAGTCAATGTCCCCAATTTAAAACAACAAATCATCTGACGTGAACATGAGGTTCTGAAAGATTGGGTTGTGCAAAGAACATATTGCCAAGAACGGCTCGCCAAGTGGAAGGGAAAATGACACTTTGAGTAGTGAATACTGTTTACATTGGATAAACCACAGCTACGGAGAAAATTTAGATGTAATTTAAACTTTGGCTTTAAAAGTACAGTGCACCTTGGGATTTTTTCCTTGCTTGATTATCATCACAGTCATTACTAACGGCCTGTTAGAGAACAAACCTTTAACACATAATACAAAAGCAATAAACAAAAGAACAATTATATCAATGGCAAAGCATCCACATAAAATAAACTGCTCAAATTAAACTATGTGTACAACTATAACTACTGTCACTACTACTACTATTACTACCGCTACAGTACACAGACAAGGTTTTTGGCCTGTACATATTCTTCCAAATGTGAGGTCTCTAGCCTGTCTAGAGTGGCTTTGACATTTCTCAACTCCACATAAGAAAGTCGCCCCCCTCAGCTTGGCCTTATCATCACTCGGACTGAGGAGGAACACAAGTTAACTGCCAGGGAGAAAAGCTGTCCATGCTAGGTGCACTGGGGATTGTGGGAGCCTGACATTTAGCACTGAGCTATGGCTAATGGGCTTTCCAGGGTTGGCTAAAGCAATGCTGTTCTGTAGGCAGACCAGGGTATTTGCTGAGTGACCAAAAATATGTTACTCAACTCCTTCTCACTATAGTCCCTCAGCCTAATTAAAACAGTAAAGGAGGCTATAAAGGCTGTTTGGGGTATTACTTGAAAAACCTAACTAACAAGTGCAATTGTTAAGGAGATATGTTGCTTCAAGTACTGCCAAGAAACGTGTGGTGTGCCAAGGACAATCTTTGTGTGGTGACAAGGTTATAGGCACTGTAGCTTAAAGTAAACATAATTGTCCCTGTAAGGTGCAAAGCAGGTAGTGTGCACCCAAAGGAACTCACCCACAAAGCCTCACATGGTTTCAGCCTCATTACCACTGCGTCACCATGAGCATGCCTAAATAACCCTAAGCTAATTATTAACCAGTTCAGTTGTACCCAGACTTGACATTTATGCAGCTTATTTATTTACCCTTTAGAAGAATTTATCCCCTGCATTCGAGGGCACCACAGTCCCGTGCCTGGGAACCCATGTCCAAATCTTGAATCAATATTTTAGCTGGAGGATTTCACTTATTGTGCGTGTTTTTTGGTTGATGGGAGGAACAGAAGTGCCCAGAGGAAACCACCTAGACACGGAGAGAGACGGGCAAACTTAAAGGAGAATGTCAAATCCGGAAACCTTCTTGCTGTAAGGCGAGAGTGCTAGCTAGTAGGCACAGTAGTCACAGCAGCCAACACTTACTTATGCTAAGACCAGAACAATGGGTTATATTTGAAATGTAAAAGACTTGCCTGATCAGCCAGTCCCTTCTACATTGTGTTCAAATCCAGAAGAGTATGAAATCAGACCATAGAACTACTACTTCAACCGAGTCCAACCACGGTCGCTCATTTGTAGAGTCTCTCAAATGTAGAAGACAAAATTCTCGTATCACTGAGTACAACATATAAGACTTCTTTTACCTGAGATTAATAAGAGTTTGGGGCTTCAGTGGTTGACTCTGCAGAAATCGCTGTTTCTTAGTCATCTGTGTCATTTTTTTCTCGCTTTTTCCTCCTAAACTGCCACGTCTGTTTAAACCGAAATTTTACGCCGCATGAATCTCTATATTTAATCCACCAGTCAGTCATGCCCCCTGCCTGTCAATCAAGCCCTCTTCCGTAATCAGGAAGAGAGGATGCGGTTCCAGACCTACTCGTCTTTGTAAAGTTTTGTCAAAGTGCGTGGTTCTGGCTGGACAGGTACATAAAACTTACAAACTGTAGAAATAGAAGAGGTGTGAGTAGGAGCATCGAAAGGTTTACAAGAGCGAACAAAAAACACTGTCCTTATGACTCCCCCTGAACTGAAGATAACCATCTGCTAATATGTGTAACCTGTACCCAGCAAAAAGCCACAGGACAAGATGAGACGGATAAGGACAGAATATGAGTGTTCTTCAGAAAACATATTGGTCAGCTAGAGAGGATAATAAGAAAATGACAAAGCAATATGGCCTTGGATATCCTTTCATTTAATAACTGCCACCTCTGCCTGTCAGTATAGGATTTGGACTTTTGAAAGCATTGAATTAATGCCAAATGGATCTGCTCTTCTTTAGGAACCAATTCAAAACCAAATGAATATTCCAAGCCAAATCAAGTGGACGGTACAGCAATGCAATAGTGAAAACAATGACAAAGAGATCATATATGCACACACCAGTATGTCCCGTGTGCCTAATCTCATAATATATGCAGGCTCACAACACACAAAGCCAGCTGCTGCGCCTATTACCTCTGCCGGTGCACTCCAAGTTTGGATGGCACTTGTGAGGGAACAGTGATAATCCTCCCTCTGAAAAGCAAACTCCAGACAACAAATACAGTGTGTCATCCAATCGAAAATGGCAGAGTTTCTTTGCAAAGCCCGTGTGCAACGTACCACTGAAAAGTAATAAAGAATCGTACGGCTGAGGGGGCGAGATCCGAACAGCGGCAGGCCTCATCCAATCTCATTAAATGCCGTTGTTAACCATGTTTGGATGCACCACAAAATTGACTCTTGCCTCTTGAATAATTCCCCCCGCTGTCAGAAAAAACAGACTAGAAGAAAAGATGGAGAAGAGGGAGGAGAGGAAGAGGCAGGGAGAGAGGAGAGACAGCCTTGAGGAGGGTCTGACTGGGGCGCTCTCCTCGTCTCATCTGTGGCAGTTAAAAACAGCGACCTTGAGCCACCTTGAACCCACTGGAGCTGAATTTCAATAAAAGTCAAATGATGGCTGGTGCCTGCGGGGATGGGAGTAGAACGCGCTAAGCTCCGACTGACTGTGCAAAGAAGACCATTAAACAGTCGTACGGAGGTATGAGCAAGTCAATCACCTGACGCGCTCTCATCAGTGACAGGTGAGCTGAGGAGGGGCTATGGCTCTGATTTTTAAAAAGTTGAGATGAGCAAAGTCAGAAAAAATTGAATTATGCTCCTTAACACAGAGACTGCCTTCTTCCAATTAGTCGCAAAACTATACGTCATTTGGCAAGAAAATCACTGTAGCTTATAACAAAAAACATTAGACACGAACAAATACATTTCCATTTATGAAACTGTTTGTGATTAAATTTACTGTTTCTTTTTAAATAGCCAGAAAAATCATTTGGGAAAAAGTTGGCTATCATTGTGCTAATTAGCTGTACTAAGTGAAGGCCTGGAGATCAGCCGTTTTTCTGATAAATGCCTTGCAGCATCTGGCCTGTTTCCAATATTTTTTCTTAAATTAAGTTAAAAAAAATGTATTCCAGGAAGCACTAAAACCAAAATCGCCAATGCAAAAGAGTCTCATACTGCACCATTCAAAAAGTACAGTATTCCAATTATCTTTTAATGTCCAGCCTTTCTGTCTTTCCACACTACTCCTGGGATAAAAGTGTCTATAATTATAGCCACATAGAGGTGTGAGTAAGTCGCTCTTCCTCACATTACTCATCTCCATCAGTGACAGGTACAGTGAGACTTGGTAACAGCAGCCGTTGGGAGACCACACCACAGGGACCCACCGCTGATAGTCTTTGTACAGGTGTGAAAAGTGCAGGCGAGAGGCTGGACACACATGTGAATAAGCAAACATGATGAAGTCTTATTCAATTTAGCGTCTTGTCCCCTGGCACATACAGTGAGAAGCAGGTAATGGTGTTTTATAGCATCAGGAGTTTATAGGAGTGAATAAGAACACGCTATCCTCTGAGCCTGGTGACCAATCGCAGCCAGTTATCAGGTGATTTAACAAAAGGTTGAGCATTTTAACAATTTCCTTTTTGTGTGAATCTTATTTGTCTTATCTGTTTCTGACTATTTTTATACGTGTACACTGTGTAGACCAGCATTTTTGTATTGTTTTTTTGTAGTATGCCTATCGATTATTCCCATTGGAACTCACAAGGTATGAAACAATAGTCTTATTAACCGTATTCCACCAACTTTTGCCTCTAAATGTTACTAAACCGCACTTTCTTTCAGTTCAGTGGAGAATTTGAGAACAGTTTTGCAGGTAAAATATGGTAGCCAGTAGGTTGATTGATTAAACGTTGTATGTTCATGTCTGTGTAATCCCTCAGTCGACCAGGTCTGATCCATAGCAAAAGATGAAGTTTCAATCTGTCAACTGGACAAACTGTTGTCTAAGGCTCCCAAAAAAAAAAAAAAAAAGCTTCTTTGTAATACATGTTAAAGTGAATTCCTCCTCCTGTCCCTGAGTTAGAGCAGTGAGGAGCAGGTAATAGCAGCCTGGCTTGGTCCCTCCTGTTGCAAGCTCCTCACCACAGGGACAGCACTGGATAAGCCGCAGTGAATGAGAGGAAGTGCGCAGTGTGATGTGGCTCCCCTGACTGAGTGGGCCTGTTCTACTGGGATCTTGTTAGTGTAGCTCTACCACACTCACACACATGAACCTTGGACAATTATCTTTATACTTGCAAATAAGATCAGTGGAAGCATATAGCATAGCGGTAATAATTGGGGTAGTCTATGAGAGAAATCTTTGTCAGATTGTCAATTTGGAAACCCCACTTGTATACGAAAGATACTTAACAAATCTGTACTTTAGTATTGATGTACTGCATTACTATCACTGGATACTTGCTAAGCGCCTACTCCCTGTTAAACCAGCGGTGTGTGGGTGAGAAGGGGCTTTACCTGGTTACCTTTACCCAACAGCCAGGCTCCAGATTGGCTCTTTGGTTGCTATGATACTCTTGGTCGGAATTCCAAATATGGTTCACGGCTACAAATTCGCCTCTATAACTGCTAGCGTCGATAGCTTCATTTGGCCGGAGCTGCTCACAGTCACACTCACTTAGTCCACTCCTTTATACACTTTATGCTACCAGATAATTTTCAAGTACTGTTTTACCACTAAGGTTGTTCTTATACTTTCAAAGCCTTTCTAAAAAAAACAGCAAAACGTTGTAAAATGAATGTCCTGTTTTTGTGTGCCATCGTGTGCGCAGAAAGCAGAGTTGGCATTTCAACATTATGCAAGAAAAGACATATTGGGCAGAAACACAGCAACGAGGGGCAATACCCAAGGGTCTAGTCAAATCAATGGGGATCTCTCCTGCAGTGATGAACACTTCTTCCTATATCCATCTCCATAAAAACACCAATGACTGCCCAGTGCCTCCAAGCCAAGAGCGCTTTAAATGCAACCACTAAATCCACATGCTTCTCGCAGCGTTTGCCAACTCCGCCTAGGGAAGTCCATATATTTTTGGACACAATCTTTGTTTCTTCCTTCCGGGCAGAGCTAGGCAGAATACATTGCGATGAGGGAATAGAGTGAGGAGAAAAAAGAGTCCGGAGGCAAGAGGTAAAAAAAAAAAAAAGTGAAAAAAAAAAGTTTGAGAAGAGGATCTTGACCTTACAACGTGACGTGGAGGTGAGCCGGTTTTCTCTGAGGAGGCTCTATAACATGTGAGGACGAGGAGGCAGAGGAGGAGGAAGAGGAGGAGAGAATTGTATCTCTGGAGAGGAGGTAGAGTTTGTGAGGATGTTTGTCAGCGGGTGTATCGCTTCAGCTGACGCAAACTTTTCTCAACTTTCTTTTTGAAGCTGAGATTAAACAGACAGAATAAAAAAAAAAGTATATCCTCTGGAACTGTACATCACACATTTTGAGTTTTCTTTACAAGCAGTGCCACAAGAAATGTTCACATCTATATGCATATACTTGCTTTAAAGACACATGGTAGGCAGCAGAGCAGGCTAGGGTATTTGATTTTCAAACCGTGAAAGGACTTGCGACACTGACTTGTTCCAAGCTCTCAAAAACCCTTTGGCACATCGCTGGTATTCATTCACATTCATTATTTTTCAGGCACATCCACAGCTTTAAACCAGCTTTTATAGATGGCGAAGCGGATTAGACTGCCCTCGCAAAGCCAACAAAAGCTCATTCCAAAACATACCACAGTCTCGTCTTCCAGGTTTGAAATCGGTAAAAAAAAGTTCGAGTTAGCGGTCTGATTTTGACCACATTCTGTTTTTACAATACATGGGGAAAAAAAACTCTTTAGCGTAAAAAGTCAGGTATCCAAAATGCAATAAAAGCGGCCTCATAGAAAAGAAGTTATGTTATGATTTTTGGTATTTTATGCATTCAGTTGTTCATTCCTTTCATGGCCAGTATATATTACTGAACATCTGTAAACAGCCTATTAACAAACGAAGGTCAGTTTAGATAGTTCTTATTCTATCCTGTTTATATTGTAGTTGCGTCTTTAACTATTTTGAGTGAGTTGGTATTTGAAGAGACTGTTGATGCAGAATGGCAGCCGCATACACCAGTCAGCCCCAGGGCAGACGTGGCTGCGTGTTGACAGTGATCTCTACTATGGGAGCAAATGTCACTGTGCACATTATAGTCACAGAGCTCAGCCAAAGGCCAGCAGTGTGTTTTTTTGGCGCCCGGGTCACAAACCGTCGCACGCACAAATCTGTCCGACATGTCGCTGACCTCACTTGAGTTGGCACCCATAGGACACCCACGCTCTTGAGCTTTGGCCTCCAGCTCAGCACCCAAATGTCACAGCTGTCCGATGACACAGTGGCAGGACAAACAGAGGCGGTCTTCGCTTTCATCGGTGACCGTGCCAGTGAGGGCTGTCATCTGCTCTTAGACAAAAACCAAAAGGAGCTAGTTCACTTTACTAGCCTGTCATTTCACATTTTCCAAAACCTTTGTTGACTATTTTGTGGAGTGAGAGGTGGAGACGCTGGCAGCAGAAAGTAAAAAAAAGTGGTTATTACTTACAAGCCAATACAGGTAGAGAGAATTTAGCTAGGTTACCGCGGAAACCTAAATCAGGGAGTGGAGTAAAGACTATAATTTTGTTGCTATTTGACTTGGTACAACTGGAAATGTACTGCTTAGCTCTAAAGCAAAGACGATAACTTACAACGTTATAGATTTGAGTGTACACAAAGTTTTCCCCATCCCTGTTTGGTTAGAGACAGACATAGAATCTACACATCTTTTTGACTTGTGCAACATAATGCACAGACAATCTTGTGGCATATGTTGTCTACCCACGTCAGCCTGGACTACATTTTACAGTAAAATGACACTCACTTTTTAAGCCTCTTGTGCTGTACAGACTTTGTTCCTTTATTTTTTTCTCAAACACTGTGGCATATATAAGGTGTGGCAGTATCATACTATAGACATTTTAGGAAAAAAAATGAAATAAAACTGCAGCTGTAGGTGGGGATGGCAGGATGGTTAGGCAGTGTGATGTTTAACTGTGATGACGCTGATGTCTGCTCTGCACATTCAACCCCATAGACTGTATAAAAAGTGGACGAAAGGAGTGGGACATCACCCATAGCATTTCGTTCCATTAAGACTAGAAGTTACAGCAAGTTTGGATCCGAGTTTCATATTTGGAATTCTGACCATATCATAGCAACCAAAGAGCCAATCAGGAGCAAGGTTGTTGAAGGAAACGTCCCTAACAACCCACACTGCTGATTTAGCAAAGATCGGGCGCTTAGCAATGCTGTCAATCAAACCTGTTGCTAACGCTAGTGGAGGCAACCTCTGGGAAAGGCGCCACCTGATTTGTCTGTTATTAATATTCATATCTTGATTTACAGACACAATAGCGAAATAAAAATACCAGGATCATGTAGAGCGGGTTAATACGAACATTTTAAGACCAAAATGAGGAGCCTGACAGCAGCAGATACAGAGAGAGGGGCCACAGTTTTTCAAAAGAAAGTGAATTAGAGTCAAAGTTGAAGGAGCTGATCACTTCTATTTGGAATACAGCGGCTAGCGGGTTAGCCATGTCCATTTACATATAAAGTCTATGTTCTACCCATTTTAGATGTGTGTTTTAATACGGTTATAAGAAATGTCTGCTGTCCATTTTACTAGTCCCCTACCTCAAGCCCATAGTATCTAAATCCTAACCACCCACAGCACTAAAAGGAGCATGAACTACCTGTGCTGCCATATCCGTAACACAATAACAACTCAAAAGCTATGTTTCCATTTTAGCCTTGTTGTTACGACGGCAGATGCTCTATTTTCTGCTGCATTCTACAAAAACAACAAACTACATTTATAGGAGCATTCTCTTTCCGATTCACTGTTCACTGCTGAGCTGCTGCTGCTGCTGCTGCTGCTCTCCACGACCGCAAAAGTGTGTCTAAAGACCCGAGACGCCTGGTTAAATATGTAGTGCCACCGACCCACTTCAAGCTGTTCTTTTGGTTCACACATCGAAAGCACCATTCTTCACTGCACACTCCCCCACACCTCCACCACCATGTAAATACAGCCGACACAAGCTGTAAAAGCAGGGAGCCGGCTGTTAAATGATTCCTCTGCTTGCACGTCGGCGGCTTGGAATAGAGGCAGGTGCCCGTCCGGCGTGTGGAGGTGTTCAGAGTGGAAAAAGCCAGAGACGGGAGACACAAGTGGTCCGCAGGTGTGCAGCGATAACAGCAGCGCGGCAGGACCGTTTTAGATGAAATGTGGCGGTGCGAGTGGAAGAGGAGGGAAGACAAAAGGAAACATCGGGGCTTTATGTGGAGGGAGGAGAGGGTACAGTGCTGGAGACTACTGTTTTCTTGTGGGAGTACGTGGGTCTGTTTAGAAGATGATAAAAGCAACTACGCAAGTGCACACTAGGGGGTTTCCAATTAATGAATGCACAGATAGCAATCGGCACTAAAGTTTGTATATAACAAGTTTGACGCAACTCGCTGATAGTGGAAAAAAATCTAGTGGAAAACTACTTGGTTATATCGATCCAAATCTATTATTTTGTGTTGAAAACTGCATTTTTTTAATTCATCGTTATCATTATATCTTTATAGTATTGTAATCAGTATTGAGTTATATCCTTAGAACTGAGGTTACAATATTAGAGATAAACAGATATACAGGGTTGGTTGACTGGACTTTTTAGCGTCGGCTATCGGCTTTTAATCTCCAGCATGGGCCGATATTTAGCTTTGGTGGATTTGCTGCCTAAAACATACACACACAGCTTTATTTTAACACTTAAATATGGAAAGACAACTGTACTAAATGTGATCCACTGCTCTCGTAAAGGTTTGTGGTTAAAAAAAAAGGTCTGCTGGGTTAGTTTGTTGTAAATTTTAATTACATAATTTGAAAAAAATAATCAATGTCGGCCCAAAAATATCAGCAGAGTTTATCAGTCACTGGTTGCACTGGATTCTAATTAAAGTGTATCCGCATCATTTGACCCATCCTTCATCTAGTGCCGCTGAAAAAATCAAACAGTCGGTCCATCTCTATTTTACCTCTTGGTAGAACTGTCACCATAACCAATTCTGAAGTGTGAGCTGAAGTAAATATAAATGGTAAATGATAATACTGAAACTCATTTATGCCACTGACACAAAAACCCAAGAGCAGATTTAAACCACAAAAAATATTCCAAGTCTAAGTCTATAATTTAGTAAAAAAAACAAAAAAAAAAAAAACATGAATGAAACACTTGCATCTGTAATCAGTCACAGAAGTTATTAATTCAACCTTTATGGCTTAAATCTTATCGTTTTCCCAAAAAATAACCAAAAATTTCCCAGTAGTGCAAAGAAAATGTACACACGATCAACACTGACCCTCAAAAACCACTGCTCCAGCTTTTATATACTGAACGATAAGTCGATATAGTGATTATTGTGACAGGCCTAGATGGGAAAAAACAGTGTGCCCAGAGGAAAAGCCAAACTTGAACCTCAGTGTGAAGCCACATCCACCGCCCCAAAATAAAATGAGTTTGAAATTTTAATAGTAGTCTAGAAAATTCTTTCAAATAATACAAGGTAGAGCAGGAAAACATCATTCATTTCGTCAGGAAGGTGGAATTTCATCTGAGAAGTGAAATTTCTCATCCAAAAATGTAATTTCATTTCTCACTGGTGAGTGTCTGTCCTCCACCGCTAACCAATCACATTTAGAATCAAGTCCATCCACCTGAGGATGATTAACTCTGCGCTTCCACAACTTTACACAAGTTACTATATTCAGATTACAGAGATTACAGATTCTGCAGATTACAAACTGATGGACTTTGGGTACTATTTATATGGCAAGGACTCAATGGAATGGTGTGATATATTGCTGAAGTAAATAGACGATAAACGATAATATTGAAACCAAACCATAAAACAGAAGTATCCCCCAAAAAGAATTCTAAAAATATAAAATGAAATATAGTCCCTCATCTATCGCAGGGGTTATGTTCTAAAAATAACCCACAATAGGTAAAATCCGCCTATTTTTTACAATTATTCTGTATGTTTCTTGGCTGTAAAACCCCTCACCACACACTTTATACACTTTTATCACACAGGCATTAACATTTTCTCAGATTTTTCTCTTGTTTAAACTCTCTCAAAGTTCAAACCTTCGTAGGTGCAGAACGTTTCATCGACATTGCATGCAAAATTGCACAGAAAAAATCTGCAAAACAGCAACACCACGAAAGGTAACTGTGTTATAGTGAGGGACAACTGTAAATACATTACAGAATGCAAAGTTGTTGTTATTGGTTCATTTAGAGCAGAGATGCCCAAATTATTTTTATTGAGAGCCACATCTCAAAACATATTCGAAGCAGAGGGCCACAGATCGGTGATCAATGCAGTGCGGTGCTTTACACACAGTTTTGACTGAGCCGCTGTGTGTTAATAAGGCTTGAAACACATTCATTTTAGGTCTGTATCACACTGCAATGTGATGTTTGAGGATATAATGGTAGAAATAGTTTAATGTGCTGTTAAAAGTACAGCTTATGATCAATTGGGCCAGTTCAGCAGGAGGTCTGAGGACCAATAAAAACTGGTCTGAGGGCTGCATTTGGCCCCTGAGCCATAGTTTGGACACCCCTGATTTAGAGCCTTTTAATAATAGAGCGTACCCCTCACCCCATACGTCGTTTGCTTTGCTGTTTTAAACAGGTTTAAATGTAGTTAGCCCCAGTAGGGATTTATACTAATGATCCATAGAAACATGACGCCATCTACACACACTTAAAATAACATCACAAGTAAACTAGAATCAAAATCAGTCCAAGGCCGACTATAAAGTAATCTTTGTACGGATTTAATTACATATTGACACTACTCGATAACAACTCGATTTATCAACTATATATCTTAAGACAAGCTGAAAAGTTCAAAGTCATGAATCATTTATGCTGATTTCATTACACTAATACAAGTTTTCCCACATATTACAAAAGCCAGTGTTTACCGGTATACGCCGTCCATTTATCAAGCACTTTAGCTGAGCAAACATCCATTAAAGCCAGTGCGTTATCAGTGGTTGTGCGGTTATTAATGTAGAGGAGTGCTGGAATGGCTCCCAGAGAAGTTTTCACACACTGTTACTATAGCACGACGTCGCCCCTCCCTCCTTCTCTCCAGGGGTGTAGTTAGCCCACGTGTCCCCAAGCGGCCCGCTCTACATAATGAGGCTGACACACCAAAACAAACAACGCGTGGAGGAGAACAGGAAGACGCCAGAGATGAGGACGCTAGAGAGGCTGAGGATGTGGAGGTGTGAAGACGGGAGACTGCAGCGCTGTGGCTGCTACTGCATCCAACGGCGTAACAACTGCAGTCTTTGGTAGCGCTTGTGTTCCTCTGATGGTTGATAATGCCGTGGAAGGAAAGATTAAAGTCAAGAAGGTTATGGTGAAGAAAAATTGAAATCTGTCAACTGGATTAAACGTTGTAGGAGTGAAGAAGTTTTGTCCAGTTGACAGATTTCAATTTTTCTTTTGCTTTGGATCATACCTCGACGATTGAGGAAATATATGGACATAAAAAGAATCAAAGCTAATCTGCAATATTCAAGAAAACCCTAGTCTCATTCTGTGCAATACTGGTGAGCTATTTATGGACCGATATGGGTATTTTCATAGCTGATGTCGCGCTCAATTGCTTAGAATCCAGAGCAACCAATGGCCGATAAGCTCTGCCGACATCTCTGGACTGATTTTGATTATTTTCCTCATATTACGTGATTTAAATTAACTACAAACTCACCCACAACCCTTTTTTCCCTACAAACCCATAAGAGAACTGTGCAGTCACATTGTGTGCAGTTTTTCTTCATATTAAAGTGTTAAAATAAAGCTTTGTGTGTATTTTTTAAGCAGCAGATCGACCAAAACTAAACATCGGTCTGTGCTGGAGATTTAAGACTGATAGCCGATATGCTAAAAACTCTCAAATATCGGCCAGTCTATCTCTTCTTATAATGATGTTAGCTGCCCTACAGAGCGCACACCTTCACATGTTCATACAGAAAATTATAGTTAAATTGTAGGCCTGGCGCTAATTACTTGTTTAGGTTGATAACTGTGTCTGTACAAATATAAAAAGGGTAATGCAACAGTCCATGCTTACCCAGAACATCACAACTCATCAGCTACTAAATGTAAGTGTGTTAGCCTATTGAGTTCTCTTCTCTGTGTACCTATCGCTGGGTTAGTGGAGCAGTACGACCCTGCCCCTCTCCCTCCCCTCCGTCTCCCCTCACCTCCCTCTCTGTCCCGCTCTCCATCTCTGTATGCGGAGTGCGGTGTGATTTACGATGCCTGGTGTGAGCTCTACTCCCATCCTCCTGCATAATGTCCCCATTAGAGGCAGCAGAGTCTGTAGTTCTGTTCATCATTTAGCCCCAGCGCAGTGGCACACCTGGGGAGAGAGGGGCCGCACGGGGACATCCTGAACATATGAGCACACCACGCCAAAGTGAGACCAAATGTTCTCATGTCATCAATTACACTGTGAGCAAGAGGAGCCATGATCCAACTTTATTTGGTCTAGTTTAGTCACAAAGCCAAAGGTAGTGTGTCATCTGTGAGGATGGGCTCTGGGTTAATGTAAAAAAAAAAAAAAGAATTAAAAAAAACCCTTGATAAAAAGCTTTCATAGTAAAAAAAAAAAAAACAAAAAATGGTTGTGACTGTATGAAATATAAATACAGCGTGGCCCAAAAGTCACTGACACTTTTAAATCTTGAATAGTTCCTATAATTCTTAATTTATACTCACCAAATTTTAGCAGTAGGTAAACTGAACCTTCTGAGATTTTTGCAATATTTACGGTTATAATTGTTCACTTACACTTAAACTTGTCACTACTTAAACTATGGGAAGTAAGATGTTTTTGTAAGTGTCCACCATTTTGGGTTTGGTTTGGCCTAAATAGCCTGATCCAACATACTTTGCATAACATTTGAAAGCATTTTCGGGCTTATAGGCTCTTAATTGATCCTCAATATTATGTTTTAAGTCGTTTATTGTCTGAGGTTTATTCACAAACACCTTTTCTTTAAGATAGCCCCACAGGAAGAGATCAGGACTAGTCAGGTCTGTGGAGATCACATACTGCCCCCTGTCTTTAAAAACCACTTATTATTCCTTTAATGGCATTTACTCTTGGGGCATCTCTGGTATTAAAATGTCGACGGTAACACCGCTGGGTTTCTGAATTTGACCTATGTGACTCAAAGTACCACTGTACAATGAGGGTCCGTTCTTTGTGCTATATTGGCTCATATTAATGTCAAAAGAGTAGTTCTACATGCTCTGAACAAATACAATAAAATAATTTAAAAACAAAAGAGTTGTGAATTTGTTTCAACTATCAGTGACTTTTGGGCCAGCCTGTATTTAAAATGTTTTATAATATTGGGGGTGTAATTCCCATAGAGGTCACCACATTTGTCTATAGTTGTTCTCACTGGACTCTCATTCACTTCTTACCAATATATGCATTTATTGATAAGAATTTTGGAATAATATCGAATTGCAATATATGGTTTATGATCTACTTATGTATCCCAATGTTTCAAGTGAGGTGAACCCAGAACTGTTGCCATGGCAATTAACAAATGGTAAAAATGGTAGCAAGTATTTAAAAAGGCAACTATATTAACTGTGCTGTAGACTGTTTTACATCAACCTGCCGAGGGACCGAAGATGGAACATTGGATATAATCTTTACATATTTACACTGATATGTGCTGTCCCTTTACAAACAAATAACTCACTTTTTAATACACCAACACGAATAACTCTACAACTGTAATTCAAGTATCTATGCGAGATTATAAAGGTTTCACTGTCTAGTATGTGCATGACCTGCGTTGCCCAGTACAATCTCATCAATACACGACATAACCCACTTCCATTTGTGCACCTCTGCTCTGTGTCAGTCTGACAGTGTGACAGAGCACTATCGACAGCACATCTCCACACGCACACGTACACATTTATATATACATCCACGCTCACACAGCTACCAGTGGCACAGGTGAGGCAAACACAGACTCCATTTAACATATTAGCCATCAGTCAACACGACAGGCATAGGAGATAAAGAAGCGCACACCCACCGAGAAAGCAACAACAAACCCAGCAGAACAAGCAGCTCCGCCATTTTGTTCAAAGCAAACGACACACATGTACGCCCACGTCGTCACTAAACGCATTACCAAAGTGAAATATCTCATCTCAAATAATTAACTGACTCCGATGACGATTCTTTGTCTTTTCCCTCTTCGTATTTATCCATCAATTTCCACTTTATCTACCCAAAGATAATCTGACCAAATCCATAACACTGGGGTTTTTGCACATTGTGATTTATACAGCATAAATCCATGAGAATATCCGGCCGACTGCTGATGCATGGCTTATTGCTACTACAAATATGCTAATCTGGGAGTGGGGAATTTGATTTATCATCTTCTACTTTATAACTGTCACTTGGCGGGCGATATACTCCATTTGACACCTGTGAAAGTGAAAGGGAAATGTCAACTATTACTTACAGGCCCATTCGAGGGGAAAACACGCCTTTCTGTCAGCTAATATGGGTAATAACAAAGGGACGGGATTGTGACAAAACCTGGTGTTATGGTTAGTAAGACTGTCACTATAACACATTTTGGAGCTCGATATATCGCTAAGGAAAACACTGACGATGAACAATAATATTGAAACGAATTTATGCCACTCTCCAAAAAACGATTCTTAATATAGAGTGTGTCTCTAAAGTCTCTTTCCAATGAAAAAAATGTATTAAAAAGGCAACTGATAAGATATCTTAATCAGACTTGTTGTGTTGTGCTCAGTGGTTTCCAAAGTTCTTGACCTGATTTAATCCACCTCTATATGGGCTCCATTAGTCACAGAATCACATCAAGACGGGACTGGATTTCTCGCCATGTTCGCTGTAGCAGAGCCTCATCAGTGGCTTCAATCACATCTGTATCTTTTGCTTTAGTTCAGAAATGTCCTGTATGTTTGTTCGATGCACGATATCAGGGGTGTGCAAACTATGGCTCGGGGGCTAAATGCAGCCCTCAGAGCAGTTTTTATTGGCCCTCAGACCTCCTGCTGAACTGGCCCAATTGATCATAAGCTGTACTTTTAACAGCACATTAAACTATTTACCAGTATATCCTCAAACATCACATTGCAGTGTGATACAGACCTAACATGAATGTGTTTCAAGTCTTATTAACACACAGCGGCTCTGTCAAAGCTGTGTAAAGCACCACACTGCATTGATCACCGATCTGTGGCCCTCTGCTTCGAATATGTTTTGAGATGTGGCCCTTGATTAAAAAACGTTTGGGCATCTCTGCACTGTATCTTTAACATAAGCCCACAGAACCCATGATGCACTCTGTGTCTTCTCTTGAGGAAAAGCCACTTCTTAGGAGTTCATTCATAAAGATGCATCTTTAATCAACATGATGCCTGAAATACAAAAATGCAATGTGATTAAAACATTTTAATTAATATATCTTGTATAATGTATATAATACCCTGGATAATATGGTACAAAAAAAAAAAAAAAAAAAACTAACTGCAACAAATAAATGGCAGACTGTAATTCTTTAATAGTTAATTTTGTATTTATAATGAGTCAATAAAAATGATTTACTCAACCCTCTATGCCTCAAATCTCATCGTAGAACATACAAATGACAAAAAAGTTCCTCATTAGTACTAACAAAAAGTCCATATGATAAATACCAACCTCCCAAAATGTCAGCTCCATCAAACATATATTGAGCGATAAGTCGATATAGTAATTATAGATATAGTAATTATCCTGACAGGCCTATCGAAATCACAGTTTGAGTTTTCCGCAGTTTTCCAACCACAATGACTGCAGCTGCAAGCGGTAACTCCGATAAGGACTGATATGGCAACAGGGGTAGAGGCAACAGAGCTGTGTAGTCTATAAACACGAAGGGAAGCCTGTCTCAGTTTGGTCTGACGAGGTGGTGAACTTAAATGACCCCTGCTGATTTAAGACACACACGGAAACACTAACCTCCATAGATCTTCATAAGTGGAACGAGTAAAAGGGTCCTGCTGTTTAAGAGCGCCTCGTTTTTGTGAGTTCTGGCCAATATAGTGTAAACAATTCATCTGTTCCCTAACGGTTTAAAATACTATTCTTGTACATGAAGTGGGCGACAGCAGCTCGGTTGGTGAAGTGGTTCGAATCCCAACCTCAACATAGACGTCATTGGTTGAGACGAAAAAGACGTGGTACATGAAATATAAAAAAGAAGAAAAAAATGTGTAAAAGTACTTTAGATTTTTAAAAATATATACAAACTGGGAACTTACCAATTAAATGTTTCGTAGGATATCCTCATTTTTTTTCTGTCTAATGTTGTATTGAAGGTTACAACTAAAATTAAATATCTCGGGCGTATCATCACTGTGGACATGGCAGATGATGATAATATTTATAGACAATGCAGGATGTTGTGGCTAATACGTTGTTAATATGTTCAAGTTTGGTTCGTGTTCTGCTGATGTAAAGTTGCTCTTGTTTAAATCATATTGTACATCACTATACACTGGACTCATTACAAAAAAGGCAGTCTCCAAAAGCTCCAGGTGGCTTATAGTGACGCTAGTGCTCTTGAGGAGGCCACGATGTGAACAGTTTTGCAAGCTGTACAAAGAACTTTAATGTACAGTTTTATTTGCAGCTGAATAAGTCAGAAAATGAAATAATAGTTCCACTCACAAATATAAGTTTCAGTGCAATCCGCCATCAGTCCAAGATCACGAGTCCAGAATAAAGATGAACTGAATTGAAATTGAAATTCTTGATGCCATTACATTTTACCCATTCAACATCAACCAACCACTCATCACTTTCATCGTCCAAAACGCCGTCGTCTCTCTTCCTACATGTATATGGGTTTTCTACCCTCTTTACTCTCATTTGAACTGGAGTTTACCTTTCAGCTACTTTGACCTTGGAACCTCACATCGCAGGAAGCCACAAAACACGAGCACAACTTCCAACTGTCCTCTGTGACCAGCTCTAAAAATAACTCCATACAAAGCCTCATGACAACACCGTGGCACCAGGTTGTCAGAACGATTGATATAGTACACAAAGGACAGCCATCTTGCCTCCTCTGTCCTCAATGTTTACATAGGCCACTGGTATTTGTCTTACACCTTCCCGAAATGGCACGGAGCAACCTTTATCCAACGCCATTCCTGCTTGAAGATAATGGATCGTGAACACAAAACCTCTTCGTCTGCCTCCTGTCCCTCCCACCCCACTTCCTAACATAAGCTAGCACGCACGCCTGTCAACACTCCCCTTTAGGCCGCGCTAGTTAATGCTTGCCAGCCTATTCTCCGAAAACACACGGGCCTGGGGGCAGTTGTCGACGGAGCCTCACTGTTAGATTAAACTTTGACCCCGGCCGTGGCTGTGTTTTGAATGGGAGCCGGCAGATAGTAAGTCACTGTCAAAGTTAGGGAGGGACGGCTGTTGATGTGGGCCACCGTACCCCAGCATACTTCACTTAACCCGGGCCTCTCCACTCCAAAATGCACTGGGAAAAAGAGTAGAGGCTGGAGGTCTTAAGTGTTTGTCGCAATGGCGTTGAGCGGTCGAGTGTTTTCTTTCTCCACACTTGAGCGGAGGGCCTATTCGGGGTGGTAATAAATCCCAGCATACGAGATAAAAAAAAACAGTGGTAGTGGAGTTCTTTCAACGCGGGGCCGGATCCCTGTGGTCTCGGTTACATTTACTGGAGGAAAAGGTCAAATGTCACTGTAAATGTAATGGCTGTATTTGAGAGAAATGCAGCTACTGGCACAAAAGGTTGCTCAAATGAAACTAGAATAAGTTGTGCAAAACACCAAACTTGGGCTGTGTCCGAATGCCCCCTCCAGCCCCTAACCCCTCATTCCCTACACAGCCCTGCCCCTCTTTACCGGACTCATTCACAGGGAGATTCGGACTCGCAGATCACTACACCTGGGTCATGTGACTCTGGGTCTGGGTGAAAAAAAGTCTGATAAAACGTGATTTCTGTCATAAATAATGATGAAATTCAACTGGCACACAAGTATTTATAGACTCACAATGTGGAAATTATCGGTCTTTTAACAGCTCAAGCTAAGGTAAACGGCTAATGCAAGGAACTTTACTTTAAAAGTGTTTCAATCATAATCAACAATCAACAGCGCGATAAAGCAGCACTTCTCTGCTTTCACCAATCACGGTGTATCCACTTAAAGACTTAAGTCGCTATCTACTGTTTTTCCAACTCTGTATTGACCAGTCTAATGACCAGGTGCATTGTGGGAAATTTTGAGTGCAGTACTTTTTCACCAACAGGACATTCGGACAGTCCCCAAATAGTGTCCTAAGAAGAGAAAAGTGCGGACATTTGGACGCAGCCTTGGATATGTGACGACTGCGCTCATTTGGTCTGCTTTGGTGACCTTTGCAAAGAGGAAATTACTATAGGAATTTTGTCAATGGTGACTGAACTCAAAGCCAGAGATTGACTACCTGTTTTCAATCACATGCGCAACTCATCTGACTTTTCAATCGACACAATACGCGGCCTGGCCAAAAAAAAAGTCGCCACCAAAGAAAAAAAGGTCACACACTCTAATATTTTGTTGAACCGCCTTTAGCTTTGCTTTTCATCCAGTGTTGCATTTCATTTTTGAAAGCAGATAAGGAATTGATGTACCCATTCTTAAAAAAAATCATGACAAATGACGATGTTGCTGTTATTGTGTCGTATGTGTTGTTGAGATCGACCTACGTTTTTTCTTTTCATGGCCAATGCCGATACCGATGGTGAAAGTAATAATACACCGCCTGGCCAAAAAAAAAAAAAAAAGTCGCCACCAAAAAAAAAAAAGGTCACACACTCTAATATTTAGTTGTTTCGCCTTTAGCTTTGATTACGGCACATTCACTGTTGCCTCGTTTCGATTTCGCTTCTGCAATGTCACAAGATTTATTTCCATCCAGTGTTGCATTAATTTTTCACCAAGATCTTGCACTGATGATGGTCGAGTCTGACGCTGCACAAAACCTTCTCCAGCACATCCCAAAGATTCTCAATGGGATTAAGGTCTGGACTCTGTTTTGGCCAATCCATGTGTGAAAATGATGTCTCATGCTCCCTGAACCACTCTTTCACTATTTGATGAATCCTGACCACGTTGAACGAAATAGCTGAAGTTGGATGCTAATTTCAAAATACAGTTACTGCAAAGGGAAGCAAATGTTTTCCTTGATCTAAATTTCTACATTTCATGCTTCTATGGACCTGCAAGGCTCATTATTCTTATCAGTTGAATACACACTGAGAGACGCTATAGCACAGTATGACAATGAGAACACTCGCAGTAATAGGCAGATTAAAGCTATAGAAAAACAGTCTTTTAAGTGAAAAACAATGAGCGAAAAAAGGAAGCAAATGGAATGGGAAAAGTCTTGGCTTTTCTGTCTTGTATTTCTTGGCCTTTATGTCAGATCAAGCTCTACTGAACTGGCCCCAGCAAAACCACATTGGACTCATTTCCTGCAAGAGTGAAACCGGTCAAGAGGCCTGCGAACATTTCAGTTCCACCTGGTGAAAAGCACTTTAAATGCCCAGAGTTTGCTGCGTGAGGAGGGGAAAGGGGGGAGGTGGTAGAGGAGAAGAGGGGGATGTGGGGCCAGAGTCCAGGCAGCCGGCGAGCTTTGTACCTCATTGTACCTCTTTGAATAACGCGGAACTGCAAGATAGCGGCAAACAAAAGCCAAACAGGAAAAAGGCCATTGGAGAGGTTTTCTTTCAATACTCCTGATTCTTTTCTTGTCCTTCACCCAACATCCCCCTCGTGTCACCCAGGTGTCTCGCTCTCTGTCAATGTCACTACTAAAAAGGCAATGAGATTTTCCACCATGCTGCTAATGTTCTCCTTAGTGCACCTTATTCTCCAGCTCACGAAGGCAAAAAAGTCAACCACATGTGGAGCTAAGTCTTCACAAAGTGGCTGTAGAGTGGACAGAGCTGGGGGTAGCAGAGGCTGGCTGGTCAGTCTGGAGAGGTGCTGAGTGAAAAAGTGATTTGGGTTTTAATGAAGCACTGATAAACGCTGGTCAGGGCTCTGAGGCAGTAACTCAAAGTGAGGCACAGATAGGGACACACTGCTCAATGCTTTTCTTTCTGTTATAATGCTTTCGAATGTCTAGAAGAGTTTGAAGAGGACAGTCTTTGAAGATGTTCCAAAGTTGGGACACTTATAAGAGGTAAACACAGTGTGATGGGATGAGTTTGGCTCTGAATCTGTTATGCTGCATTTAGACAGTGGCGTCCAAATCGTGTCTATGCATTGAAGAGGAGACACTCGAAACATTGGCTCCACCTACTGCTGCTGCAGGAAGCACCGGCTGATCAGGAAAGTCCCTTCATCTGCACTTATTTTAACATTCTTTTGTGAAGTAAAAATGTTTCAAGGTGAATCACATTTGAAAACACAAACCTAATGACCCCATAAATGTTTGAGATGATGCATTTTATTTACGACCATGCAGACCCAGTTTGTCATTTTCTTATTTACTGGGGCAGCAAATCTCATGTGAAAGCTCCAAAAATCTTTATAAAACTTGAATTGACATGTCAGTGCAAGGCCCATATAAAAGACCAAGGACCACATGTGACCTCGGGCCTACTCCACATTATGAGTTATATGGAAAAATCAAAGCGCATTATGTTTATTACACTTCTTGAGTTACAGCATCTTTCACGAGCCTTCCAATAAAAGTGTCACAATATTGCTCTTAGTCGTATACAGCGCCGGCTGATGCTTTTTCCATTTAGCCACAAGCCATTCGAGCAGTCAGTAAAAATTGTGGGGAAATGTAAATGAGTTTCTTGCAATAAAAATCATATTTCCTTCCAAAATAAACCGAGTGATTAAGCACTGCGTTTGTCATCATTTGTCTGATGCTGAATTGCATTCCAGGTTTAACCCTATCCATGCTCCTAGGCGTCGCCACGTCAAACTGTATCATGATTATTAACACCATGAGCAGAAAAACAGTACAATGTTTATTTACTTTCATGCGTATTGTCTAACAGAATATTTCTCTAATATAATGCATACAATGTGTATAGAGCTTTTTGGACACAGATGTTTTATAGTTATTACTCATTCACTCTGCACTTGGTGGTGGTATGCCAACTACAAATATTTCATTAAGAAGGATTCAGGCTTAGTATTCAATTTGATACAATTCAGTTTCACTTTTATAGTGCATTCAAATGTAACTTCAGCTGTCCAAAGTGCTACACATGAAAAAGTCTAAAAAAAAAAAAACCCCCCCGAATATACAGCTAGTAACTAAGGGATTATGACAGGAGTGGGCAAACTTTTTGACACACTGGTCACGGTGGGTTCTAAAGTTTGACAGAGGACTAAGATGGGTCCCAAGATATATATGTGTTTATATTACATTAGAGATTTTGCCTGTAACATGTAGCAGAGCAAGAATATGCAAGGCTCATTGTACTAATTGTTTTCCAAATGCATTAATTAAATTAATAATTAATGTATTGCCTTTATCTGTTTTAATAGAATTTGGTCACGTTTGGCGGGCTGGATTAATAAACCCAAAGGGCCATGTGTGGCCCCCGTGCCATAGTTTGCCCATGTCTGGATTAGGATTAGGACTGTTGTGGCCACAGCAGCCGCACCATATCCAGAGGCAATGTGGGTGAAGCGTCTTGCCTAAGGACACAACAACAGTTTCTACTAGAGCCACTGCCGCCCCACTGTGGCACCTCATAGTCCCTCGGTCTCCCATCCAAGGACCCACCAGGCTTCTGAGAGCTGCCGAGGCATTGACAAGCATCTAGGTCCCGCTTTATTAAATCAAACTGAAAATGTAAGGAAGAGAAAGATAAAAAACCTTTACATTTCTTTTCTTTTTTTTTTTTTTTGAAGTATACAGAATTAAAATGACTTATTTCTGCTCATATAATTCTCATATAATTCTGCCATTTTTTGTTTGTTTTTAAAGTTATATTTTAACCTAAATAGTCACCAAACTTTGACAACCCTACACCGAGCTAGCGCCATATTGTTCAATCCAAGCATACGGCGAGGATTACATTTCTTTTACCATTTCGCCCTCTTGATAACAGGTCTATATTACTCCATGCCCACCGATGCAACGCAGTGTAAAATGGACAGTCGGGGACTCTTCAGAATAGAAAGAATTGATCTAAATGGTAATGTGTTCACAGAAGAAGCTGATTGTAGCTCCCACGACTCCTGTGATCTGACAGTATCGAGACAAGGCTGAAGCTTTAGCTGAGAAAATAGAGAAGAAACAGAGGGAATGAGTCTATGGTGAGCAGCTTACATAACGAGGTACAGGTCTGAAATGAACAAGTAGCTAGCTAGATTCAAGCACACTGAAACAATCACACTGCAACTAATGAAAATTATTAATTATCACTGCTACTAAATTAATAATTTTATGCCACCAGGCCAATTTAAACCTCAGATATGTGCAGGGATACGCCGCTCACAGTCAGGATACATGTTACTTTTGTACCATGTAAAGGCAGGAAGTAGAAATAAAGTAACTGAAAAAGTGACTTGGTTCTATGAAGAGGTTTTCTTTGGCCATGGTCAGGATTAGGGTTTGGACATGCACAAGGAACATATTTGTAAGATATTGATCAAAAGAAAAAAAAAAAAAGGTCAGATCAACTGGATACTTATCCATGGGTTTAAGAATGATGACAAAATTAGGAGCGTTGTCATAGTAACAATCTAAAAAACTAAATATTACATCTTTTGAATGGGAAAAAGTCTCCAAAATATTGTATCTAACAGGATTTGTTTAATTCCGTACAGTGGAGCTTTCCAAACAAAGTAATTGCTAACAGATGTGTTACATTTTGTTGTATGATAAGACTTGTACAGAAAAATCATGGTTTTGTCCAAAATATCATCACATATGAATCATTGTAAGTATAATTTATTCCAACTCCTCAGCTCTATCAGATATCATGAGCCTTGCTAGGACTGCAACAAAAGAAGGCTGACAGAAAACTTGCAGACACAACTGTTCCCCGTTACCCCAACACTGTTTCCATCATACTTTTGTAATGCACTTAGTCACGCTCGGAAGAAGTGGAGGAAATTCTATTTACTTTTTAGTCACAGCATTGCTCATGATAGGGCTACGGGCTTCAGTATAGACGCACATTAACTACAAACTTGGTGCCAGCGCTGATGTCTACTCACACAGTGGTGTAAAACTCTCCACTTTTAATCATAAGCACCATATGTCTGTGCTCCCCTGGGGCTCTGCTCCCAGACACTGGAGCTTTCAGGGAACCACCTGTGTTTGTATCAAATCCACAGAGCCAGAGCTGGTGTAGTGTGCTGTGTCCTAAACGCTTGGCAAAAAGAACTGAATGAGATGAGGCCACACAAAAACCTTAATGCATATTAATAATTACAGCAATGCCCTTTTCTTTTATTGAATAGAATAAACAAGTAGACGGCATCTAACTGCAGTAAGTGTTTTGATGATGATTTTGGTAGAAATAAACACTGCAGTAAATAAATACTGCAGTAAATAAATACTGCTGTATGGAAGCTATTACTGTTTCTGCCAGCGCTACCTCTCCAGCTATCTTTTGTACCTCTTTGGCTGACACGATGGCTGTTTCAAATAAGATTTTATTGCACAACTTACTAATCACATAAATACTCTCTTGGTGGAAAATCTTAGAAAGTCTTAATATGTCACTTACATTTTGCTACTTGTTATTGCCTTATTCTGAATGTAACTCATATGTAAGCAGAGCGATATGCCAATATTTATATCACGATTTTCATGGAGCCAGACCGAGTTTTCCATTTTCAATCTCGATTCATAAAACTGAGTATCTTTACATCGGTTTGCAGAGGTAAATAAAGCCATCTGCTTCTTCTGAAAGTTCACACTTATTATAATTGGCTTTTCACCCGTCACTCGCTCAAAGCACGGCTGGGGATGACCAAGAAGACGTGTGGGTGAGCAAAGTGTCTGTGAACATGCTGCATTTAAGAGACACTTTGAGGATCACTGAATCAAAACGGCGTACCGATTTTTTCTGCCCCTTTCAGCCACAATGTCACAGAATCAAACCAGATCCAGGTACAAAAATCTTGCTTGAAGACAAACCACGGACACTTTTACTATGCAACACCTGTGCTAGCAACATCACACACATCTGCCCAACATCTGCTCATTACAGGTGATTAGCAAGATGATACAACGCGTTCTCTACTGTCTGAATGCTAGCCCGCAGCCAGAAAACAACACGGTGATCTGCCAGAGTAGGAAAATGACGCACTTACCCAAACAAGGTATTCAAAGTAAGGACATTTTTGCATAAAGATAGGTGTTAAGTGCTATTTCTTTGGGTTCAGTGCAAGAACAGAAGGTTTTCGAAAATAACCTACATCGCAGCGAAGATGACCCAACAGGCAAAACGCAGATACGAGGCTGATTCAACAGGCAGTGCATACTGTCTCAACTGTCAGTCCATGTCACTGTATGATACGTTATAGCAGGGGTGTCCAAACTATGGCCTGGGAGCCAAATGCGGCCCTCAGACCAGTTTTTATTGGCCCTCAGACCGCCAGCTGAACCGCCCCAATTGATCATAAGCTGTACTTTTAACAGCAAATTACACTATTTCTACCAGTATATCCTCAAAAATCACATTGCAGTGTGATACAGACCTAAAATGAATGTGTTTCAAGCCTTATTAATCCACAGCGGCTCTGTCAAAGCTGTGTTTAAAGCACCGCTCTGCATTGATCACTGGTATGTGGCCGTGCGCTTCGAATATGTTTTGAGATGTGGCCCTCGATAAAAAAAGTTTGGGCACCTCTGTGTTACAGCCTATGCTTCATGCCCTAAGCAAACTGACGCTATACTTTAGTGGCGATATCAGAATTAAAGTAATCACATTAAATATTTAAAAAGTATCTTGGGTTTACAGCTGCAGTAGGTCATTATTCATCCACTCAATGGTGAATTACATCTGGAGTCACAGCTGCCCTGGGACTGACCGAAACTAAAACTGAAAACATGGCTGCCAATCCGCGGCCTCTCCAACCGAGTACACTGATTTATAACCACAACAACCTGATACTTTACCACAATGTTAATATTTACTTAAGCGTGCTGCGGTGTGTTCCATGTTGCCAGCAGTTTTCCCGTCTGTTTATTTATTAATGTGAATAAAGCTGGTCCAAGTCTGACTCAAGTGAGGCCAAGGGTCGATCAATATTGCGTCTGGTGGTTTTGGAGACCACTTAAGTTAATATCATTTTCTGAGAGGCGGTCACTGATAATGTAAAGGTTGTTGGGTAGCTGTTATTACATATAGACTGTTATTATAATGTAGCCAAAGATTTAGTTATGAAAGAATCAATTTTATGATCCATTCACTTTGAACTACTTGAACCTCAAAACAAACTACACAAACACAACTTCTGTTTATGGCATAATAACATAGACTGTATATATAAATGGACATAGCGAACCTGCGAGCCGCTGCACTCCAAATAGGAAATGAAAATACAGTAGGTGCACTTCTAACTCCATCGACTCTGGCTCCAATTCACTTTATATTAGAAAACTGTTGCCTGTCTCTCTGTCAGACTCATCATTTTGGTCTTAAAATGTTTGTATTAACCTACTCTACATGATCCTTGTCTTTTCATTTCACTATTTTATCCATAAATCAAAATATGAATGTTAATAAGAGACAAATCAGCTGCCTTCTTTCCCCCGAGGTCGCTCCTGCTAGCGCTAGCGACAGGTTTGATTGACAGTGTTGCTAAGCAGCGGGCGGGAAGGGGAGTCACCTTCAGCAGCTTTGTTCCAGATTGGCGCTTTTGTTGCTACGATACTCACTGTCTGAAATCCAAATATGAAACTCGACTCCAAATTCGTCATTGTAACTGCTAATCTCGGTGAGCTTCATCCGACTGGAGCCGAACGCTGTGGGTGACGTCACACTCACTCAGTCCACTTCTTTATACAGTTTATGTTTAATACTTAGACCTATCAAAATAACACATTTTGAGGTTTGATAAGTCGACATAATTAATTCTCAGACCTAATAATACTGTCTGAATATCTTCGTTGGGATAATCTTAGAGGTACACATTTTTGTCAATATTCCCACCCGTACTATGAAGTTAAAGTAACGACAAGCCTTTGAGTTTTACCATGCGCTAACGAGATAAGTGCGGTTGACAGCTGAGATTGAGAACATGTTTGTGTGTTGATGAAAGAACAGATTGATAAACATCATTACCGTCGCAGGCACATGACAACAGCACCCAAGATATGAACACACAGGTCTCCAAACAGAGAGGCATAGACAACCAACTGTGGCTAATTTGCAATTAATATCAGTAATTGAAGCAATTAACTTTGTTTTGTTGGGGAAAGAAAACCATTTAGAAAGCCAGGCATGGAGGAGCACACTCAAGTCATTCTTCAGCGCAAATTCTGCCTATAAGTCGCCTGTAAATTCCATAAAGACAAGGTGTTATCTCAGTATCAATTAAACTAGACATAAAATAACTGAAAAAGTAACTTGGTTCTAGGAAGAGGCTTTCTTTGGAAATGATGAGGGTCACGATTTGGACATGCAGTAAATTTCTGAGTGTAAACTGCTACTTTTTTCCCCACACTTTGAACCCTGCGGCCTACAAAACGGAAAAAGCAAATTTATAGATTTTTACTGGCTAACGGCCACCAGGGGGCAGTAAACGCAAAAGTGAGACGGACGTGGTGAAAGATTATGCGCTGCAGAATACATTAGTTTTGATTTTGAACTGTCATTTTGCACATTATGCACATGAATCGATGGTGCGACATTGGAGGCGGCAGCGGGAAGAACTTAGTCAATGTAAAAAGACGACAAAAGCTTTCAGAGGAAATAAAAGCAGATGGCCTGTGTTGGTGCAGTTTTATTTCCTAAACCTGCAGGCATGTTCATCCCGTGTTGATGGTGCATTGGTGCCATACGCCCGATTTTCAGGCACAGTTTGAAAAAAAGCGTGTCTTAAATTAATACTTTGTGTAAATCTCTCATGATACGACGTGAAAACCTGCAGCTTATACTCAAGTGCAGCCTATAAATGTACAAAATAGATTTTCTTTTAAATTTTGCTGGTACGACCTATATTCAGGCGCTCTCAATAGTCCAAAATTTACAGTATTGGTACGACATCGGTAAACTAAACATGGGTTTAAGAATGATGAAAACGTTCGGAGCGTTGTCATAGTAACTAACAACTTAAAACTAAATACTGCATGTTTGAAATGGGGAAAAGAGTTCAAAATATTACATCTAACAGAAAGCTGATACCCTTGAATAGAGCAGTGATTGAGTGTGCGTGGATGTGGTGAAAGAGGTCACAGCGATGGTTAGAGTAACAGAAGATAATGCAGAGGAGAGGCTCGGATTAACACACATGATAATAGCAAAATGACAAAACGCCTTGTAATAAACGGCTGTGAATGGCACTTGAAAATTGTCTCTCTTTCAGTCCCACTCTATACCAGATGGTGGTCCTCTCCCTCTCTTTGTTCGCACATTTGCTTTTGTGTTATTTTGGTGTGTGTGTGTGTGTCTATCAACAGACAGATGAGGCCTTGGACACAGAGAAGACTAAAAGCATCCAGCTCTCCATTCCCCACAATGGCAGCTCGGATAACTAGCAAACACAGTCGCTCACGCTGCGATGCAAATCTGGGGCCAGTCTTTAGGGGCCATTTTTTCTGCACACCTGCTGAGATGGGGACGCCTGCCATCAAATACACTACAGCCCACAGAATGGATTGGAAAGCAGCAAGAAGTCGTTTATTCAAGATTAACTTATGCATATATTTGTCATAGTGAAGGGGTTTTCTATAAATAGACGCTCCATTTCAGCTTTTGTGCTTTGGTCTTTTTAACAGAAGTGGGAAAATAAAAGGTTACTTGATAAAATATTATAATTCATGCTAAAAACAAGGCAAAGCAATTAGAAAGAATGTCAAATTAATATTTCATGTCCGGGTGATTGTTCA
The DNA here is from genome assembly GCA_019594935.1 of Periophthalmus modestus. Classification (NCBI taxonomy): domain Eukaryota; kingdom Metazoa; phylum Chordata; class Actinopteri; order Gobiiformes; family Gobiidae; genus Periophthalmus; species Periophthalmus modestus. The sequence continues at coordinate 5,684,248 of JAIEZT010000026.1, read as the reverse complement.
TTTTTTTGTGGTAATGTATTTGAGTTTTTTCCTCTTTTTTAAGACAGAAGTGGAACTGTGACTTTAAAGAATCTAATAACAGTGATCTACAATAATAATGTGCTCTTGGGCTCAGTGCTGATCTCTCTTGAAAACATCCCTCTCAACGAAGTAAAAGTAGTAAAGTGCTTGTATCTGTGCTTTACTTAAGTACATTTTACTGTGGATACTTTTACTTTTACTTCACTACATTTGAGAGCAGTATTTGTACTTTCTGCTCCACTACATTTTTGAACTGGACTGAAAAGTAAAAGTGTTTTTTCTTATTGTTTGAGACCTTTCGAAAAGGTTGAGGGTTTATTTTTAACACGTTCCTAGTTTGGGCAAAGAAAAATATACAAATAAAACAAATACGAACAAAATTCAGCAGAAATCTGTATCAAAATCACTATATTTGAAAAATCTGGGCAAAATTTTGCTTTTTACTCTTTAAAAATTGGTACTTTAATACTTTTACTTTAGTAGATTTTTTCATATGATACTTTTACTTTCACTTGAGTATTTTTTGCTCCGGTATTTGTACTTTTACTTCACAAAATCCCACCACTTCCTCCAGCACTGCCGCTCACTCGTGACTTTCTAGACTAAAATGATGAAATAATAAATGACCAATATCAAACTAGATTTAAAAGTCTATAGCAACACAGTAAACTACTCCTTCTTAAAGATAGTCAGAGATAACAAACTTAAGTCATGTTATTTACTACAAAACGTTTGGAAATACTCTGATTCTGTTATATTCTGTGATACTGGGAATACTATTTTGAATGAAGCTCCAAAGGTGGCTGTACGTTTACACAATCACCATAAAAATACCATACACCATAACTCTACAGACCCACAGGTTGGCAGTGCGATTCTACCTCCTACAGATGAATGTGGTTGGTGTCCTTGGGCAAGACACTTAACCCGCCTTCGCCTGAGCGTCTGTGTGTGAATGGGTGAGTGGTTCCTTAATGTAAAGTGCTTTGAGAGCCTTGAAAGTGGAAAGCGCTGTATAAAAATGTGACCTTACCAGTTACTTGATCAATATCAGCTGAAAATGATCCATTTCAGACCAACGCATCATGAATCGTCTGTATCGTTTTCTTGAGTCAACCACGGGACAGGCTGCTACAAAGTTTCCCGAGTTAAAGGAACATATGAGGACGAGAGCTAATCACCAGATCAATAAGAACTCACATTTACATTCCTCCGAGCAGCATTCAAAGCAGCATTGGATCTTTCCCCGGCACTTTCTCTCCGTCGTCTCTTTCTCTCCCCTGTTGTGTGTTTCCGGGCCATGGCTTTTCTTCATGTTCACCTTTCGTCTGCTAATCCCCGCCTTTCATGCCAACAGGAACGGGCGGATTAGAAGTGGGAAAAGTATTCAGGCATCGCACAAATCTTTTTTTTTTTTTTTTTTTTTTTACCAGTTATACTATCCCAGATTGCCGTGAAGCAGGCAGCCCTGGGATTTCCACGGAGGTGTGGGATGTGCGTGGGTGGTACAGTAGCTTTACAAGGTGGTATAATTTACTGTGAACGGTCCATCACTACTTCCTCTAATCCGCTTTAAATTAGCCAGCCTTGGAGCGAGTCTTTGCAAACTCATCCACGCAGATTCTCTTTGTCTTCCTCTCCTGGCTTTTTAATCGTTTTTTTCCTCCTGTGTGAATTTTCTCAGCACGTTTGGAGAAAGGATAAAATGCGGCAGTTTACAGTGGAAGTGAGTTGACAGTCTAAATTGACTAGATATAATCCTTTGTTATTTTTGCATTGTAGTTTTTTGGGATTTCCGTGGGAACAGCTAAGTCAAAAACAAGCCCAAAATGTACACTGCACATGAATCGTAATGCTCTGTCTCTAGGCTAAAGCAGGAACGCAAGCAGCAGTGAAAACATCCAACAGAAGTGGTATTATGACCAGAGCACAGACCACATAGAACCAGTTGTGGAAGGTAACAAAGTACGAGTAATAAAGTACAATTTTGAGATTTGGAATACTTTCCTTGAGTAAAAATTACAGTGGATACTTTTTACTTTTATTTGACTAGATATAAGAGCAGGTATCTGTACTTCCTCTGCTCATAGAAGTGGACAAAACGAAGTGAGTTTGACGTCACCCATAGCATTCAGCTCCAAAATCATGGAGACTAGAGCAGTTATAGCGCTGAATTTGGAGCCAGTTTGGATCAGATCGTATCATAGCAACCAAAGAGCCAATCTGGAGCGAGGTTGTTGAAGGTAACGCCCCTTCCTGCTTGCAACCGCTGGTTTCGCAGGGAGCAGGGGTTTAGCAACACTGTCAATCAAACCTGTTGCTAACGCTAGCGGGAGCGATCTGTGGGAAAGTTATTAATATTCATATCTTGATTTATGGACACAATAGCGAAATACAAATACCAGGATCATGTAGAGGGAGTTAATATCAACATTTTAAGAGCAAAATTACGAGTCTGACAGAAGCAGTTACAGAGAGAGGGGCCACCGTTTTTCAATAGAAAGTGAATCGGAACCAAAGTCGATGGAGCCGGAAGAGCGCCCAGGCTCACTTCCTAGTTATCCATGTTCAATTATATATACAGTCTATGTTTCTACCACTACTTTTTAACTGGATTGAAGTAAAAGGTAGTTTTCATATGATTTTAGAGATAATTTTGACCATGTTCTACCATCATCTACCATCATCATCCTGACTGAAGGTTTCGAGTTCAAGCTTCGGCTTTGAGCAAAACAATAATAATTACACAAAATTAAAATAAAATAAGATTCCTATTGTTACTGTGACCAAAATATGTATCATTTTTAATGCATATCACTATAACACTTAAACAAATTAACATGTAATCAAAATCTGTGTGAAGTATACGTTTTACTCTAAAAGTACATTTTTAAACAGGTACTTAAATACTTTTACTATTTTTTTTTTTTTTTTTTATTGATTGATTTATTATTTATTTTTTACATCTTTTTAAACTATTTTTTTCATGTGATACTTTTACTTGATTAACCTTTTGTCTCTGTACCTGTACTTTTACTTAAGTAACTACATTGATTACTTTACCCACCGATGCATAGAACAAATACAAATGCTTCGAGTAGATAAGTGAGAGGTGCTTCTAGGCTCCAAAGCAAATCTGCATACAACCCGATCATAGGCACTGCACTTGTAACAGACGTGTCATCAATAGTAATGAGCCTGTCTGATCTGATTAAGGAGCTTTACCTCAGCTATTGTGAACTTCAGAACTTTCCCCACACTCAGTCAGACAGGCCACATTGTGCTTGAGCTGAGTTCTCTTCATCAACCTGGAAAAACTAAACATTTACAACAGTCGGGTACTCTTGAACCTGGGGGCCTCATGGTTCAGTGGAGAAGGCCGGGTCTAGAAGGTCACAGAGTGATAAATGATACATGTCTTTTCTGTTACCAGGGGAAAGCAAATGCATTGGTTTAAATATGAATGATTCTAATCCCATTTTGTATTTTTTTTTTGTGTTACTATTTTGCACCACAGTCTTAAAGATACATACTCCTGCAAAAATAATTCAGCAGTATAGGGCTGGGTGATATGCAGAGGTGGAACGTAACAGTATCTGTACTTTACTTAAATGCATTTTAAACTGGATACTTTTTCACTACATTTGAGAGCAGGTATCTTTCTACACCACTACATGTTTGAACTGGACTGAAAAGTATTGTCTGAGACCTGCTGAAAAAGCTGAGGGGTTTATTTTTAACACATTCATAGCCTTAACAAACAAAAATATAAGAATAAAAACAGTGAGAAAAAAAAAAAACTTGAACGATTCAGTTGTTTCTGTTGAACAAAACTTTGCACAAATCTGTATCAAAATCACTACATTTGAAGCTTTAGTACAGATATGTCAGACTCAGGCCCGCGAGATCTACTAATACTACTTTCTGGGATACTATGAATCCCAGAATGCTTTGCAAATGTGTTGGCTCATTAGCCTCTGCTACCTGCCGCCTCACTCAGATTTAATCCATCCCTCCTGAAAACATGCAGATGTTGTTGAAATGTTTGAATAAATATTTAGTTTGGCCCACGACTTAGTTACAGTTTTTAATTTTGTCCCTCTGTGAATTTGAGTTTAACACCCCTGCTTTAGAACATCTCAAAATCTGTGCAAACTACTGCTACTTTTTCCTCTTTAAGTACATTAATTGGTACTTTAATACTCAAGTAAATTTATTCATGTGATACATTTAATATCATTGAGTACTTCTTCCACCACTGGCGATATGCAAATAAATAAAAAATGAAGCTATATTCAAGTCAGAGGTGCTACAACAAACACCTTCTCCCGCCTTTCTCCGTATAGATTTGCCGTGCTCTGAGTGAGTGACAGGCACATTCAGCCAATCACAGTGAAGTGTGAAGATGGCAGGTTAATGTCGTTTTAATGTTGCGCACCCCAGTCCAATTAAAACAGCATCTACTACAGGGATGTCCACACTTTTCTCATTAGGGGCCACATATAAAAACAGACAAAGCTGAGGGCCGATTTAGGGCCATAGACTCGTTGCCAATACAGTGAATACTTCAAATCTGTGTTATTATTACAAGTTAGACTGAACCACTAGACCTTTATTCATGCACATCCTCAGTGGGACACATTAAATATTTGATATGGGCTTGTTAAAGTAGATTTTCAGAAATAAACCATAAAAAGTCCTGTTTAAAGTAATATGGGCCAATTCACCTGGAAGCTTGAGGGCCAAGAAAAATTGGTCTGAGGGGCCACAGTTTGGGCATGCCGGGTTTACTACATAAAAAACACACTTCAAGTCCACATCTAGAGATTAGAGTTTTATCATTGCGAGATTGCCCTAACGCCCTGGTCGAGGTCTTTTTTCCATTTGAAAATACTTGGGCAAGCACCACCTCTGCACATATAAAAAAGGAAATGAGAATCTGTCAGCAGAGACTGTCAATTACACTACATAACACACGAATCTACAAAATCAATATTTAGTGAAACAAAACAGCACATATCTCGTCACACAGTAAATACAGCGCTGCTCCACAATTATGTCATGTAGTGCATGAAATTACACGAGGTTCCATTCCCAAAGACAATTATTGCTTCTATTTGCCAAGCTATAAAATGGTATATCGAGGTCTCCGATGCTCCCAGCTGCTAATCTATATCCTGTGTGATACAGCTGTGTAAGAGTGAGCGGAGGAACAGCTCATATCGGCCTCTCTGTAATGTGTCAAGGCAACGCAAGACTGAGCTACATTTAATTAACATTTCTAATTGTGCCTTGAAGGCTTGCCTCGCTATAGCGCCGGCTTTCGTTCGCGCCTGATTATGTAGCAATGATGAGGGTAATGGTGCTGGATATTTGGCTGCTTGGCAAACAGTGACCGTGAGAAGGATCGGCGTTTCCCTTGGCAACCCCCTTTGTTTACCCCGTGATTGAATAGAGGAGATGCAAAGGTATAGAGTGACAATCGGAGCGTGCGGTCGACCTTCACAGTCAGGGTGTTCTGTTAGTTTTCTTGTATCTAATAGGAACATCTCATCTTGTTCGTAAACAGTAATATGCGCTCACCTTGACTGTAAAGTGGCCATAAAGCATTCAAGGATTTGCAAAGGATACAGGTAATATATTATACAGAGAGTTGAAACCAGAGCGCTTATCCATTTGTGGTCATATTATTCTGCCTTACTGAGCTCACTTGACTCCGGCAGCACGGCCTTGGCGCCTTGATATTCTATCGTGGGCCTTTTTTTTTTTTTTTACCTTTTTGATTTCTAAACATAAAGTAAATGGCTGTTTGATTTTCTTATCTAATTACCTATAGTTTTATTCTGTACAGAGGTGGATAGAGTAGCCAAACATGTACTCAAGTAAGAAAGTAAATAGTGGTCCAAGGAATTACTCAAGTAAACAGTACGCGGGAGTAAAACTGCCGATAATTGATAAATGGTAAATAGTGAAATTTTTATATAGGCAGAAAAGTGCTGTACATTTATCCCTCACTATATCACGGTTCACCCTTCATGGTCTCGCTGTTTTGCTGTTTTTTTTTTTGTGTTCTGCGTCCTGATTGGTTAAGGGACTGTAGACCATTGTGTTCTGCGTCCTGATTGGCTGAGGGACAGTAGACCATTGTGTTCTGCGTCCTGATTGGCTGAGGGACAGTAGACCATTGTGTTCTGCGTCCTGATTGGCTGAGGGACTGTAGACCATTGTCCATCAGTCTCCTCCATGTCTCCTGTACAGTACAGAATGTGTCAGACAAATTTACTTAAATGTTGGATCGCAGTGTGACTCTGAAGTGCTGTATGTTTGACAGTTTTCTCCCCGACAAAACCCACAATGTCGATGAAACATTCTGCACCAACAAAGGCACCTACGAAGGTTTGAACTTTACGAAGGTTTGAACTTCAAGAGTGTTCAAAATGTGAGAAAATGTTAATGCCTGTGTGAGAAAAGTGTATAAAGTGTGTAGTGAGGGGTTTTACAGTCGCAAAACATATAGAATAATCGTAAAAAATAAAGCTGACCTGTGGGTCAATGGATCTGACCCCTCAACCAATAATGTTTATGTCAAGGATTCGGATCGGCAACCTTCAGGATTAGTGGACAAAAACTCGCCCTGACCAACTGAGCTACTGTCAACTACTGTCAACCCCAAATTGTAATTGTAAGAGTAACTGTCTTGGTGTAATATCTGATTTAATGTAAGTGGAAGAAATGAATAATGCTTAAAATATGGTAGTTTTAAAGGACACAGCACAAAATTCTAAAAAAAATACTACAATCATATAGGAATATTAACATAAACGCTTCATGTTGATCACTTGTAGACTTACTCACACTGGGAAGAGTAACCAAAACTTCTACTCAAGAAAAAGTACCGTTACTTCAAACAAAATATCGCTCATGCAGGAGTAAAAGTATGGTGTCCAAAAAACTGAAAACTCGACTTTGTAGTAATATAAGTGAGTACTACTCAGCTCTGTGTATGTAGCTGTACATTGCACATTTTGTTCTGTGTTATTGGACGGCCTGATAAAACCCTTAAAACAATGCACAGTCCTTTTGTTGAGTTGTTAGCAAACACTGCACAACTCAAGGAAACATTTATTAGAAAGAGGATGACAAGCAGCTCGCAGTGGGCTTCCAGTGGAGAAGATGGAACTGGAGGAGCCCAGATAACGATTGTGAGATAACTAAGACAAACTTGCAACGCCAAAGAGCAGAAAGAAAGAGTTCGAGGCGGCACCCAGATCTGAAAACCATTAACTTTGGTGCTCGCGAGGAGAAATGGTCTCCGAGATGACCTATTTCTGTAGGCCCTATATCTCATCAGGGCCGCTCACCCACACTCCATGTTGTGTGATTTATTTGGCCTCCAAGTCCCCTTTTTAAAATCCAATGTGTATGTGTGTGTGTTAGCCCACTTGTTCGAGCCGGGCGGCACTTGTGTGTTTCATTGCCCAAAAGGCCCCGAGCCTCGTCGTCATGGCGATGAGACACAGGTGCAGTGATGGGTCCCTCGACGTGTGATGTCATTGTGTTACAGGAAGTGAAAGTGCGCTAAATATAGGACCAGCTTTCCAGGATTAACATCGGTAATGTGTGGACAGAAGAATAGAACAATGCTAAAGATTTAATTAAAGCTGCACTATGTGACTTTTCTTGAGGAGATTCGACCATCTGCTTGTTTCTGAGAGATTTTATTGCTTTGCCTGCGATGTTCCACAGCATAGCATTAAACTTATCTACAGCATAATTTCTTTATGGATTTTTATGGCTCAAAAATGCGTTGAAAAACATGCAGGCCAACTCTGAGTGGGGTCGCTTTTCCACAGATCTGACCTGTAGCATGGCCTGGTGGCTTCATCTGCTTGTCTCGACCAAGTTGGCCAGGTTTAATGCCATACTGTGGAACATTATATCTATTAAATTAACTATTATTTGAATATTTCTACAAGTTGCAAACCATAACTACTGTTGCCACTGCTCTTATTACTATGACAATACACTTACCCCAAGATCAAAAATACAACAATAAATACTTAATTTGCCATGTGCATATAGACTTATCATAATTTTATATTTTGCAGACACAAAGCTCATTTCAATTTCGTATCAACTAAGAAAACATAATGCTACAGCAAAAGAGGAAGCGTAAGGTTAAGGTCTGTACTCTGCTCTTGACATCCAGATAGGAACAGAGCCGCGGTGTCCTCCATCACTTTAGATAAAGAGAGATTTATTAAAAACAGACCACCGCTGCTGCTGCTCCGACCTTAATTAATTTCACTGTGAGCACGAACAACAACAAGACGGCATGAATGGGAAATGGAACATGTGGAAAAGGCCAGACCTGGTACATTAACAAACCTCTGTGTACGGCTGGGATCACGTTCCTGCCTGGATGTTGACCCAGTTGCAGAGGTACGATGTAAAAACTGGTGTTGGCAAAAGGGAGACCTATAGATTACGGGGCCAGACCGGTGCAGATGGCCCCAGCCGAGCAGCCTCGCCTCCGCTGTGTAACCTCAGCACTAATTAGGACGTTTACATTTGGCAGGGTGTGGGTGTTAAAGAGGCCTGTACATGAACGCACAGATCAGGGAGGTGCCAGGGCAAACCACAAGGGGGCCGCTCTCACTAAACCCGCACCATCAATAAACATGTGGCATTTAGGACAGATGTTTTGAGGGCATTAAGACCAAGTTTTATTTTAGGCTGTCAGAGCTACAGCTACCACCATCAGCACTACAACGGATTTTACTACAGAAACTCGACCTCTCCCTCGTAAAAGTGCTATGTGTAGTTTTATTCCCAAAAAGGCCATGGTATTTCTTTTTATTTTACCGTTTTATGAATCTATATCTGTCTGCTGTCCCCTTTAAGCCAGGCTTAATTTCATTTTTTGACGTGATGGTGACGTGTTAAAACTGTTCCAGAGCCACCACTGAAGCAAACAAGATGTTTTTTATAATCAGCTGAGCTCACAGCCGCTCCTCTCGGTCGCCTGCTGTCTGCGCAAAGTTTAAGTTTGAGTACCGCATTGCTTCCTGTCCAACCCTTTCACAATAAACCCCTTTGTGCAGGCGGTAAACATGGAGCTTTTTACGGTGAAAGCACCAGGAAAACATCTAGTAGTTTATGACAAAAAAATGTATATTACAGATACGCTGAATCTTTTGCAGAGTTTTTTTCAAAGACAGGACTTTATTGCTACATGGACCACGATAAAACAAAGCAGAGATAGGGCAGGAAGGATCACTGCGAGAACTGGGATGTGCAGGTTGTCTTTTGGTTGGGGCGTGTATGACCGCACATCCCTGCCAAGCCAACCGCTCTATTGACTGTAAATAAATCTATTTGATGTGCTTCTGTGTTCTGCTTTTGTGTTCCAACCTACTACTCAAACTAAATAATTTAAATCAAAACAAAGGTTTAAAGTACCACTTAGGTGTTACAAAGGCATTTTACATAATTTGGAAGAGGCTCCTGGATCACAATTGCAACGCTGCTATGTCACCTCTGATGTAATCCGATGACATCACAGCACAGGCTACAAGAAATACCAACCCCTCGCCCAACTATTCTTCATTATTTCACTAGATTCTGGAGAGACAAGACGCATTTTTTTGTGAGCAAAGGTAGTGACTGTTTGCTGCAGTGAAAAAAGTGGCTCTCAAACACATCCACTTTCAGAGAAACCAAAATGGAAACCTCACAAAAACACAGTGAGGTTTTGATCAACAAGCTGGACGTCAACTACAAGAATGTAGTTTCCCAAGTTTTTGAACTTGGGAGTAAACTTGGCTTGAAAGTCGAGTTTACTGAGTTAAAAAAGAAGGTCCTGTCCACAAGGCCACATTCTCCTTCAAAGTGACTGTCGGAGATTTCACTGGAGTAGGTGAGGGACGGTCAATACCTTTGGCCAAAAAAGTGGCAGCTGAACAGGTGCTGCCTGATCTGCTGTGCCTGCCTCTCCCTGAGAAAGACCAGAAGCCACTATTGGAAATCTAAAAGAGCACAACAACCACAGTAAAAACTCCATTGCATACCTCAAGAACCACATCAGATTCAGCACCAGTGTGCCCACTGTCACAACAAGAACCTGTGGATTCAGTTATCCAGGAACACACACCTGGTCTGAGGTTCCTGAGACTGAGACACCCGAGGTAACAGATGTTCCCGAAGTGGAAGCACTGCTGGTTCCAGATCTTCCTGAGGTAGTCACCACTGGTATCAGATGTTCCTGAGATGGAGACACAAGAAGTTCGGGATATTCCTGAGGTGGAGACATCGCTGGTTCAAAATGTTCCTGAGGTGGAGACACTGCTGGTACCAGATCTTCCCCAGATGGAGTCATCATTGGTACCAGATTTTCCTGAGGTAGAGACACTGATGGTTCCAGATATTTCTGAGGTGAAGACACCATTGGTTCCCGATGTCCCTAAGGTGGAACAATCCATTATCCACCATATACCACAAGAATTCCTCCCAATGTTGGCTGCTATGGGAGTGTTTAAGAGTTTGACCTCAGAGTCCTCACCAGTGGATTCAGTTATGCAGGAACCTGAAAGCCATTACAGGCCTGAGGTACCAGACGCTACTGTGGAGACACCACAGGTTCCAGATCATACCATGTTGGAGAGGTCAGCAGGTGCAATCCAAAATGGGCTGCTACAGACAAATTCACCAGAAGCTCAGACTAAAAAGACAAAAAAGATAATCACTGTGGTCAATGAATTGGCCAGAGCTGAGCCACTGTCCTCTCCTACTGAGCAAAGTCTCATTCGCATTCTGGTCACGAAAATATTGAAAAAGAACAAAGTCTACAGCCGGCATATGTGTCACGACATCGCTGACAGACTGAACAACAAGATCCAGAACCAATTTATCGTGGGGCCAGAAACCAGTATCAGTGATAACAACCTCAAGAGAATTGGCAAAAGGAGCGCCAGACATCTGCAAATAGTTTATGGATCATTTGCCAATCTCCTAGAGGCAGCGTGTACCCCTGACCATGCAGAGTTTGAAGAAAATGTTGTAAAATGAACGTGGAGATCCAGGCCTTTCAAAACCGCCCGAAGTCAGTCTGGTCCCGCTTCGTCTCTGCTCTGAGGAGGAGCATGTGTTAGTCTCCTCAACTCAACAACCAATAAACATTATTTAAGCATCATTCAATGTTCCTCTTATTTCATTTCATTTATTCATATATTTGAATTTGAACAGTGTGTACGAATCAATGTGTCAGCAGCAGCTTCAACAGAAATGCTTGAGTTAGCATAGGCACTAAATTTCATCTATTTTCCTAAAGCAAGAAAAGACATTAAGACCTGTTCTGCAAAATCGACTTTTTAGCGCTATTAAGCACGTTATAGTTGATTCTTCGCATTTTGCCTCTGTTGTTTTTGGAGTGATTCATGCAGCTTATTTTAAAGAAGGCAATCCCCGTGGTCTGTACTAACTTTGTTCTTCAATTTTATTTTCTTAATCAGTGATACATGTAGGATTTTCCTGTGTTGAATAGTAATTTTGGTGCAAAATTTAAAAAAAAATTAAAAAAAGGGTTGTTTGCTGGTGTGATGTGCTGCTGTCCGTAGCAGGGGCCGACAGCATGTGGTGCTTTGTTGTGATGACATTTACGGCGACATCATTGAGCACTGGCCTCATTAGTGAATATGTGTCGGTGCATTTTACACACAGCATTTGACAGCTTAACATGTAGCAAACATGTCTGTCCCCCACACCACACTGCCCCTTTGTCTGAGCTTTTTGTGTGAGCTGATTCACCTTCTTCCTCACCTGCTCTGCCCCTGCACTCTGCACCTATGTGATACAAGTGAGGAGCAAGAGGGAGAAAGAGCGAGAGGGACGGGGATCTGAAAGGAAAAACGCAAACTCCCACTTCATTTTACATGACTATTAAACAATTCATCTGTTAAATGCATTAGGCCTATTGCACAAAGCTAAACCTACATTTACATTAACATCAGTTTCCTTTTTGCCTCTTTCAGACTGAATCAAACATAGTCAAAATAGCCTAGTTATTTCTATGTCCAGCCTTTTTTAATGAATTCAGGGAGGAATGATGGGTCTGAGAAAGGCAAAATTGCGAGACACGTGTCACTGCCGTCACTGGGCGATGCTCCGCTGCGGCTGGGCAGCTGTGATGTGGGACAGGGGCAGAGCACATGGACAGGGATGAGCAGAGGTCAACACAAATCATCCTTTGGAACTAAATATGAAATGATGAATTACAGTGAAAATAATGTTGAATGTTGTGTACATACAGGCACATGGAGCTGGACTGTGTGAACGAGCAGTAATCAAACTACACATAGCACCTTTAAAGTTATATGGGACTAAGGGGTAGCTAACTGTCTGGTTAAAGCACTGGCTACTATTATGTCAGCCTGTCAAAATGAAATGACTTCATGTTACAAAGACTACATGTATTTAGTGCAAAAATGTCTTGTTATCATGAGGTCCTACAAAAGCTGCCAGCCCTGCTCTTACACTTTTACAAACCTGTAGCTCTCTCTGTAGCTCTTGTTTAAATTTGGCAGTTAACTCCTAAATCACCAGCCCTCAGTAGACTATAAAGCTGCAAGTTTATATAAATAATGATTTATTACACACACAGTATTGTCAATGGATTCCCACACAGTCCATTAAAGTAAATGTTTTCCCCTGCATCAGTCACCTCACCTCAAAATCATTATTATGTCTTCAGCTTCTTCCATAACTGCCATTTTATGTTTTGGAGGCACCACAGCTCCATTCCAAACAGCAGGAGAAGCTTTGCGAGGCTTACCAAAGTGAAAAACAACCTAGGTGGGACCTGTGCCAAAAACAAGCTACCTTTTTTTTTCCATTAACATTTCCTTTCAACAACCATACTTAATGTGGAGACTTAATGTGTCTATCATCTGGGAGATCTTTCAACATTATCAACCACGCACTAGAATCGGCTAAGTGTAAATCTCTTATGTGGCGATGTAAGACTGTTTTTGATACCTCCTTATCATATATCTTCTGTATTGGCTGGTCCGGTCTCTTACTACACGGTTAGCGGTTGTAAATCACTGCACGCTAGCCTCTTTGCAGTGATCTATCAACCCAGGCTGTCCAACCAAGACCCAACAAATAGTGTTCACTGTCATCTCAATCATATGCGCCACATCTCGCGGGCCGCTACACTATCCCTCTTGTATTTTTAAACACTTGTGGCACTATAAGCTCTGCTATGGATCTTCCCCGGAAATTCCCATCTTCGATAGGCCAAAATGGGTATCGTTAGGGCATCGGAAAAAAGCCAAGTAGTCGATGTGAGAGAAATACGAGAGCCGTAAGTCAAGGTTATGTACTACGAAGAAGTATCTAAGGCTATAAAAGCAGCATCAGTTAGTACAATGGGCAGATTTCCCAGTCAGGGTACACAAGTGGGTCAGACAAACTCATGTAAGCTGGTTTTATATTAAGGGCCTCATTTATTATTAAGGCTTTCAAACTAGCGGCGGATTTCATTTTCGGGATGTGATGATGTCATACTCCCAGATGGGGGCAAGAGCCAGTTTTTCCAATTTAATAACACGGAACATGACATGAAATATGAAAAAGGTAAATGGACAAATAGTGAACCTAATCTTTTGTATTATTGACTAGACCCAAGAACTCACCATATTTCCACAAAAAATTCCGAACAAAAAAATGTAAAATATTCGTTTTATCTGCTTCCATCTGCACAAGCTAAATATTATTGCTGTGATGTCGTCTGAAACCCAGCGATACTGAGCCTCCAGGTTTGTTGTAGTAAACCTTAAAATTTAAAATGTCACTTTTTGTACATTTTAAATTCTTTGTTGGCGTTCGTGTCACAGTGAAAGTAATGTTTTCCACCTGCCGCCATATTGGTTCTGTTTGCTAATGTAAACAGATGTAAACTCCAAAGGAAACATTAACTGCCCACGGAATTGTATGCTTCTTGTTATTAGAATAAAAACAGTTTCTTCCTGTTAAAGTCTCTGAAAAGCCATAAAAAAACATTTGATAGAACCAATACGGCGCAGCCTGCCCTGATTGCACAACACATTTTGAAGCACATCATATTGCTACAGAAAAGAGATCGACCGATACAGGCTTTTTCATGGTCGATGCAAATACGATTCAGTTTAAGATTTATGCTTTATTCTTTAGGCTGTGGGTCGACAAAAACAAAATATCAGCCTATCCTGGAGAGTGAAGGCTGATAGCCCATGTGCTAAGAAGTGCAAATATCAGTCCGATATATCAGCCAATATATATATATCGGTCTATCTCTACTATGGAGAAATATTGCAATAAACGATAATATTGCAACTTACACTTACACAAAGCAGGAAAATGCCAGTAAACACATTTTTAAATATACAGCATCATTAAAAGATATGATCTGCAGTAAATAAATATCAGAAGGAGCCAATAATTACCAGAAGTTATTTACTCTCTACAGCTCAAATGTTACATCATAAAAACGCCAAACATCTCCCCCCTTTTGCAAAGACACATGATTGTCCTCATGATAAATATTGAGCCTCAAAATATACTGCTCCAGTTTTCATAAACATGAACGAAGGCAATATAGTAATTAACATGACAGGCCTATCGATATCCACACGATATCTGTGCAATACCTGTGTGATATCTGTGCGATATCTGTGCGATATCTGTGCGATATCTGTGCGATATCTGTGCGATATCTGAGCGATATCTGAGCGATATCTGAGCGATATCTGAGCGATATCTGAGCGATATCTGAGCCGACTGCCCTGTGTGAGTTGGCAAAAACGATATGTGAGCATGTGAGTTGGTTGGAACAGGAGGGGCATCTGGTGTAAAAATAGAGGTTATGCTAATCTCTGTGAATATTAATGCAGCAGAAAAGGTGCATAATGACTGAAAAATAAGACGTAAAAGAAAGTTTTTTACAGTTTCATATAACCTGCAGCATACTCGTATAACAATACAGTCAAGTAAAATCTTTACACAGTCTCCAGCCCCATAAGGCATCCATACCTGCCGAGCCCACAATGTCCCGTTATGTAACAGAGCACAATCTAATCTATGCCACTGTCTGTGTGCTCAGTAGCATGTGTGCCCACTGCCTTCTGAGTGTAATATCTCTGTGACCGTGACAGACGAACCTCTGTACAGAACGAGCGATGACAAAGCGCAGTGTTCCCGAGCCGCCGTTCTCCTGCCTCGCCGCTATAGGACAAGCAGATTGATGCGGTAGCGACCATGCTATTCTGCTAGCACGTCAGGTCACTAGCCACAGTGTGAAGCCCCAGGGAGAGAGAAAGAGGAACATGGGTCCTTGTCTCCGTGTCCTCCTCCATCTTGTTCACTTTCTCTTTCCAGTGCGCCTTCTCTAACCCCAGGCTGTTCTGTCGTCTCGGAACATCCACCAACAACTTTTACCAAGCCAAACTGAGATGAGAAACTTTATATTGGGTGATGTTTTTTACATGATGAATTCGTCTTATTTGTTTCTGGAAATTTGAGTTTACTTTTAATAGACTCAAGCACAAGGACGAAGACAAATGGAAAGACTAAACATTAAATCAACAGGACAGCTTGGATATAAAAGTATTAAAACTCCTGTGACAATATGCAATTTGGTGATTTTGCCTCATCATGATTCATTTCTATACAGAATTCAATGGTCTACTCAAACACACAGACTTTTTCTCCTCCTTTTATTGCTCAGCCTGTGTCGTGATCTGAGTGAGTGACAGGTGAATCTGACCAATTACATTGAAGTGTGAACTTTCAAAAGCAGCAGATTCATTTAAGGACTTCAGGGACCGGCCTCCTGCTGGTGCCCAGAGTCACGACTAAACATGGAGAATCAGTGTTTCAGTTTCATGCAGCTAAAACCTGGAACAGTCTCCTGAAGATGTGAGACAGGCCTCGACTTCGACAATGTTTAAATCCAGGCTCCAAACGGTTCTGTTTAGCTGTGAATATGACTGAAAGGGTTTTATTCCGCCCTTTTCTCCTTTAAGGTTAATTTTATGATGATTATTTCTAATTATTTATGTTTTGATTTGTTGTAGTGTCATTGTAAGGTATTTCTTATTCTGCAAATCACTTTGAATTACCTTGTGTATGAATTGTGCTATACAAATAAACTTGCCTTGCCTTAATTATGATTTGTGATCAAATGAAAATAATGATGTAGCTCAAAAAAAAATTATCATACACATATAAATTTTTTTGTCACATCGCCCGTCAATAACAATAACACAGAATTAGAATGATAATAGGTCACATATTTCTATGTGTCCCCTTCTACAGCGTGGCCCAAAAGTCACTGACAGTTGAAAAAAATTCATAACTCTTTTATTTTTTCAGACCATTTAGAAGTACCTTTCCGACATTAATATGAGCAAATATAGGACCGAGGAACAAATCCTCATTGTACAGTGGTACTTTGAGTCACATGGGTCAAATTGTGTTACCGTCGACATTTTAATACCAGAGATGTCCCAAGCGTAAATGTTATTAAAGGAATAATATGTCATTTTCAAAGACAGACCTGACTAGTCCCGATTTCTTCCTGTGGGGCTATCTTAAAGAAAAGGTGTTTGTGAATAAACCTCAGACAATAAACGACTTAAAACGTAATAAGAGTCACAAGCCTGGAAATGCTTTCAAATATTATGCAAAGTGTGTTGGATCAGGCTATTTAGGCCAAACCCAAAATGGTGGACACTTAAAAAACATTATTTTTAAAAACTAGGTCATTTTTACTTCCCGTAGTTTAGGTAGTGATAAGTTTAAGTGTAAGTGAACAATTATAACCGTATATATGCCAAAAATCTAGGAAGGCTCAGTTTACCTACAGCTAAAATTTGGTGAGTATAACTTAAGAATTATATGAGGTATTGAAGATTTAAAAGTGTCAGTGACTTTTGGGCCACTCTGTATAAGATCATTATGACTACCTATCAAACAAACTCATAATTAAGTGAATATTTGAGAATTTTAAAATGCTTAACTCAATTTCTTAGGTACTACTGTGTTTGTGTTTGTCCACTGATCTGAAGGTTCAAATCCTGCTCTCTCGACATAAACATCGTTGGTTGAGCGATCAAATTCACTGACCCACAGGTTGGTGGTTTGAATCACACTCCCACAGATGAATGCTGTCATTGTGTCCTCGGGCAAGACCCTTAACTCACCTTGCCCTGAGTGTCTGCGTACACCGGTGTATGTCTCTAAAGCAGTTTGAAAGCCCTGCAGGTGAAAAAGCGCTATATAAAATACATTTACCATCTGAATGTGAACAGACTGCTTTGGATCTATCCATCCAAAGAGGAAAAAAAATCAAATGAAATGGTAACCCAACGCAAAAAGAGGAAAGAATCTAACCCCATTTCACTACGAATATGAGGTTTGGCCGTAAAAATATGAGGTTTGGCTGGCAGAACCATCAGTACAACCCGAGCAGCAGACGCCTTTGTGAAGATGAAAGAATGCAGGGCCACGTACCGAGCCTCCAGGTAAACTGAAGGCAGACTCTCAGTGACAATAATAAAACCGGTGATACCGCCACAGCAGCATTACTGTAAAAACACGACGCTGTCAGATCATTTTTACACATCAAACAAATCAACAGCCCTCATATGATAAAAGAAAACATATGCCAACAGCCCGTGCATTACTCACACGCTGATCAAAGTCTTTGCTGTTGAACGCACAAACAAAAGGGCCACGTATATTTATTTTGGATTGTGTTTTTCCGTGATTTATGCGTGCAAAAGTTGAAAATGAGAGACAGTAGAAAGGAGGATATTAAACTGATCGGAAATAGAGGGGACAGAATAATTGAAGGGGTGGAAAGCGAAAGAACTCATTAACTTGTCTTTAATAAAGCCCCAGTCACGCAGGGACCGGGCCATTGTCTCATCTCTGCTTCTCTCATCGGGACGTGTGATACACCGTCACGCCACAGCGCCTCCTCTGGCAATACACTCTGAGATAATACAGCAGGGTTCGAGCCTATGGAAGATTCAGAGCCGAAATATGGGGGCAAAAGAGAATATAGACGGAATAAATAATCATTTCATCACATATTTGGATGAGTTTTGTTTTTATTTAAAGCTACCATCTGTTGTTAGATTAGCCGACCCGCCCCTGTTGTATTCTCACATATCACCACTAGATGCTTTCTACATTATTGATAAAGTGTCAGCTTCAGTCTGACAGAAGAAGAAGACCAGAGAGCAAAGGTGAGACTGAACAAAGACCAGGTAAAATTAAAAAATAAAATAAAATAATAATAAACGTGCAGATGGTAGCTTTAAAAGGGAAGAAATCTGTACTTTAAGTCTACATGATACTCGATAACACATTTAAAGTACGGGTGTATTGCTGAAGAACATATAGAGGATAATACTGAAACAAGTTTATGCCACTGACCCAATAACCCTAAAGTAGAATTACAGTTGTCCCTCGCTGTATCACGGTTCACTTTTCGTGGTCTCGCCGTTTCGCGGATTTTTTTTGTGCAATTTGTATGTTTGGTTTTTTTTACGTCGTATGAACATGTATTGTGTCCTGCGTCCTGATTGGCTGAGGGACTGTAGAACATTGTGTCCTGCGTCCTGATTGGCTGAGGGACTGTAGACCATTGTCCATCAGTCTCCTCCGTGTCTCCTGTACAGTACAGAATGTGTCAGACAAATTTACATAAATGTTGGATCACAGTGTGACTCTGAAGTGCTGTATGTTTGCAAGTTTTCTCCCCGACAAAACCCACAATGTCGATGAAACGTTCTGCACCGACAAAGGCACCGACGAAGGTTTGAACTTTGAGTGTTTAAACAAGAGAGAAATGTGAGAAAATGTTAATGTCTGTGTGAGAAAAGTGTATAAAGTGTGTGGTGAGGGGTTTTACAGCTAAAGCAAAATATATCGAATAATTGTAAAAAAAAAAAAAAAAAAACTGACTATGACTACTGCGTTATATACTGTATCCCCCAAAACTATTCTAAATGCACGATATGGCTAAAAAAAAAAAAAAAAAATTTTTAAAAAACCCGTTAATAATCAAATAAGTGATTTATTCAGACCTCCACAGCTCAAATCTAATCTTAAAATAGGAAAAATAAAAAGTTCCTGACTAGTGCTAAGAAAAAGCCCCCATGATAAATATTAATCTGCAAAACTTACTGTCCTGTCAAACATACACTGAACGTCCTTGAATAGTCCTTGTCTGTTTTAAAAAATGGACCATGAGGCCGAAATATAGATGAATTGAACTGAAACGATATATTATTTATTGTGACAGACCTATTTAAGTCTTAAAAACTGAAACATCTTGATCGATTTGGTGCATCTCTATAGATCGTTTTTGAAGAATCACACAGGTTATTGCATTATAAAAATTCTCCAAAAAATGTGTTCCTCACTTAAAATGTTGAAAATGGATTATCGTGACTTGGGAAATTGAAAATGAACTAAAGATTTTCCAGAGTGCTCCTAGTTGGTTTCACATGACGTCCTTAATGAATAGATCATCGAGTAGTATTGAGAGCCGTGCCATTCTCACTGATTAAACACAGGCTATATTCCTCGTTCAATAAATCCTCACCGACAGGATCAAGACTCGCACGTCTGGATCCTATATGAAGAAAAACTCAGCTTCTATATCTGAACATCTCTGCTCCCCCAGCGGCCAGACAGCCAGGCTAATTTAAGAAGCGTGGGTCTGTCAGCTGTCATTAGGACTCGTGCTCTCAAACGCACATAAACACACTAACACTGTTCTCTCAAAGCGCACATATATGACTCTCACACTTTACTACACAGAGCTAATTCCAAGAAATGTGGGCATCTGTCAGAAGTCATCATCTGTAAGCACGAAGCCGACCAGCGCGTTACACAACCTGGCAACGCAGGCATGGAGGAGCAGGAGGGTTGAGGAAGAAAGAAATATTGATTCATCCTGACTAACATCAACAAGAAGCAACAGAATACATGGAAAGTGGCCGTTAGTATGGACCACAGCAGATGCAAGCGTTTTCATGATGGAGAGATTGGGGAGATAGGTACTAGGGGTGGGAAGCGACACAATTTCCACAAGACAAGATGAGACACGAGATCGGGCCCACGAGAACGAGACAAACGAGATTTTGACATTATTCCTGTTATATAAACTGTGCCGTTCAGTTCAGTTATTTTTGATTCATTTTATTAAATATTTTGGTGGCGTTTCTAGCACTGCTTTGTGGAACTATAGAAGACACAACTCGTCAGAACGTAACTCTTTTTTTTCCAATCCGAATGTAAATATATTAAAAAAATAAATAAAAATGTCATAAGTTCGTTTTTCTCACAATCACACAATTTTGTCTCATGAGATCTTGTGGGGCAGGTATTCTGAAGTGTGTGTACTGTGTGTTAATGTCTGATGCAACACAGCAGCGTCATAATCACAGTTTTAGGTGGATGATCTTCAGAGACCACTGTGGCCTTTACACATGTGAGCTGTGCTGTGTGCTTTTCAGCTTCATTTGTACTTCATTTGTACTACATTTGTACTTCATTCGTACACTAAACAGATCACAGCCCTGTCAACGAGGGCTCAGATCTGTTTAAACTAACATGCTGCTTTGGTTTGTCTCACAGTGATATGTTTTTTGTCCAGACATAATTTATTTTGCCAAGACACTGTCAAATATGCAAAGCTCCATCTCTGAGTCCAACATGGCTGTCTGCATGTTCACTCATGAGACGCAACTTAAGGATTTAACACAGAATGTATTTGCATTTTGGAATACATCAGTGTACCCAAAGGGAAGGACAGCAATATTGATTACAAGTGACTACATGCATTTAGATGCTGCACTTTCTGTTTATGCACAAGAAACCTGTACCACTCTCCCTCTCATATACAGACATGTACATGCATACGCTCACACACTCATACATACACACACAAACACACGAGCGCACACACCTACACACACAAGCACACACACACACAAGCACACACACACACACACACACGAGCACACACAAGCACACTTATTGCTGGGCATCATTTCCTCTTCCGGTGCATGTGCGTGCAGGCTCACACACGTGCACGCTCACACACGTGCACGCTCACACACGTGCACGCTCACACACGTGCACACTCACACACGTGCACACTCACACGTGCACACTCACACGTGCACACTCACACGTGCACACTCACACGTGCACACTCACACGTGCACCCACACACAGACGTGCATGAAACCAGACACAGAGCTGTGAAGCAGAGGTGACAGGTCTCGGTCTGTGCCATCGTAAGCAAATGCAGCGCTAATTGCCATTCTCCCACTGTTAGACACCAGCATGGCTCCAGCATGGGCCCATATGCACCCCCCGAAATGAAGTCATCTCCTCACTGCACAGCCTCACACGGGCTGAAGGAATGGACTTAATTGTGTATACCCGATTCCTCTTGTGTTCATGCAGTTGTCAGGTCTTTGTTTGATGCTCAGATTTGGCAGGTGGACAGACAAACAGAGCTGGTGTTTTAGGATGACAGCTGATTACAGAGATGATTACAGACATGACACCTTTAATGCTGTTTCATTGGATTGACAGGGTTAGGCTCAGCTCCAGCTCACACGTCTCACAGCTCAGGCAGAAGGAGGGTCAGTGTGTCACACATATATATCTAATATGCCACACACACTGTAAATCAAACACACTATTTGCTTTCATGCTGCCCCCTGGGAGATACAGAATGCCGTACCATTATGCTAGCCATGGCGAACCTATTTCCTCCTGCAGTTAGCCTGTCATCAGGGCATTGTGCTGTATTGTCTGGGAGCGGGCCTAAATAGGGTCCTTTCAGAGGCATTTTCAGGTACGGTCATGGGAGAATGGAGAGGATATTCATATCACATTTCAATTGCTGAGAAAACAGAGCTTTGGACAATGTGCTGCACACACAGATAAACACACACACACACAGGAAACATACATACAGACACATATACACACGCACACACACGTACACACACATAGACATACACACAGACACTCACACATACGCACACACACTTACACACATCATACAAACACACACACACACACACAGACACACACACACATGTGCACACACACCTACACACATCACACACAAACACACACACACAGAGGGTTTCCTCTGCCAAACAAACCCAGGAGCATCTCGCATTCAGGCTTCCAGTGATTTCCTCCATCTTCTCCCAGCAGACTGGATTCCATTACAAACGCCTGTCTGTTCTTTTAGCCCGGCACAAGCAGCAGCTGCACACAGAACAGACGCACGCTTCATCCTGGGTGTCCTCTACACTAACGCATCACCAGAGAATCACATGTACATGAACTACACTCATTACACTGGAGATTTTCACATCTCTAATACACGTGAAACTGCACAAGCATAAATACAGTATGTGGGGCGTATATACGTATACAGTTGAGTCTTTGAGTAAATGTACAGCCAGCCCTGGACTCCAAGTTTAAGACTATGGCACATCTGCAGAACATAAATTCTTTCACATCTTCATATCCACAGTCAATACGCCCCATTACACTGGTCTGCTAAGGAGATAGACAAGTCTGGAATGGTGAGAACGCCAGGCCCGCTGCGCCGTGCCCTCCTAATTGGGCTCCCGCTGATCCGGTCCATACTTATTGCCAATTATCTGTCAATTAGCCACGTGCTGATGTCACTGCAGTGGGGCCAGTAAACCAATCAGGAGTGGAGAGGAAATGGCCCTCCATACTAATAGACCAGTCAAGTGTCAGACGAGGGGTGAGCTGTGGTCCCCTCACAGGCCTCTGGGTTCGTGTGTTTAGTTCAGTCACCAAACGCTACCGGGAATCGGCCAATCAGAGGGCAGCAGACCTGTCAGTTTGGTTTCAGATCTAACGCTGCTCAGTGGGAAGGCCAACTTAACCCCAACAGTGAAGGCTCTGGTGAGGTGTCCCATTTCGAAATGAGGTTAAAGAGTCCGTCACATGTAGAAGGGTAAAAAGTGATTTATATGTCCTTAGGGATGAGCAGGGAATCGCAGAGTCCCTCATGGTTCAGTATGGTAACTATACATGGTTCAAGCTACAATAACACATACATGAGCTGTGTTCTACTTTCAAACAGAAAACAGTCTGTTCCACCTTGTGATGTCATCATGTGGTAATACAGGAAGTGCTCCACTCTAGTTTTAATCTCCATACACCTTCACTAGAATCATTTGGATGATTTTCACCCTGAATCTCTATTGAACTGGAGATGCAGACAGACTACTGTATTTTTAGGACTATAAATCGCTCTAAAGTATAAGTCGCACTGGACGATAAGTCGCATTTTTCAGGGGAAATATATTTAACAAAATCTGAAATCAAGAAAAGACATTTTATCTTTAAAGGCAAAGTAAGGCAAGTTCAAAGTGCTTTACCGAATAAGAAAGACATTAAAATCACACAAATCAAAGCACAAATGATCACAAATAATCATCATAAAGTTAACATTAAAACAGAAGAATGCAGATAATGGCAATAAAATGGAGAAGAACAGGCTGAATACAGCACGCTAACGTCATTCAGCCACATGAAGGATAGACAGAACTGAATATGTGTCAAATATTAACAGATAACTAAAAGCATCAAAAACAAGTTTACTCTGGATCTCTCTCCAAATCACTAAATCCATAATTTTTTTATTCTCAGTGTCGCTTCTGAACAACTCTGCAAACTCTGGAGGTAGATAAAGTGCCTCTCTGGAGTTAGATAGCTGGCATACTGGTACAAAAGTCTGACAGTGTGACAGTAACAAAGATGTGAAATTATGTATTTTAATAATTTCACATTTAAGTCGCATCTGAGTACAAGTCGCACCCCGGACACACTATGAAAAAAAACACAAAACACAACTCCAGGTTTGTTTTTGAGGAGGTAACAACATTATAACATGACTTAAAGCTCTCAAGAGTCAATTTTGTGTAATATAGGACCTTTAAACACAAACTTAATGGTAAATATGTCAAATGTATTGCATAAACATGATTCCTTTCAGCTCCTTCCAATTGACTAATGTTCAACTAACCTTATTCTTGTGTCATTTTAATGATTATTTATGAAAGGACATTTTGACATTTGGTAGTTTTACATTCACAAAAACCCAGGACCACAAATCTTGCGCGTGTCTGCATCAAAAGGAGCGATCCATCAGACTCTCGCCTTGAAGACAAACAGCTCTCAGCGGCGACACCTGTCATTCTGTCTCCACACTGTGACTCGTGATTCAAACCACGACACCGTCACCATCACCATCCATCTCCACAGCACCACCAGCTGCCACAATGGGACTGGATTTGGTGGATGTGGTAAGAGGCCAGACCATAAATCATGTCATTTATTTCCAATACAAAAACATAAAAAAAAGTGTGTTTTAAAGGATAGAGCACAGCCGGTACCGCTAGACAGGGTCGGAGAACACAGGCAGGACACGGGCAGGACACGGGAGGACACAGGCAGGACACGGGCAGGACACGGGCAGGACACGGGCAGGACACGGGCAGGACACGGGCAGGTAGCACAGCAGAGACACGAGGACCAACAGGGATGTGAACAGCACGCAGAGACACACAATGAGAATCAGCAGACGACCTGGCCAGGAGAGCTGGGTCCTGGCTCCTTTTAAGCTCCTACAGCTGTGTTAATTGCCCTGATGGGCTGCAGGTGTGTGTGGGAGGAGCCAGGGCTCCACCCAGATCTGGAGTCAGGTGAGGGAGGGGGAGAGGAGACACAGGAGGGAGGAGCAGGCAGAGATCATGACAGTCTGAAATAAAATAAAAAAAAACTGCCATATTTATTTGTTTTAATGGGAAAGTAACTGAATGCAGGAGATAAGAATAAAATTACAGAAGCAGTTATAGAAGTTGTAGTTTAAAAAGTAGTAGCAGTAGTAGTAGTAGTAGCAGTAGTAGTAGTAGTAGTAGCGGTGGTGGTAGTAGTATAAGCTGTAGTAGTAGTGGTAGTAGTAGTAGCAGCAGTAGTAGTAATAGAAGCAGTAGTAGTAGCAATAGTAGTAGTAGTGGTAGTAGTAGCAGTAGTAGTAGTAATAGAAGCAGTAGTAGTATCAGTAGAAGCAGTAGTAGTGGTAGTAGTAGAAGTAATACTAGTAGTAGTAGTGGTGGTAGTAGTAGTAATAGTAGTAGTAGTGGTAGTAGTAGCAGTAGTAGTAGCAGTAGTAGTAAAAGAAGCAGTAGCAGTAGTAGTAGAAGAAGCAGTAGAAGTGGTAGTAATAGTGGTAAAAGCAGCAGTAGTAGTAGTAGTAGTAGTAGTAGTAGTAGTAGTAGTAGTAGTAGTAGTAGTAGTAGTGGTAGTAGTAGTAGTAGTAGTAATAGTGGTAGTAGTAGTAGTAGTAGTATAGTGGTAGTCCTGATAGTAGTAATAGTAGTAGTAGTGATGGTGGTGGCAGCAGTAGTAGTAGTAGTAGTAGTAGTAGTAGTAGTGGTAGTAGTGGTAGGAGTGGTAGGAGTGGTAGTAGTAGTAGTGGTGGTGGCACTAGCAGAAGTAGTAGTAGCAGTAGTAGTAGTAGTGGTAGTGGTAGCAGTGGTAGTAGTAGTAGTTGTTGTAGTAGTTGTAGTAGTATATAGTAGTAGTAGTAGTAGTTTAAGTCTTGAAAGCTGATGGAGAGGAGATACACAAGAAAAAATCCAATAAGAGCAGAAAAGACGGTGTCTCTTTCTCCTGTTATCGAGCGGTGTGCAGACCTCCGTCACAGAGCAGGCGGGGCATCCTTCCACATCCACACACTCGAGCACGATACTGCGGCCTTGTCAGAAACACTCAATGTCACATCAGTCTTACCTGTGTCCGTGCTCCTCCTCAGGTAAGTGCACATCACACTCACTTTGTCAACAGCAAGAAGTAACAGCGTTCGTATGTTCACGACTATACTTTCAATCAATGGAAAAAGGCCAACACAAACCCGGACATGTGCAGGGGCTGTGTCTGTGAGGAACATGGTGAGGACGTTCAGACCACAATTATCCCATGTATCACTACTGGTCTGAGAATCAAACCCACAACCTTCATGTTAAGAGGCAGGAGAAATAACCATTCAACTACCCTCAGCTACCAGACACTTCTTTTAATGGTCCGGCACTCACAAAACACAGCTCCTTTAGACTTAGACGACACGACTGGTTTGAAGAACAAAAGGGTAAAGGCCTCAGTTCCTGCTTGACTTGGCTTCAGTTCTACCGCACACACTGTATTGACATTAGCACAGGTTGAAACATGAAGCTGTCCAACCCATCCTCAGGGAAACTGCAGAAAAGAAACACTGGCCCACCTTCAAAACTCTATTTCACAATTTGGCCTCTGAAATCGGGACACTGCCACATTGTTTATTTGTGCCGTTCATTTCTACAGGAATCACGTGACTTTACATTCTCTTGCAGTGTTATACAGTTGTCCCTCACTATCATGTGGTTCGCTTTTCGCTGTCTCACTGTTTCCAGGATTTTTTAGTACAATTTTGCATGTTTTTTTTTTTTTTTTTACAGCACATGAACGTGTATTGTGTTCTGCGTCCTGATTGGCTGAGGGACTGTAGACCATTGTGTTCTGCGTCCTGATTGGCTAAAGGACTGTAGACCATTGTGTTCTGCGTCCTGATTGGCTAAAGGACTGTAGACTTTTGTGTTCAGTCTCTTCCTGTCTCCTGAGGGACAGTACAGAATGTCTTCAGCCAAATTTACATAAATGTTGGATCGCAGTGTGACTCTAAAGTGCTGTATGTTTGCAAGTTTTCTCCCCGACAAAACCCACAATGTTGATGAAACGTTCTGCACCGACAAAGGCACCTACAAAGGTTTGAACTTTGAGAGAAATGTTAGAAAATGTTAATGCCTGTGTGACAAAAGTGTATAAAGTGTGTGGTGAGGGGTTTTACAGCCGCAAAACATATAGAATAACTGTACAAAAAAAATAATAAAGCTGACCTCTTCGCGGATTTCGCCTATTGTGGGTTATTTTTAGAACATAACCCTCGCGATAAATGAGGGACCACTGTAAATCAAAATGGCCTGACTTAAAAAAAATCTATATATGTTATCCAAAAAGCAATTTCATGGCTAATTTAGAAAAGAAATAAATGATTTGTGGCACATCTGAACAGTGTTAATGATACAGTTATCTCACAGCGTGCACGTCCCACATCGACATGGAGAACCAGCTCAGCCCGTCCCAAAAGGTACATGAGCGAAGTGCATACATACTGTTTACTGCATACAACTTTAGCAGCCACATTACTTCTTAGAGCTAACGGTGCTGTTTACCCAACCAAAGCAACAACTCATTTGTTTTAGTCAAACCCTCGATGTTGCTTCTTGCGTTTACCTCGGTCCCTGTGCCGTTTACACACCTGAAACGGAGGGTTCAGTGAAACAATGTTCGGAGTCGTGTGGATGATAAGATAAGAGATAAGATTAACCTTTACTTGTCCTATAACGGGGAAATCATACCGCTCCAAGTAAGTGCAGCACAGGAATGAGAAGCATGTTATCGTATCATGTAGAATAGACAAATCTAGACCAACACTGTGCAAGTAAAGTATAATGTTACGATTTAAGAGGCCAGATTATGAAATACAAACATTTAAGAAGGTGGACGAGTGTTTGTGTTACAGTTTTCTACAGTATGAGGACGGTTTGAGCTGTCTTATGCGGCTCCGAGACCTCCCCGACTTCATCACGTGCAGAAAAATTTAATTACAGGAATTACACGACCTTTATCTGCTTTTAATCTAGATCTACAGCCACACACGCAATTATACCATTTCAGAGAAGCAGGATTACTTTTAAGTTCATTGATTGTAAAAGGGATTGCGTCTATTTGGACTGTGGCAATTTATCACGTTTGAGATTGCAGCAAAATGAGATCATGGCGCATGTGCTTGTGACGTTAACTCTTATTGCAGCAGTTAACCAATGAGAGCGCTCCACCTGTTACAGCCGTTACTCAGTGTAGTGTCCCCATCACCTCGACTATTAAAGGGCCTGTATTACGCTGGTGTCTGGTCTGTGGTATAATGTTGTTTCCTCATCACAAACAGACCTGGAGCTGTGCTTTTATTTCCTTCACATGTTTAAGACACAAACTCTGCATATTCATCCTGAGGTTTTCGCTCAAACAGAAAACACTCTGTTCCACCTTGTGATGTCATCATGTGGTAATACAGGAAGTGCTACAATGTGTTTTTAAACTACATACAGCTTCTCTAGAATCATTTGGATGATTTCCGCCCTGGAAGTGCCAATCTCTACTGAACTAAAGGTAAAAGGGAGATGTTAACTTCACTCAGGGGGTCAAACTCAAATTCACACAGGGCCAAAATGAAAAACTGTGACCGAGTCATGGACCAAACAAAACATTTATTGAAAAATTTCAACAACTTCATGTTTTTCAGAAGGGGTGGATTAAATTTGAGTGAGGCGACAAGTAGCAGACGCTAATAAGTCTCAACAGAAGTGATGGAGGCTGGGGCCAACACATTTGCAAAGCATTCTGGGATTCATAGTATTAGATGTGCAGGCGTTATACTGGTGAGACGGCCGTCGGGCCAGCTCTAATACATATTTGATATGATGTCGCGGGCCAAATATATTTATATTGAGTTTGACATATCTGTGTTAACTTAAAAACTGCCACTTCATGACATCACAAGGTGGAACAAAGCATTTTGAGCTTTCGAGATGTAGACAGACTAATGCGAGAATGAAACAAAACACAACTCCATAGGGGAAGAACATCACAACGACTTAAAGCTCAAAAGACAAAATTCTGCGCAATGCAGGACCTTTAAGCTTAAAAAAGTTGCTTGAAACAAAAGCATAGTCCAGTGTAATGTATTCTTTCACTGACTGCAGCTGCCTGGGTTTATTCTGGCAGATTCTCCTTTAGTATGTAGACTGAGCACTGAGGACTGTTGTCGCCATACTAAAATTTCAAACTCAATTTTGATCCTAAACTCAATACTGACTGCGATACCACAATAGTAATAAAAAGCACTTTCAGCACTTTAATCTTTCTTTAGACAATAGTGTGTGATTTTCAACATTAAATCATAGTGCTTTCTTTATATTACCATGTGGCCTTATGTGTGCCTTATCTGTGTAATCCCCCAGTCGTCCAGTAGGTTCACAGTGGTTCAGGGGTGTACACTAGTCTATGTGTCTTAATTGTTCTGATACAGCACGAGATCATTCTAAAGATATTCCAAAAAGGATCATTTCTGTCCTGTGAATGTGTCTTTTTTAGTATAGATACCTGCTCAAATGAGTATCTAGTTTCCACACTTCTCGTATCAATTAGTGTTCGATTTTCACTACTTTTGACAACCGCAGCACTTAGTTAAATGCATATGGTCCTGCCCTGCTTTGATTGACACGTGTAGGTGTCCCACACGCAGACCCACATCCTACACTCTTACAATAGTCTATTTGAATAATCTTGTGTCAATAAAGTGTCAGTAGCGTTTGAGAAGAAGTGGATTTCTGGTAGAGAGCAGCAGAACAGCTGTAGAACAGGCAGGAGAAGTCTGCAGAGTTACACTATGAGGCTGTGTAGGAGCGTTTGTCATTTTGACGTAGCATCAGTTGACTGCAGCACAGCGCGGTGGTGTGGAGAACACACTGCACATCTGCTCGTTCCAGACTTTATTTAAACACTACCTCAGTGCAACCCCACATGAGTGACAGGCAGAGGTTCATTCACTTTTTACTAAGACCGAAAAGATAATGTGGATATTTTAAGTTCCTACCGTTACTATCATGTGCACAATATATTTAGGATTCAGAGTGATGAAAAGTTAGGAGTGTTAATAAATCTGATATGTTTAGAGGCAGAAGTCACCCATAACAGGAAAAGAACATGCTTGAACTATGAGAAAAATGCTCTCTCTGTTAAATAAGATGCACTTTGGAACATGTAACTTCATTTAATAACATCTGCAGCTTTTTACCATCTAAAAAACATTACAAAAATCAAAGGTCTACTGTCTAAACCAGACTTAGAGAGACTTATCCATGCATTTGTCTCCAGTAGGTTAGATACTGTAACGTCCTGCTCACTGGCCTCTCCAAACGAGCCTTAAGACAGAACAGTACATCCAGAACACTGCTGCTCAGGCCCCGACTAGAACCAGGAAGTACTTCACACATGTGTCCTGTGCTCAGGTCTCTGGCTCCTGTGGCTCAGAGAATAGACTTTAAAGCAGCTCTGCTTGTGAACAAGTCTCTCCATGGACCAGCACCAAAGTACATCTCCAACATGTTAGTGCCACATGAACCATCTCACACTCTGAGGACTTTTGCTGGTGCCCAGAGTCGGGACTAAACATGGACTTTCAGTTTTCTGCAGCTTAAACCTGGAACAGTCTCCCTGAAGATGTGAGACAGGCCTCTACTTTGACAATGTTTAAACCAAGGCTCAAAACACTTCTGTTTATCTGTGCATATGACGGAAAGGTTTTTATTCTGCACTTTTCTGTTTTAATGGTCATTTTATGAGGATTATTTGTAATTATTTATGTTTTGATTTGTGTGATTTTAATGTCTTTCTTATTCTGTAAAGCACTCTGAATTACCTTGTGTACGAATTGTGCTATACAGATAAACTTGCCTTGCCATTTAACAATAAGAATATTTTATACTGCTCATCATTATACGATAGACTGGAACATAACCTATTTGCCATGTGCCCCTATAGCCCCCACAAATGGATTCAAATGGACCAAGTTCTTCTCCCAGACTTCATTGTCAATGTGCTGAGTGAGTGTCTAACAGTGTGTGAAGCTCACATCAAACACAGGCCTCATAAATGGCCCGGGTCTTTAGACGGGGAGGGCTCACACTTCATAGGAATAAGTGATGAGGAGGGAGGGACACTTCAGAATGGGATACAGATTAGTTACCCTTCAGTGCATCCTTTCACACATCCCATTTGTGTGAGAAAAAAGAAATCTCAAATAATGCTTCAGATTTAAATGAAAAACATAGGCATCAGTCAGGACCACGTACTGGGCGCCGATGACTCCACACCTCTGGAACGTCAACGTGACTGACGTGACTGAGCCTGACTTCAGACCCAAACAAACATGGAGGTGGAGCTCCGTTGTCAGCGGCTGGTGCTGAGAAATCAAATGTACCAGGGGGTCTTTAAGTCAGCGTGGATACAGACAGTGTGTTTTCAGTGACTGGATACACAAGTGTTTTCTACAGCCTCACAGAATGTCACTAGAACTACTATTTTTACACGATTAACATTTCAGAATTGTGTTGGGCAAGTGAAAATGTAAACGAGCTTCTGCAGTTGTTACGTCAAATGAAAGCGTCTCTCAAATGCTGTATTGTGTAACATCACCAGGAATGTTACACAATACAGCATTAAACTGATATATCATATACTGATATAAACTGATATATCTTGCATTTTTTTCAATCAAAGGTTGTTTTACTGCTACAAAACTACCTCGAAAAACTTGCATTTTTATTATGAGCGGGGTCACCTCTCCAGAGATCTGACCTATAACTTGGACCACAGGCGCCACCTGTTTGTCTCCGTGAAAATGGAATAAGTTTAATGCCATGATGTGGATTTGTAGAAGCAAAGGATTCTTACTTCACTGAAACTCCAAATCTCCTCGTCAAAGCCTGATCTCGTGGATCTCAGAAGCGAAGCAAGATCGGGCCTGGTTTGTACTTGGATGGGAGACCACTGGGAGTTTCAGGGGCCAGTGGCAAAAATTGCTGCTGTGGGGAGGGGCCAATGGTGCAGATTGGCAGCCCCGGGGCAGCTGTGGCTATAATAGTATCTTACCATCACAGAGTATGGAGCGAATGAATAACGCACGATATTGTAAAGCGACTTTAAGTGTCTGGAAGAGCGATGTATAAGACAAATGCATTATTATTTAACACATGTACTTAGATCCAATAGCAGCATAACTCATAGCAGCCAATAATCCCAAAAATGTACCAAAAGTAGTCTGCTCCGACCCGCTTTAACTTTCCCTCCCAATCTTTAGACCCATTAATCTTTAAGTTTGAGGTCAGCAGAATTAGTCAGATGAGAAGAACTTCTTTCCAAGTGAAACTTTCATGAATTTTTCACACTATATATACGCACTCAGACTCTCCAATTATCTTGCGGTGAATAGATCTTTACAAAAGGCAAATTCGGCTTCCCAAAGATAACAATGAGGACATATTTTTATATATAAATACAGAGGGCCTGCCGTGCTTAAGAGTTAGCATATGCAGACTCCTCATTAGCAGAAATAGCATCGCAAAAAAGCTTATATGTCTATGTTTTGTGTTCAAAGTAGTCGGAAACCTCATCTTTCAGTTCATCAATGACAACTGCACAAGTGAAATTCACATAGTATTTGTAGCACGTAGCATTTTCTAGTACATCAATATTATTAGGAATTACATTTGCCAGGTGGAAGTGACCTTGAAGCGCTTTATTAAAATGGCTACGGGAAATAGGCCGCTATAACTATTCATGGAGGGGCGGAGAGGTCAAAGGGTCAGACGGGACTCAGACTGCTGGGAAGATTAATCAAAAGCGATATACTCAGACAATAAAACAATCTATGTGCAAGATCTCGAAAAGTAATGCATATATTTTGGTTGCAGGGGTCACAAATGGGCCAAGGAAGAGTCCGTCTGTAAAAAGTCTGTGCAAACGTCCGAGGGGACCATACAAATCACTAGGGGTCAGTAACGGAACAAATCATTTTATGTGGATTTATTGTGATTCAGTCATTCTTAAAAACATGAAACAACAAATTAATTTTAGGCGTTTGCAGTGGTCCAGAGTTATTCCTCACTTACTTCGTGCATTTTGAGCAACCTAATTATGCTTTTACCATGACAACTAGCATGCTAATACACACTTCCTGATTATTGGCCAAAGGAATGCTTTTTAATTAGATGCAGACAGCACACAGCTGACATATGTGGACCTGTTTATACAATTTATCTATACTGGGGCAAGACAAAAGCTCAAATACACGGGCCCACATCATGTACAGGACCTTTAACACAGACCTATTCTGCAAAATGTACTTTTCAGAGCTTTTAACCATGTTATAGTTGTTTCCCCTCAACATTTACTCACCCAAAGTTATATTTGGAGTGATTCATACACATTTGAGTAATCTTTAATCGCTTATTTTCAAGACGCCATATTGCTGATCAATCCCTGTTTTCACCACCGCTGCGACGTACTTATTTCCTTCTCCAATTTTACTTTACCGCAGGAACAAAAAAAATCTGCGGCTCGGTCGAGTGATCTGCAGCTATCCACGAATGTGCCAACTCTTTGTTGTGATGACATTGAGCACTCCAGTTTTCTAACGTGGAAGTGAGCAGACTTGCTTGTTTTTTTAAGTCGTTTTAGCTGAATATTGCAAATTAAAATGTGCAAATAATTACATAATGATCCATGTGTGTCATAGATTAGTTAGATAGATAGTTATGTAGCAGACAAAAGCACAGAATTTATAATCCAAATGTATGAATCCAGAAACGAGGTAATCACACACGTTATTCAGTGAGATTAAACAGTGAAGAAAAGCTGCAATTGAGGAAATAAAATGGCATTGTTCACTTTAAGGTCACATGCAAATGGATGTAAACATGTTTCCTGTAATGCAGACCTGTAATACTCCTTGAATCACATTTTTAAAAGGTCTTTTGGAGCCTGTTTTACTATGACAGTTTAGCTGGACTCCAGACAGCCCGGCGACTCGCGAGGTCCCAATGCTGTCCACTCATTTCTCATTACCCTCTGTACTTCTAATCAATAGTTAATTACCTCCAAAACGCGCTCTCCTTACCCTGCTGTAGTGGGCAGCGCTGGGCACACAGAAATTTGCCTGGCTGAAAGATGGAGTGTTACACAGGGTTAAAACTGTCCTCCCACCACTGATACTTATCGGCCTATCAGGGCCCGTGCTGTCCACTCTGCACTGGGCTCACTCTGTTTCTCTCTCAGTTTTTCATGCTAGACATCGCGGCACCAACAGTTTGTAGTTTGGATCCATATTGTAGAGAAAATGTTCGATTACGTAACAGTTTTTGGTCAGTGATGAGAGGAGCGGGACGCAGGTGAATGAATCTGAGGGCAATGAAAGATGAAAGATTGGGAACGTTGTCGTAGCAATTAACCATTCAAAACAAAATACTTCATCAAAAGTTCTCAACTATGACAGGAAACGGGTTCTTTGTTAAGTAACTTGTGTTTTTGCATATTTTCTCCTGTTGGCTTTACTAAACAGGATTGTAAGCGTGGGATGGGGCGCAGAGTAGGGGAGACATTCAGTAACTGTAGCAGCATACAAAGACAGAATTGACTTGCTATCGTAACTTATTGGTCGATTTATAAGGGTTGGGTTTAAGTTGGGCAAGTAGTAATTACAGTAGGGACACCAGATTTTCAAAATTAAAAAGTGAGAAAGAGGTTGGGATGGTTGGTATAAATAAAATAGTGAAAAGAGAGCACAAGATTGTCCATTCTCAACTCACTTGTGTCAGTCTGTCGGTGCATTTTTTTTTGCCTTATGCTCATTTTTCTGTATTTTTGCTAAACAAATGGCAATATATCGCGCTGTTTCTTATTGGCAGGGATCAAATTGGTCAAAAATAGGGACACCTTTATTGTATCAAGCTGGGACAAATCACTGGTTTTGGACAAATCTACTGGGACAGGAGACACAGGGCTCAAAACCGGGACTGTCGCAGGGTAAAGAGGGACGTCTGTAGAGATTGAACGATATGGTTTTTTTTCATGGCCGACGCCGAATTATGTCTTTAAAAAAATAGCTACAAACGCACCCACTGTCCTTTTTACCACAGACCTATAACAGAGCTGTGTAGTCACGTTTTCTGCTGTCATCAATTTGCGCTGAAGTGTCAAAATAAAGCTTTGTGTGTACTCTTTAAACAGCAGGTTGGCCAAAACTAAATATGGGCCTGTGCTGGAGATTTAAGGCTGATAGTCGATACGCTAAACAGTGCACATATCGGCCCCGTATACTGGTCTATCTCTACACGTCTGGTCTAAATTATGGTTACATTTCGGATCAGTGTGCGTGTAATGTCGCCTAAAGCATGGGAACCTGTGGTAGTGATGTTATAAAGGTGATCCCTGGATGTCACTGTGTCCTAAAGTGGGGAGCAGCGGTGGTGCTTTTCTCATTGATAATTGCTTTGGCTCCAGGCTGAAGCCCTAAGCACTCCACCTCATTTCCTCTCCACACATCAAAGCTAGGTGTGTGCGTGTTAGCGTTTAGCACTTTCACATTTGTGCTCGTGTGTGTGTGTGTGTGTGTGTGTGTGTGTGTGTGTGCGCGTCAGGCCCAATGAGAAACAGCCTGTGGAGGAGCGGACTTTTATTTAACCAGAACAGAGGCCGTTTCGAACTCCAGAGTCCGTAATTTCAGACCTATTAACTCAGTGGCTTTAATTCCTCCAAGCACCAGCCTCAGCCTCCTCTGGGCAGCTCATTTACACTTAAAATGCAAAATTATCTCAAAGTTATTTTTAGCTTCACTCTGGCCTACTGGCAACTTCCTATATAACATGTACAGTATATAATCTGGATCTGGAGGCGAAATAACAGGTAGATGCTCTTAACAAAGGTATTTTAGAATCAGATTTGCTAAATAAATATCTTTGATGATTTGACTTGAAGCTTTTGAGTTAATCCAAAATACCAGCTCAGTGTAAAAAACAAAAAAAATTATCTAATATGTTGAAATATGGATAGAAAAAAGAGGAGCCAAACTTGTAGCCGGTGGATATCTGGATCTAGTAACTTGCCGTGACCTCTGACCTGTGCAGGCCTAAAGGCTAAGCTGGTGGGCTTTAGTTTGAATGAAATGGCTCTGTGTCAGCTCGTAGACAGATCTAATTAGAACAATCATAAATGAGGCTCTTTGTTCTAACAGTCAGACATGTCTCAGAGCCGCTCCTCTGGCAGCGCTGGTTTCATCAGAGACAGGCTCACGTTTCATGTTTTCCCTCCACAAAGCCCCATAATGCTTCATAAATGCATCTGTTTTTAACTAAAATGCATGAACACTGTGGGTTACAGAGGGCACAAGCAAAAAAAAGGGTGAAAAGTTCCCAGGCAGGTTGAGAATTTTCACCCCAGAGTTCAGAGTTATAATTATATTTAAGAAGCTGAAATATACATTAAAAAAACAAGCAAAAACCAAGACTTTTTTTGTTCTGTGGAAAATGCTGATTCCTTCAAAGGTGCATTTTGTCAGCCACTTTCTCTTACTTTGTTTAGAATGTTCCACAGTGCGGCATTAAACTTATCCGTTTCCATGGAAACAACCAGGCGCAACCAGGCCAAGTTACAGGTCATGTACAGAAAGGCGACCCCGTGCACAGAAAGAATGATTATATTTTTAAAGTTTTGTGGGGTTTTTTTAGCAATATAAACGCCCGTAATTGAATAATTTAAAGATAGACATGTAGAAAAGTTACGTAGTGCAGCTTTAAGTCAGCTTTAATACTGAAATGCAATCTTAAAAAACGGTAAAGAATCTAAAAATGATTATAGATAAGCAAGAAATTTGACATTTTTATGGTAAAAGGTCACATTTTTATATAGCGTTTCCATCTCAAAATGCTTTATATCAAGGAACCACTTGCACATTCAGCGTACGCACACACTGGGGGCGAAGCAGGTTAAGTGTCTTGCCATTGGACACAACAACAGCATTCATCTGTTGGAGCTGTGTGGATCTGACCGCTCAACCAAAGACGTTTATGTCTAGAGCGGGATTCGAACCGCCAACCTTCGGATCAGTGTAACCAACTGAGCTACTGTCCGTCTTTATAATGTCCCCATTACAGACCTGCTCTAAACAGTGAAGAATGAACTCGGAGAATCAGCCGTGATGTCCGCAATAAAGGAGGAGGCGGTTTGTTACGGGCTGACGTAATGGCGTTCTAAGGTCTGTACGCTAACACACAAATGAGACTCAATAATCAATGTTTTCTGTAAGCCCCTGTAGAAATATCAAAGCGTGTCCCATTTCCTGCTGACTGAACAACTGTCACCCAATCCCACGGACAGGTGCTAATGGAAGCAGAGGGCCCAAACACCAAGGAGAAAAAGCACATTTTTCACACCTCCGTCCTCCAGTGGTACAGAAGCCCAGGTCACTGCGCCCAATCAATTACAAGCACAGCCGTTTTCCACTAGGTGTGTCTGAAGGGCCATCCCATCCGACAGGGAACAAGTCGGCTGGAAGGAGCAGAATGGAAAGAGTTTTTCTGTCTGCAAAAGCAATAAGCCGGAGAAAAGAGCCTTGTAGTTTTCAAAGGTGGTCCACAAAGATCTCATGCAGAATTAGAACTATATTTGCTGATCATAA
Source organism: Periophthalmus modestus (assembly GCA_019594935.1). Classification (NCBI taxonomy): domain Eukaryota; kingdom Metazoa; phylum Chordata; class Actinopteri; order Gobiiformes; family Gobiidae; genus Periophthalmus; species Periophthalmus modestus. The sequence goes on along the minus strand of JAIEZT010000026.1, from coordinate 5,646,711 downwards.
ATGAATAAATGACCCAATAAATGCTTAGGTTATGATAGCCAGAATTAGGTCAAATAGCCAGACACAAAAGAATAGAGAAATATTGAACCTGAAATAAACCTGGACTAAACCAGAGCTAATCTAATGCATAACCAGAGCAAACTTAAAGGTCCAATATTACACAAAATGGACTCTTGTGAGCTATAAGCCGTGGTATAATGTTGTTAGCTTCGCAAAAACATCTCTTAAAATGCTCTGTTCCACCTTGTGATGTCATGAAACGGTAATTTTCAAGTTAATGGCTACCTTTTACCTTTAGTTCAGTCAAAATGACCAATTCCAGAGCTGAAATTATGCAAATGATTCCAGTGAAGGTGTATGGAGTTTAAAAACACAACACACTAGAGCACTTCCTGTATTACTACATGACATGACAAGGTGGAACAAAGTGTTTGAGAAAATAACTCAGCCTAAAATATGCAGAGTTTGTGTGTTAAACATGTGTGAAAGAAACAAAACACAACTCCAGGTCTGTTTTTGATGAGGAAACAGCATTATAACATCAGAAAACAGCGTAAAATGGGCTCGTTAAGGTCGACTGGTTGGAGAAACACAGCCCCATCGAAACCAGGGCAGAACGACGTGATTCTCAGTGTTGGGGCTTAAATGTACCTGCTCTCTCTCCTGTGCTGTACTTCTTATGTAGCTGAAGCCGAGCCCTGTACTCTGCCTGAGATGGGCCTGATAAGGGTGGGCCTTATCCTGCAAACAACCACCTGCTCCGATAGGGGCCATGCACCAACGGAGAACAACACCACTGATAACATCTCAGCAAATCCTCCACACTGCAATGTGTGAATGCACATGGAAACACTGCATGGACAGGACGAGGGCGAGGTAATAAGGGCCGAGTGGAAAACGATAGCACAGATGGTGGATGATCAGATTTGTAACTGGTGTAATCTGGTGTAACTCAGATAATACTGCTGTACTGTAATAAAGGAAACATAATTAGGTACAATGTATTTTGGGGGAAGTCCTTATTTTCTTTTGCCTGCGATACAGAATACAAACTTTATAAATACTTTACAAAGATGACTGAGTCTGGTCAACGAATCTTCCCACATTCAAATGTAAAAGTGGATTAGCCACGATCACAGGGGCTGAAAAACATAGTGGATTTCTGCAGAATCATAAGTAAAGCACTAAACTGTTAATCTGAGGTGAGATAAATCTGATTTTATTTGTAAATCACAGGTGACCAATGAGCTACTTCATTTCACATGTGTCACTGAAACAAAGCGATCTGATTGGACGATCACGTTTGACCAGACTGATATCAATCTGTAAACAAAATACAGAGCGAAATCATTCTGGACATGCCAATATTTTCTTATTTCCTTATGTGAAAATGTGACTGATGAGGTTTTTATTATAGAGCCACACAGATGCAAGCTCCCCTTCTGGTGGAACATTCAACTAAATGTGGCAAGAACATCAGCTCAGTTTAATTTAGTCATCCAAAAATAAATACAAAAATACTTTCAGGTCTCGTCTTTCTTGAATGACAACTGTATATGCGTTGTATAATTAGAGACGATACTATTTCACCTCAAATCCAAATAATAACTAAAGTAGCATAAACATGAGAAGCGCTTGCCTGTCTTGTGTGTGTTCTCGCTTGTTCTTACTCACCCTCACACTGAGATGCACACAAAAGCACAAGAGCATAGCAGCCCCCTACCTGCACCCACCATCTGTCCTGCCTCGGGCTCCGACTCTCTGGGGCGAGGTGAGTGGAGGAGGGACTGTGAGCATGTACGTGTGTGTCACTCTGCTCCCCGTAGGTTTACATTAGAACACAGACAGCCTTGAACAGACGCAGAACTCGATTAATAGAAAACGGAGGACAAACAAGTACCTTCTATACAGATTAAGTTATGTCTAGATAGAATCAAGTTGCTAGAGTTAAATATGCAAAGTATTAGATCAAGACGTGTCCAGGCACTGACCCTATCCTGCAATGGTAAATGCTCTTACCATCAAAACAGACATGTCAAACTCAGGCCCGCGGGATAAATTTGGCCCTCGATATGAATATATTTGGCCCGCGAGATGATGTTAAATATGTATTAGAGCTGGCCCACCTGCTGTCGTGCCAGTATAGCGCATGCACCTCTAATACTACGAATCCCAGAATGCTTTGCAAATGTGTTGGTACCGGCCCCTTCTATTGACACTTATTAGCATCTGCTACCTGTCGCCTCACTCAAATTTAATCCACCCCTTCTGAAAAACATGCAGATGTTGTTTAAAATGTTTCACTAAATATTTAGTTTGGCCCACGCCTTAGTCACAGTTTTTAATTTCGGCCCCTGTGTGACTTTGAGTTTGACACTCCTGCCTTAAACTGCGTGAGGAATAACTTTGGACCACTGCAAACTGTTCAAAATGAATTAGTTCTGTTATTTTTTACGACACTTACAGAGCCTTACATTTTCCCCGGGTCTTTTAGGTGTATTTTATAACTTTTCATCCATAAAGCAAGAAATCATTTATATTTTTATTATAGCACTTTCCAGCCACAATGTTCTGCCTAAAACTAATGACTAAACATCCAATCCCCTGACAGTCTCCTGTGTAACTGTGCACTGCTCTACATTTGGAGCCGCCCGGCCCGTCCGCTGTCTGCAGGCCAGGCTCAGCTCTGGGGGTCGTCATAGATGACTAGCTCACATAAGCTCACTTTAACGCCGAATAGTCTTTCCTCTGTGGGCACCAGAAAGCCTCCATTATGGGATGAAGCCATGTCTGCGGCCCCTGCAAGCCATAACGGGCCCCGGCGCGCTCTCTGCCAACAGCACACGCACCCAAATGTACCATACAGCGCAATATAAAACAAGTGGAAAATTGAAATCTACTTAAGGTGGTCCCAGGTTAGCAGTAGAGCCGGTGGCCAAAATACACTCAAGGATACAAACTTCTCTCAGTCTTTATAGCTTTTCCATCATGCTACCTTAACTCCAGGGACCGCACTGTATGAGCTGATATTGTTATAACTTTATTTTTTTTTTTGGAATTGTGGAAAGACATTTTGAAACGCATTAGAATCTGTAGAACTTCGACGCTTCCTTATGTCAATACGCACATACATTAGCCAGGAAAATTGCACAAGATTGATTTCACTTAAGTGGTAGGACTGCTGCTAAAGTTGACTGACCACAAATAAGCCAATAAGAGGCCATTTTCTTCAATTATCTTTGTAGAAACGCAAGCATAAAACACACTAGTACAGCTGAAGAACTTGTACACACAGAAAGTACAGTGAATAGTTGCAGTTTTCAAGATGTTCCGCAGACATTAGCTCGTGTGTACTGTTATTTTTGTTGGATTCTGGTTTTAAGGCTCGGTTTTGGATGAGGGCTCAGGCAAATGGCTTCCCTGCAGGAGACACGTTCAAGTCACAAGTTGCTGTTTACTGCCAACAGGCCTAATGACTCATTAAACGCACAACTAGGGCTTTCTCTCTCTAAGTGGTTAATACGAGGCTTAAAAGTGAGGGATGTCGAGGTTAGGACAAGAACCGGGGCCTCTATTATGAAAGAGTAAAGTCCGTTTTAGTCCAATTAAAATGGAAATAAATAAAAGAGAAAATGTATAAGAATATCTGACACGTCCTTAAAGGTGCTGTACATGTGTGTTTTCTTGTTATTAAGTTAAATTTGGAGAGGTATTTTGTAAAAGCTGTTTTTTCTGATTCAACTAATTATGAAGCGTTTTATCATCCACAAACCAGGAAGTGCACTGTTAGCATGATAATGTTTGTACGCATTACAGTGACGGCAAGACTCAGCTGTGGTTTCTGAAAATTGTGAGAAACGCTGTGAATAATTACGATTCTAGGAATGTCTGCGTAATCCCTCAGTCGTCCACATCTGATCCATAATAAAAGACCAAGTTTAAATCTGTCAACTGGACAAAATGTTGTAGGCGATGTTTCGATGCTCATCCAAGCCACTTCTTCAGCGGCGAAACGTCTCCTACAACGTTTTGTGCAGCTGACAGATTTAAACTTCGTCTTTTGCTATTCTAGAAATGCATTAGGAAAACAGGGACTACATTTGGACCACCGCAAACCATTTAAAGTGAGCTGGTTGTTGTAAATAAGCTATCAGCAGTAATCACTAAGTTTCATGTGTCTTGCCAAAGGACACAACAAACGCAACTAAAGTTCTAAACCACTGCGGAGAGTCATCAAAACATCGTTTCACGGTGGTGAAAGAGCAAACATGTGCACCGCGCACACAGACTGGTTTCAATTAGTTTTTCATTTATCACCAGGACTGAGGTTATGCCCCTCACTTGACCTGTCCTGTCTGGGGTTAAGATCTAATGGGAAGGGGCTATATTGTCTCTATAGATGCAAACACATTGATTACAAGCCAAGCCCCGAAAGCACAGAGTGGGGTAAGAGCATAAAATTGACAAAATATAAAAAAAAACACTTTCTCAATTACAAAAAAAAAAGAAAAAGGGGTCGTGGCAATGTAAAAGTGTAAGACTAATAGACACAGCTGTGGCCCAGAGCTCTGTAATACAAGATACAAATGCCTCCTCTCAGGGCGTGTCTTGCTCAAGGACACTCACTTAAAGAGGCTCTCCACTCTGCCCTCTAATCAATACCACAGCCCTGATTAATGTATATGAGGCGCAGGAGACCTCCATATCTATGATCACTTATGATTTTATTTGTTTATACCGGGCCAGGCCATATCAACCCACTCAGCCCTTGAGACCAATGCAATTATATGTACTTAAGTCGATGCAGTAGTTTTTATGATGCGTTTGTTACCACTGAGGTTTCATTATGACTCAGGCAGAACCAAACAGCCATTTCCATAAAGGTTTCCTGATACTGTCACTATCACTGCCCTGGACCCTGGATGGAGAGACCCAGAACAACAAGAGCGGATATTTCATGTGCTACTTCCTTATGTCATAATCATATTGTTAACCCTAAGATATCAGATCAGATGTCAGATAGCAGCTCCATTATATATCGCATAAGATAAAGAGTAATATAGTCATGAGAACAGTATGAACATTATGTGCTGTTCCATATACTTATTACTACAATTAATTATGGTTGGATCAGGCCATTCATCTATTTTCTTCTGCTTATCCGGTGCCAGGTCGCGGGGGCAGCAGTCTAAGCAGGCACTCCCAGACTTCCCTCACCCCAGACACGTCCTCCAGCTCCTCCGGTGGGACCCCAAGGTGTTCCCAGGCCAGCCGAGAGACATAGTCCCTCCAGCGTAATCATGGTTGGATCAGTTTAATGAAATTTCTTTCTCCACCCTGGTATTGGCTAATAGAAGGTATTGATACTTTGCAGTGATATCCCGCTGGGGTTGTTCTGCATGTATGTCTACGATAGAATGTTCAGCAGTTACCATTGTGACAGAAGGCACACATTAGCCAGATAAGTTGACCTAACGCAAGACAAAAAACACATTTTCAAGAGCCTGTGATCATTACGAGCGTTCAGGTGTGTGGGCCCGTTTAGGTATTAGGTGAATTTCAACTCAAAACGACAACTGAAAAACAGCTGGCTAATGCTAATGAGCGTGTGTTATTTAAGAGCGACTTGGTAGGAAAACTTGGTACAAATCATCTCATCTGTTGTAGTCCAAGCCAAGTCAGTTCTTTATGGTTATTTGGTGGTAAAACAAAGCTCAGATTAAAGTCTACTTTGAGTAACAGAGCTTCAGACAGAGCAGTGCCCACTGTTAGCATCACACCCCCAAGGAATGTTGATGACATCAGCTGCAAAGTATAAACTGATGAGGATACTCACAGCCAAAGTATTAATATTTAAACTTAAAAGGCTGGATTGGTGCATGGCATTTTCATTACCTCAGGATAGTATAGAGACTAAACACTACGAACTGTAGCAAGACCCCAGTATCTCAGTATTTTTACTATGGTATAGCGGGAACATTTTCACATCAAGTCCTCTGTTTACTAATGCATCCTATTAGCATTGCTCACTTTTACTGTAGTGTGTCAGCCAAACCAAACCAACTATTCCCACAGCCTTGTTCAATTACAGCCTCCTCATTTGTAAAACACATAGAGAAAGTATCGTCTCTCCCTGACCTCCATCCTGTCTTTGCTGCTTATTTTATCTCACTGTCACTCCACCCTCCCTCTCCACCATCGCAGCAGCGCCGACGACTCCGCTACCCCAGTTCTGTTAAATGAGCTGGCTTATCTGAGCCTAATTGGTTTAAGGGCAAACAGAAATCAGCAATGACTCCGTGCAAAGTCAAAATCACTCCTGCCGTTAGCTCGAATGCAGCCATGTACGTAGCAAAGATAGAAAGATAAGCGCTAGAAAAAATATCAAAGTTAAAAACAAATTAGGGTGAGTGTATAGCGTTTTCCGTAATGATATGCAAATCTCTATTTACAATCCCACACTCTGCATATAGGATGTTTTTGATAGCATCTTTGTGCAAGGGTGTTTGCATGTCCTTCCCAGTGTAACATGTTTATACAGTAAGCAAATAAGTTCTAGGACAGCGCCAGGACTCAATGAAACGCTCTGTTAGCTCAGCATCCTGACGCCGTAGAGCACAAAACACCTCATAGCACAAAACACCTCATAGCATGTCAATGTACAGGTCATCAGCTCTGCAATGAAGTGTGGGCTGCCACTGTATGGATCTGAGAACACAGCAGCCAGTCGGCCATGGAACATATGAGTGAAGGTGTTGAGATGATGCAAGCGCACAAAGTATAAAGTTATAGTACATAAAACGCAGTAAAGAAGTCAAAGAAGACATGTCGTTTGCTTAACGGGGGTATAAAATTTAAGGGGCTGTTCCAGGATGAGAATTAAATGCAAACTCTGTGATCGGCTTCAGAGAAAACAAGTCTAAAGTAGTTCAGTTTTGTGAATTTTAGCTTTTCAATACAGAAACTAACACCAAACACTGAATACCAATCAATTTAACTGTTTCAGAAACACAAGCAGCTGCAGAAGAATAACAGACTTAACAAAATAAACACCGTCCACCTATCTATGTCTCATCCAAACATGAAGATAGCCTTTATTCTCATAACAGTAGTAAGCTATAGGTCAGGCTTCTGTATTTGTCCATCTTCTTCTGTTTCACATCTTTGGCACAGTCCTTTAGACTAACCTTCCCAGAGGCTCCGAGCTTCTCTGTGAATGTCATTGCCCACTATGTAAACACCAGAACCTCAAATATCCAGCCACTCAGACGCAGCAATCTGGACCTGACTTTGATATCCTGTTGAAATCTGATGAGAACAAACAAAAAAAAACACTGCTGAAGCACAGAGCACCGGGGGAGACAGAAATGTGTGTAACATTACAGAGAAAAGCAATAAGAACTTTATTTGAGCTTCTAATTTATGCTGTAATAAGGGCCCGTGAGTCCAGACTGAGCCGTGTGTAATCCTATGAAGGGTTTATTGGCCAGCCAGAGCCATAACACTACAATAAAAAGAAAATGACATTTTACATCCATGATGCTGCTGGGATCTCCTCCTCTCAGCTGCCAACGTGTGAGGCTCCACGCCAGAGTGGCCCCTGTGGTGCCCCAGCGGAAATGAAAAACATGTTCAAATAGGAAAGTGTGGCCACTGATGGATCCAGAGCCTTATGAGTGAGAAGGAGGAGTAAACAGTGACTAATGTGCTGCTTAGACATTCAAGCAGCCCCAGCTTCTCTGAAATACACTGAAGTGATGAAGGAAGGTACAGTCCAGAGGAAATAAGAAAAGAAAAATAAGAGCAAAGCAGACCGGTGTTATTATGATGTAAGAAAACACTGTAAACATGAAGCATTTGTCCTACAGCCTGTATTCTACACCTGAAACTAATCCTGAAACAAACCTCCAGCCACAACATTCACACAAAGTTGCTGGTGGCGCAGATGGAGCCGGTGACAGCGCTGAGAGTGAGGAAACCAGAGTGATAAAACTGCGCTACAGTGATCCACGTGTGCGCCAAAACACGCCGACAGAAGCACCTCCAGTGCGTCTCCAGCACAAGTGAAAAAGAGCCTTTACCTTCCATCGCAGAGGACGTGATGACCAGCGCGCACAGGAGCGCACACAGATCCCCCGTCATGGCACCAGGCTGGTACAGTCTCCACAGCACGGTCCCCCAAAAACACAAGCAGGAACACGCCAGGTGCGCGTAAAACAACACGAGAATCCGTCCGTTTCTCAGAGGTTAACCCCGCAACGAAGACAGTCCCATCTCAAGCCGTAGTAAACAATGTGTGACAGCGTGCGCGAGGGGAACAGCGAGTGCACCGGGGCTGAGGGCGCGTGGAGCAGGAGGAGGGAGGAGGGGGGCCCTGACACACAGCCCCCCATCACAGACCAGGAGCCAATCAGCGCGTCCGGAGCACAAACTCAACCAGCCAATCACAGCGCGCACCGCTCCTCCCTGCTTCTCTCTCCAGCATTGTCAAAACACCAAACTTTTTCCTTGACCTATTTGAGACAGTGGCCGCTCTATAGAAGAGAAATAGCACCCCCACATGGACTAAAGCCGTCACAGCAGCAGCTCCACACACACCCACACACACACACACGGCTCTGACTTGGTCTAAGAGGCTTGTCTCTCATTGATCTCTCCTTTTCAGTTATTTAGTAACTCCAAAATAATAGAGTGGTCTCCTCAGTGTTCTTGGATTGGTCTCCAGGGAGTTGTGGAATAAAAGAACACAACAAAACTGTGTCACTAGAAATGAATGACAAACTCAAAACAGATTATTTCTAAGTTGAACCAGATTAATGGAGAAAATTGGTTTAAAGTAAATGAGTATCCTAAACTTTTACTCCAGTACCAGCAGCAGACCTGTTACCTGTGGCTCTCTACACGTCTGGAAACTCCTTTGGCAGATTCTTCACCTCAGCCATAATGATTTGAACCTTGCTCCTTACACCAAGAGCCGTGTCTGGCCCTGTCACCTCTTTTGTGAGAACCACGCTGCGACAGATGGCTCCCCAGTCCCCAGTCCCCGGTGCAGGCAGAGCTGTGCGTGTTCCGCCCGGTGTAGCCCAAAACCATACACCTGTCCTGGATCCGATCTGCTCCCCTCCGGAGGTCCCTGGAGCCACAGAGCGGTACAGGGCTGTTCATCTTCAGTCTGAGTGGGACCAGTTTTACCCCAGGACATGGTCTGGCCTCATACTTCAGTTCTGTCCCCTCGACGCCTCCTAGCCCAGATAATCCCACACATGCGTCACCTGTTACCAGCCTAACTCCACACAAGTTACAGAACGCAAAGACACAAAGATAGTAGGGTTATTGTAGATTAAGAATAATAATTAAAGGTGGACCGTGTGACTCTTGTGTTGGAGCGGTTGTACAGTATTATTGGACACAGGCAGATGCAAAGTTACTGGTTAGATCTGTGGATAGATGAGCGTGCTGTCAGTAGGAAACATGTTTTTCAAGGTTTAAAGGTACAAATGTAAAATGAGGGGCCCCAGCAGCACCTGACTGAAGGACGGGTCAAATGCAGAGAAGGATGAATAACTGGGGATTAATAATTGAAGTTCTTAGTATTTACAGGTTCTGACTGTGGTCTTTTTTATTGTAAGAAGTGTTTTTGTTTCTTTGAGTAAAGCAAAGGATTAGCCATTTTATCACATTTAGGCATAATTATTTAACATTTCACTTGTGCCACTGAGTATTAACAACAGGCCAGTAAAAGTACAGATACTGGAGCAAAAAATACTCAAGTAAAAGTAAAACTATCACATGAAAAAAATCTACTTTGGTAAAAGAAATATAAAGTTTTAATGCTTATACAAAAATGTTTGTTCAAGAGAAACAAAGTCGAACAGTATTCTGCACTGATTTTGAGATGAATATTATGGCTTAAAAATAAACCCCTTAAACTTTTTCAAACAATTACACTTTTTTATACAGAGCTTCGAGCTGACAGATTTGGTCTCAACAGTAAAAGTAAACAGAATCGATAAATTTTTTTCTGGTTGATATTTTTATCTGTGTACTACTTTCACTCTGTTATGTTCCATCACTGCAATTGACATATTTATTAAGGCTAATTGCTGCCTGTTTAAGCGTTTTTAAGCCTCACGGTGACACAGATTTATGCCAGGCCGGTGACCCCGTTCATAAACATTCCCTTTTTATCTCAATTTCACTGCTGCTCATCTGCAATCGAACAAACGAACCAGCCAACACTGGGCCAAAGCTGAACACCAGAAAAAGCCCCATCTAAACCCAGCTCCACCGACTTGCCATCAAATAAATCCCACATTTGGTATCAGATAAAGATGAATGATGTAATAATGTTTGAAATCTCCCTGTAGTGTTGATAAATGGCTGTGTGGTTTATGGTGTGAGGGCCAGCAGATGATGAGGGGCAGGCGTGTGGAGCAGAGGCAGAGGTGGCTAACAGGGGAGCGGGCCTGACGAGCACATTAGTCATTTTTAATAGTGCTGCGTTTGTGTCACACGGCCCAGCACGGCCTCTGAGGCTGCTGCCCCGTCGTCCCGTGATGCAAGCACAACTTATTTTTCACCAGTCTGCTCCTCTTCACCTCTGGTCCGGAGAGGAAAGCAATCTGCAAGATGTTTACCCATGGGAATTTTATATCAAATACATTTAGATTATCAACATATTTCTTATAAGAGAAGACTGGAAACATCCAAAGCAACAAGTTATATACGGTTTTGAGAAATTGTAGAAAATAGTACCAGTAGAAGTAATGTTAGGAGTGCTAGTTCTCTAATGCATGCTAGTTTTTATTCAGGCCTGAGGATGGGGTTATAAATCAGAGATAAATGATGTCTAAGGCCCATTCAGAGTTGGATTGTATTTCCTAACAAAATTGCCTCTTTAACCCTTTAAGGACTGAGCACATTATAGACCATTATAGCTCACCTAGAATAGACCATTATAGCTTACTTTTTTTACCCATAAAAATCATGTTAAAGGAAGTATCAGTATGTACTTTTGAGTTGAGCTGAGTCGAAAAGCAAAGCTCTCGATTTTCCGGTCAGTCTACGTTCCTATTCTCACCTATGATCATGAGCTCTGAGTAATGACCGAAAGTACAAGATCGCGGACACAAGCGGCCGAAATGGGTTTGTTCGCTGGGTGCACCTTTAGAGATAGGGTGAGGAGCTCAGTCACACAGGAGGAGCTCGGAGTAGAGCCTCTGCTCCTACACATTGAAAAGAGCCAGCTGAGGAGGCTCGGGCATCTGCTCAGGATGCCTCCTGGACGCCTCCCTAGGCAGGTGTTCTGGGCATGTCCCACCGGGAGGAGGATCCTGGGAAGACCCAAGATACGCTGGAGGGACTATGCCTCATGGCTGGCCTGGGAACGCCTTGGGGTCTAACCGGAGGAGCTGGAGGACGTGTCGAGGGTGAGGGAAGTCTGGGAGTCCCTGAATGGATGGATGGAGGAGTAGACCACATTACTTTGTTTGTGGCTCTGGGTTTTGTCTTTGGGTGAACCAGTTTCTGTCCTAAAGTGTTTGCAGCTCTGAAGTAGATAATATCCTGTCTGCAAATCCTCTGAAGTAATGATAGTGCTAATCGTATAGCAGCAGCAGCAGTAGAATAAAAGAATAGCAGAAATTTGAAGTAGGCCTCCTTATCAGTCATGTTGCATTCATGTGCACATTGGACAGTTCGGACTGGGATTTCTTTGAGGGTGGAGCTCATTAACCCAACCCGTGTGCGCTTGTGTGCTTCTGCTGAGTTTTGTCATTGAATATTTTGAGCAGAAACTATTTCCTACAGGAGTCATCCCAAAGCCAAAGTTCACTTAATACAAAATATACTGCAGTCTATCTTATTTACTATATTTTGACTTCCAAAAATCAACTCCCCTAATGTCACAGCTCGGGTCATTCATGCTGCGTCCAGAATTGGCTCTGTGCACAGCTGCTCACTGTGTCTCAAAGCTTATACTAACTTAAAATAAAATAAACAACCCATTAAAATTCCAGTTAATTCAAATAAAGACTACCCAACAGTTTTGTTTTTTTTTTATATGTAGAACACATTTCAGTTTGTGATGTTGTTTTAATATTTATTATGGCTCAAATTAGCATTAGTGTTAGCACTGAGACACAAACATGTCTCTTTCTAAACACAGAAGTGTCCTCGGGTGAAGTATTCATTTTATTGCTGTAGTGTTTAACATGTTGTCAGTGACATTCGCCCGCAGCTCTCTGTCCACTGCCTCATTTTTAAATATTTATTCATTTTAGTGTGTCTCGGCAAAATCCTCATGGAGATAAAATTGCTCAGGAAGTAGTGGCGCTAACAGTGAGACTGGCGCTGGACAGAGCCAAATTCCCATTTCTTCGACTTGGTGCAGATTCATGTGCAATGTCCCCCCGGAAAGTCACATTTACAGCATAACATTAGGTGCAACTGAACTTTAGTAAAACACCGACTCAAAAGTGAAGGGGGTGTGACATCATTTATAAAGAGATTAGCGGTGGTACATGTAGCATGTATGTAGTAATAGTAGAAGCACCAGTACTGTAACAGCTGTAGTAAAACCAAAACAGTAACCCAAAAAACATGCACAATCCTCTAAGTCAGGCCTGCCCAAACTACGGCCCGGGGGCCAAATGCGGCCCCCAGACCAATTTTTCTTGGCCCGCAAACTGCCAGGTGAATTGGCCCATATTACCTTCAACAGTACTTTTTTACTTTTTAACAAGCCCGTATCAAATATTTAATGTGTCCCACTGAGGATGTAAGCATGAAAAAAGGTCTAGTGATTCAGTCTAACTTGTAATAATATCGCAGATTTGAAGTATTCACTGTATTGGCGACCAATCTATGGCCCTGAATCGGCCCTCAGCTTTGTCTGTGTTTTTATATGTGGCCCTGCCTCTGCTCTAAGTAGATGGTCCTGAACATGCCATCTCCAAACGGTCTTGAGATCTGGAGATGGGTCCCTCGCAGGTGGCCCTAGCAGCAGAGAAATTAGGTATCCATGGGTTCCAGAATATTCGCCCGCAAATTGGGATCATTACCATCATTTTTTAAAAAATCATTTAAATCATAAACAATTTAAAACAAAATATTATAATAAATGTGAAATGGTCCTCAAAATGTTGCATAGAACAGGAAGCTGAAACCCATGTATAGGCCTCCCCTTAACCCGATTAATGAAGTAGTTCTTTAGTAACAAGCTGTAACAGTGGTGGATTGTTCTATTATTAAATTGAAGACTGTATTAGTAAAAAGTAGTAGTTGAAGCAGTAAAAGCGGTAGCAGAAGTAACAGCCGACACTGTACTTTGAATTGAGTACACAATATTGTTGTAGCTGCACACAGTGGCCTCCACCCCCTTCAGGGACACATGCAGGAAGGAAGAGCGCGAGAGGATCTGTGTGAACAATGGCCCTGCTGCCTGTGCACATCCTCAGTGTGAGCAGAGCCATCACTAGAACTACTGCACACGCAACAGTAACACCACCATACTCCACCTCTACAGTAACAGCAGCAGTGCTCCGATAATGACCCACACAACACCACCATACTCCACCTCTACAGTAACAGCAGCAGTGCTCCGATAATGACCCACACAAACACCACCATACTCCACCTCCACAGTAACAGCAGCAGTGCTCCGATAATCACCCACACAACACCACCATACTCCACCTCTACAGTAACAGCAGTAGCGCTCCGATTATGACCCACACAAACACCACCAGCCATCGACATACTCCACCTCTACAGTAAGAGCAGCAGTGCTCCGATTATGACCCACACAAACACCACCATACTCCACCTCCACAGTAAGAGCAGCAGTGCTCCGATTATGACCCCCAGAAAACACCACCATACTCCACCTCCACAGTAAGAGCAGCAGTGCTCCGATTATGACCCATAACAACACCACCATACTCCACCTCTACAGTAACAGCAGCAGTGCTCCGATAATGCCCCCACACAACACCCCACCATACTCCACCTCTACAGTAACAGCAGCAGTGCTCCGATAATGACCCACACAAACACCACCATACTAAAACCTCCACAGTTGAACAGCAGCAGTGCTCCGATAATCACCCACACAACACCACCATACTCCACCTCTACAGTAACACAGTAGCGCTCCGATTATGACCCACACAAACACCACCAGCCATCGACATACTCCACCTCTACAGTAAGAGCAGCAGTGCTCTGTGTGAACCATGGCCCTGCACCATACTCCACCTCCACAGTAAGTGAGCAGCAGTCACTCCGATTATGACACCCACACAGTAACACCACCATACTCCACCTCCACAGTAACAGCAGCAGTGCTCCGATTATGACCCACACAAACACCACCATACTCCACCTCTACAGTAACAACAGTGCTCCGATAATGACCCACACAAAACACCACCATACTCCACCTCTACAGTAAACAGTGCTCCGATTATGACCCACACAAACACCACCATACTCCACCTCTACAGTAACAGCAGCAGCGCTCCGATTATGACCCACACAACACCACCAGCCATTGACATACTCCACCTCCACAGTAACAGCAGCAGCGCTCCGATAATGACCCACACAAACACCACCAGCCATAGACATACTCCACCTCCACAGTAACAGCAGCAGTGCTCCGATAATGACCCACACAAACACCACCATACTCCACCTCTACAGTAACAGCAGCAGTGCTCCGATAATGACCCACACAAAACACCACCAACCATTGACATACTCCACTCCCACAGTAACAGCAGCAGCGCTCCGATAATGACCCACACAAACACCACCAGCCATAGACATACTCCACCTCCACAGTAACAGCAGCAGTGCTCTGATGTTTGACCCACACAAACACCACCACTACTCCACCTCTACAGTAACAGCAGCAGTGCTCCGATTATGACCCACACAACACCACCAGCCATCGGCATACTCCACCTCCACAGTAACAGCAGCAGTGCTCTGATGCGTGTTTGACCCAAACATAGCACCAGCCATACTCCACCTCAAGAGCTGCTCCAAACCTGCACAAAAGGACTCTCTATGGGACTCTTTACCATCCAGAAAACAGTGTAGTGAAATGCACTAAAAAAAAAAAAAAAAAACAAACTAAAAACCTTGATAATAGGCCAATAATCAGAGGTTTGATCCCAGCCTGAAAATGTGCAGGCTGTTTTTGTGTCCTTGGGAAAGACACTTAAGGTTAAGGTACACTTTATTGACCCCATTGTGAAATTTATCCTTATTTGACCCATCCTTCAACGCAACTGGGACACCTCATCAGGGACATATCTCCATCTCCAAGCCCATGATAAACAGGATGATACCTATGGTGCCTTAGCTGAAGGATGGTATCTGTGGTGCATGTTTTGGGCTGAACCCGAGTGTTCAGAGGGAAGAATCAAGCAAACTCCACACAGAAAGACCCGGGTGACATGTGTCCTGCGTGACCATGAGAACCGGGCACTCCTCCACAGTGCTCCACCGCCCTGCCTGTGTGTGGGGGGGATTAACGGTTATTGCTACAACTTCATTTATTGTATATTTTTCTGTAAGTCTAAAAATAATAATAATGTAACTATTTTTAATGAAAAATGGCCCGGAGTGGATTCATTAAGTTTTCTTCATTCCACTCCTTTTCAAGCATGAATTAAAAAATGCGTAATTATCTGTGCTGAAAGCGCATTGTGCATTGGATACATGTAAATTTACTTTTACCTTGTGTTCAGGGACTTTCTCAAAATACATTTTAAAACGTGGTGATGTTCAGAAGGGCAGACGGCACAGACTGACACTGTGCTGCTGTGGTTAGTGTAAATGACATCACAGTGTGGAGTGAACGCTGTCATCTCACAGGTCTATGAGAGTAATAAAAAACTCTAAACCTAGTGCATTATTATTAGCTTATTCACCTCTTGCCGCACTTGAGCTCGGCTTGATCCGGACACAGAGAGAACATGCAAACGCTGCTGCCGCTGTGCCGTGTTGTATTACGACAATCTGTCATCTGCCTGTTATTGACCCCTGTGTGTTTCACTGTTGATGTTCTAACTTTCTGTTGGTTTCATCGGTGATCTTGTTAAGCCCTTCTGTTGGTTTTCTGAGATTTGGGGCTTTACAAAAATAAATTAAATTGAAAAAAACAATGCTTGGTCTGTGCCCCTATATTTCTGAAGCTGCTGTTTCCCCATAAGCTTGTGCCCTGGTGTTTATTCTTTACACTTCTGCTGCAGATGAGCTGGATGACACAAGGAGCAGTCTGTTTGATGAAACTGTAGAAACTCTAATACTGCTGTTCATCAAGTTAACGTCCAGACTGGTTCTATGAAAACTGTGTCTGTTATATATATCGCACCATAAAACACATCAACTCCATAGAAAACATCTTTGAACCAAACTGAAACGAGCCAAATTATTATTATAACTCAACCTAGAAAATGGTAAAAAAAAAAAAAAAAAAAAAAAACATTTCCGAGAGTCTTTGGTAGCTGGGGATGTTCTGATGAATATGAATGGTTGGAAATAAAATGCCTGAGTCAATACAGGGACAGTGCAGGGGCCCAGGTGACAGAGGAGCCGCGCGTGAGCCGCCCTCCGGGGATGGACTGGTTATTAGGCTGGGCTTTAGCTCCATCCATCTTGTGCAGTCTGGGTCCAGGCCACTGGCCACTGACCAGAATACAGAGTGCACACGAACAACCCAAAAGAGGAGTAGAACTCACAAATGTGTGCACATGCACACACTCATGCACACACACACACACACAAAAGAGGAGTACACAACTCACACAATACACACTCATGCCCAGAATCAGATGCACACACTCAAGAGGAGTAGAACTCACAAATACACACTCATGCACTCATGCACACACTCATGCACACACACACACACACACACGAACACACACACTCACTCACAATAAGAGCACACGATTGGCCCAGAATACACGTGTGTGCGCAGAAAAACCCAAAAAGGAGTAGTACTCACAAATACACACTCATGCACTTACACACACTCATGCACTTACACACACACATGCACACACACACACACACACACACACACACACACACACACACACACACACACACACACACACACACACACACACACACACACACACACACACACACAGACACATCCAAAACACACACACACACACACAGACTCACAAATGTAGATGTGGGTCACAGCAGAGAGAAGATCCAAAAAGGTTCATGGTGAATGTAGATGTGAGACAGAGGAGTAAAGGGCAGACTGTGGATTTTCTGATATGTGGCCGGTCCAAAAACTCTCGAACTCTTTTCCCATTGAGTTATGTTCCATCACTGACCTGCCTTTGTTCAAAGCCAAACTTAAAACCTACCTATTTAGATTGTTTTTTTTTTTAGTGGCCCTGTGATACTTTCTTTATTGTATGGTGTACACTTTTTTGTCGACCTATTTGTATGATATGTTTTTGGAAAGTGCTATAGAAGCTTTGGTTGCTGGAAAGTGCTATAGAAGTAAAGTTTGATTGACTGATATACTCATGTAATGTACTGATGTACTTGTTTACTAATGTATTGGTGTACTGATGTTCTGGTGTACTGGTGTACTGATGTACTGGTGTACTGATGTACTGGTGTACTGATGTACTGGTGTACTGGTGTACTGGTGTACTGGTGTACTGGTGTACTGGTGTACTGGTGTACTGGTGTACTGGTGTACTGGTGTACTGGTGTACTGGTGTACTAATGTTGTACTGGTGTACAGTGGCTGGGTACTGGTGAATTTTGTGTCACTGTATGGTGTACATCAGTGAGTGATGATACTGTATGTAGTGCTGTCATATCTTCTGGTGTACTGGTGTGATGGTGTACTGCTTCCCTGACTGTGTCACTGGTGGTGTGGTGTACTCATGTACTGATGTACTGGTGTCACCTGCTTGTACTGGTGTACTGATGTACTGGAGAAGTACTGGTGTACTGGTGTACTGGTGTACTGCATGTGTTACTGGGTGTACTGGTGTACTGGTGTACTGGTGTGATGTTGTACTGATGTACTGGTGTACTGTACTGAAATGTACTGATTGTACACACCTGTAACGTGTACTGTGTACTGGTGTTGTTGTACTATTGTTTTGGTGTACTGGTGTACTGGTGTACTGATGTACTGATGTACTGATGTATGATGCTTTTGTGTTGTACTAATGTACTGATGTACTGGTGTACTGATGTCCTAAAGTACTGGTGTACTGGTGTACTAATGTTCCAGGGGGATTCTTACAGTGGCTGGGGCATGAGTAGAATTTTGTGTCGCTTATGAAAACATCAGGAGTGATTGATACAGTATGTGGTGCTATCATATCTTCAGATATTAAAATGATACTTTGTCCTTCCCTGTTGATAGTCCTCATTTTTACCCGCTGCTCTCACGACAGAGAACGCTTCACATAAACACCCACACTGAACACTTACAAAAGCATCATGTTCCCCACTGTCCTCACAAGTGGCATTGTGTTCCTCCCAGCATGCCCCATGAGCCACCACACGAAAAAGTGTTTAATGTCACAGGACTATATTACAAATGCAAAATCCTTGTTACTGTACTCACTGTTACATACGAGTTTTCCACAGGCTCACTCAAGGACTGAACACCGATACAAGTGTTTTGGAGATATTATTAAAGCTTTTGTGTTTGTCATTCCCCTCTGGGCATTTATTATTATGATTGTTCCATTACGACTTATTTTTGCTGCTCATTTTATGTCCCCTGTTTATTTTGAATTCCCATGTTCAGTGAACAATTAATTACAGCCAATCAATTCTGCATAAACAGCCCACACACTGTTGTGCTCTATTGTAATGGGAATGAATGACCGTGTCCTATTTCATGTTGATAGTCTCATTTAGGCCACACTCACACGACAGAGACGCTGCACATAAACACCACACTTAACCTGCTCATATTAACACTGACCTCACAAGGCCATTGTTTCTCCCAGCATGCCCCATGAGCCACCACACGAAAAAGTGTTTAATGTCACAATGACGATATGCACAAATGCACATATGACGTATCCCAGGCTGTACTGAATGCAACTGTATATTCCACAGATGATATACTGTATATATACATCTATATACATATGATATACTGTAGGACGATACACAGAAATACAGTGTTACATACTGTTATATATGATATACTGTATATATACATCTATATACATATGATATACTGTATATATACATCTATATACATATGATATACTGTATATATACATCTATATACATATGATATACTGTATATATACATCTATATACATATGATATACTGTATGTATACATCTATATACATATGATATACTGTATATATACATCTATATACATATGATATACTGTATATATAAATCTATATACATATGATATACTGTATAGATATATGATATACTATACATACAGATGATATACTGCATATATACATCTATATACATATGATATACTGTATATATACATCTATATACATATGATATACTGTATGTATACATCTATATACATATGATATACTGTATAGATACATCTATATACATGTGATATACTGTATATATACATCTATATACATATGATATACTGTATATATACATCTATATACATATGATATACTGTATATATAAATCTGTGCAGATTTTCAAAATGACTGAAAAACTAAAAAGTCCATTAGGCTTGAGTGTAGATTTCGTTCAGTTCCAGTTCATATTACATATTTTGACCCTTAGAGGAAAGTGTAAACTGCTACAGGGTTGAGATTTTATAAAATGCTCCAAATGAGATCAGGGGTCAAAGGTCATCATGGATTTCTTTAGGACAGAGACCTTAAACTCTCAGGAGGTTGTGTAAATGTCACATGGAGCCAGCTGACACCCTGTGAGAATCCTCAGTTTATGTTGCCAAGTGTGCTCCAGGTGAGCTGTGTGAAGCAGTACAACAGTCCAATAATGTGTGTCAACAGCGCCATCTATGCACCATAAAGTGTTATTGCATTCAATGTCACACATGCAGCCAGGGCATGAACATTTTAGACTGACTGAACTATAAGGAGGCCAGTGAGCTGGTGCATTTTCATTGTAAATATGTGATTAACAGATTGAGCTGCAGTGCTACATCCTGACCTGTGAGGTGAGGAAATTAATTTTATGTTTTCATTTGTACCATGTTACGTTGTCCACTAGATGGCACTGCATGTCTGGTTATAGACAGAGGAGAGTTGAAACGAAGAGATGGATGGACTGTGGGAGAAAAAAAAGATTGTCATTCTTTAAATATGAATAATAAAGGTGGAGTGCCCAAATTTATTTTCTTATTTTGCTATGATGGAATACTCATAGTACACCCAAAGCTGAAAAAAGTTTCATTTTGGAGAATAAAAACAGCTTACAAACAGAACCATCTGGCAGACATGAATTATGTTAGTTGAAAAGAACCAACTTATGACAAAGTATATATAAGTTTCCACACGAGCGATCTGTAATCATCATGTGTGAAGAATTGATTTCACAATAAGCTGTATTTTAATTTGTCTTTTCCTAACACAAAGAGCACAGTGTACTGTGCTCCAAACATGTGGCAGAATGGCTCAAAGTGGCAACACCAAAAAGCAGCTGTCCCTCTGACATCATCACTGGAGCTTCCAGCCCTTTTTAGGTGGCAGTCTGCCCCAGTGCATTCTGGGAAGCCACTTGGGCAAACGAAACCACTAGCTTTTCTTTAGCTACAAACCCGACGAACTCCGGGAAGCGCTTAATCTCCTCTAAAACAAACAGAATGATGACACAGACATCTTGAAAATCTTAAAATGTATATAATTGACACAAGAATTCAGGTACAACAGCAAATGAGACATTTTTGTATTTTGAACCTTTCTGGCATCTATTGTCACTGTTAAGCACAAACTCTTGATAGATTTCTGAACAAAATAAAAGCAATAAAACAGAAAAAAACAAAACAAAAACTATTCAAAGTTTTTTTTTTCCTCATGAATTGGCATTCTCCCATTTAAGGTGTGGCTCGAGTGGCCACACGTGCCGTATATGTACAGTGTCTGCATCCACACTGGCCCGGAGTGGCCTGTGGAAGCTCAGGACCAGTGGTGTCTCTGTGCAGACCTGGTAAAAGTGCAGTTTGTATTCAGGGTAAGGAGGGGGACACATGGACAGAGGACAGGAGAGAAGGGAGGAGCTGTGCAAATTTCATCGGATGATGTCACGGGCCGCGCACTGGAAAAAAAATGGAATGTCGCCATCTCAAGAGTCCTCAACATCGACAAACTTTTAGATCTCCAAAAAATTTTACAAAGTGGCAAAGGCAGTCACAGGCAAGTCGAGTTTCAAAGCGAGAATGAGAAAAACACACGACTAAAGCACTGGGAAAATAAAAGGGTTTTCTAACAACCTTCTGACAACATAAGTTTAAAATGACAAGCGAAGATGAGCTCCAAAGTGTCAAATTTAAAACGATTCCAAGTGGATTGTCCCGATGAGGGGCTTTCATGTATATCCTCATGTCAGTTCACTGTCGCATTAAAACAGATCCCCCCCCCCATTCAAAACTATACAATTCGTCCTTTCTGTATTTTTAACCAGTCCAATACATTTCTTTTGCCACTTAAACACGATTCACAAGGCTCACTTACAGTTCCTACAGCCATATTTCTCCATATACACACACTGCTGTATTGCCAAACCAGCATCAAAAACAGGTTCTTCTCATTCGTGCATGCAGTTTAAAATCAGAGTGTCTTGGAGATGTTTTGAAATAATACCAGAGATTTGAATCAGGGCCATTTTCTGAGCCAAAGTATGTAACCCAGAGGTGCCCAAACTCTTTTCACCGAGGGCCATATTTAGAAAAATATTTGACACGGAGGGCCACAGTGGATAATTCAGGTGGTGCATTTAACATAGTTTTGACTTCATACTTTAAATAAGGCCTGAAATATTAATATTAGGTCTGTATGACAATGAAATGCAAAGTTATTTAAGTTATATTTGTAGAATTACTCAAATTCGCCATAAAAAGTGCTGATTATGATCAATTCAACAGTTCAAATGAAGGCTTGAGGGCCAAAAAACATTAATCTGAGGGCCGCATTTGGACCCCGGGCCATGGTTTGGACACCCCTGATGTAACTCAAACTAAACTTAAGGTGTAATGAGTGACCTGCATTTATAACAGAACTATCCTCATCTTTATTCTTGCAATGTCACAAGTTTGAAAAAAATTTAAACAAGGTGCTACATGACTAACTTGTTGAGTTGATGCTACACATTTTAAAAACTGTATTTTCAAAATTTGTATATTTGCAAAACTGGAACTCAAGTCAACTACAAATACGTAGAGTCTAAATAATATTATCTTTTTGCAGTTTGTCAGAAATAACCAGATGACTTGATTTACTCAAAGTGCTGCTATAAACGAGTGGCCGATACAAAGAAGGCTGCATCTTTTCAAATTATTCTTTTCTCATGGCGTCAACACCAACGTACCGTTAGAAACATTACAATCTTTTCGTACAAATATATTCTGAAAGAGCCCAAACACCGGTAAATGGTACACACTGTGAAAAAGACCAGCTCTAATGGAGAAAAAAAAAATCAAAGCAAGAAAAAGTCTGAAGAATCCTATTTCTTCCAAGTTCATCCATTTTATCCTTGAAGCAGTTCTTTTCTTGTTGTTCCGTTTTAGCATCTCCTCCACCCTCCCCTCTCAGACTCCTCCCCTTCCCGCGCCCGCGTTCCGTACTTAGTCCCGGAGCGGTTTCCAGTCCATTATCGCCGCAGCAGTAGCATTGTGAGCAGTGCGAGGAGGAGGAGGGGGGAGACACAGGGGAGGTTACAGTGGGCCGAGCCCTTCACGGCCCGCCCGTCCTCTGGGGGGTTGGGGTAGTACTTGGGCTGGTTGGCGGTGGGCATGTCTCGGCGCGGACCCCGGGAGCACAGCTCGTCGGCGCACATGCCGCTCCCCGACCCGCTGCCGTCGTCACCTGTGGGAAAGAACGAGTGCGACGTGATACATGTACCAAAAATATATATTCAACACCTGAGTTACTTTAAGTCTATGGGTTGGACGATGGCGACTCCTCTTACTCCTCCTCCGCCTCTTACTCCCCCTCCTCTTACTCCCTCTCCTCTTACTCCCTCTCCACTTATTCCTCCCCCTCTTACTCCCCCTCCTCTTACTACTTCTTCTCCTCTGACTCCTCCTCCTCTTAATCATCCTCCTCTTACTCCTCCGACTCTTACTCCCTCTCCTTTTACTCCTCCTCCTCTTACTCCTCTTCTTACTCTCTTACTCCTCCTCCTCTTACCTTTTACTCCTCTTACTCCTCCTCCTCTTACTCCCCCTCCTCTTACTACTCCTATTACTCCCCCCTCCTTGTACTACTCCCACTCCTCTTACTCCCCCTCCTCCTCTTACTACTACTCCTTACTCTTCCTCCTTGTACTCCCTCTTCCTCCTCATACTCCTTTTACTCCCCCAACTCTTACTACTCCTATTACTCCCCCCTCCTCTTACTCCCCCTCCTCCTCTTACTACTACTACTCCTTACTCCTCCTCCTTGTACTCGTCTTCCTCCTCCTCTTACTCCCCCTCCTCTTACTACTCCTCCTATTACTCCCCACTCCTCTTACTCCCCCTCCTCCTCTTACTACAACTCCTTACTCCTCCTCCTCTTACTCCTCCTAAATAATTGTATTTAAGAGTTTACAAAAAGCCTTGGCCAAGTTTTTCTATAGTTTTGCACTTCTGGTAAAGTTTATCATGTTACTTCCTGTCTGGACACATATGTAGAGGGAATTCCTTAATAAGGGCCAACACTTCTAAATGGCACAATACTTATGAATAGATTAATCAAGATAAATGCTAACATGTTTATTTTGTTAAAAGAAGGTTTAAACTGTCAGACAAACATGCTCCTGGCGTATAGACTGTCCCTGTTTCGGATGGATTCTTGGAGTTTTTGCGTTTTAGACATTTCAGTGCCACCTGAGCAGAGACAGGCCTCATACAACATCACTTCTATTCACAGAATGACTTTGTGGAGACTCAAGCGTTGAATGATTTAGAGTATTTACCAAACAAGGCAGCACGGGTTTACACGCTGCACCCACTAATTTTGTTCCTATGAATCATTTCCCATGAAGCATAAACAGAATAATTCAAATTGAGTCTCTAATTTATGCTCGGTGCCTTTCAAATGTAATCTCATTTTGGATGCCTTTTTGCTTGCAGAATGAGCTGTTGACTTGTTTATCTGCTTTAATCCAGACCTTTAAAGTGTATAGTCGGGCTTTGATGAAGTTTTGCGTCTTTAAAGTATATAGGGCTCGGCTGGAGGCACTCACTGGTGTCCTGGAAGTCCACGTCGTTCCCGTTCAGGGCGTTCTTCAGTCTGTGCGTCATGATCTTGAGCTGCATGATCTGCTGCCGGATCACCATGTCCGGTTTGGTGATGTCCATCTCCACCTCGGGGTTGTTGATTTGGCTGGCCAGGCCGTCGCCCATCACTTCAGGAAGGTATCTGACACACAAAAGAACATCATCAGCTTTCTCTTCCATGTCCATGAGTTTTGTGTTTTGCCCTTGAGAATTCATGAGAGTGACTTTGAGTGAAGTGAAATCGATGTTATCATGTTTATAATTGATTTATTTGATCGGAACAATGGTAATGAACAAACATGATGCAACTTGAATGGAAACGCACCGGATTACAGCCAAAAGCTAATTTCATCCGTTGTCCCGAGGGCTGATGAAGTCCAATCTTGCAAAATTGGTTCAGTATGGACAAAAGGGTTTTATTTTTACAATTAGTGGTTTTCTGACACTTAAAAGAAACCTATTTACTGTCATTTAATTTGAATACAATTTTAAATATTTCGCTAAAGTGTTATGTTATGATAATAATTATGCCTCAGAGTACCTGGCTCGGCTCATCCCGTTCCAGCACTTGTCCTCTGCTCCCGTCCCGGTGGCGATGCGGTCACTGCACAGGACAGTGGGCAGAGACACCCAGTACGGCTGCATGTTCCTCAGCCGGACTATCACGTCTGACACCTACAACACAACATCTGCACATCACCTTCACCATTCAACAGCGGTCAACACGAGCGCAATACTGTTTAACTTTTTATCACCAAAAATAAAATAACAATCCTATGGTTATGCAACTGTTAGAAGAAACAGCTGAACCAAACACGAAACGATACAAAAGCATGATAAGCCGTCACAGAGACACGATAGAGAACTGACCAGGCCACTGAGTGTGTTGGAGCTGGTGCCCAGACTGTCCTCCACAGTGATCCTGGCCCGCTTCACCTCCTCCTCTGCCCCTGTGGTGCTGCTGCTGCCCCCTGTCCGCAGGTCACCGCATCTCTGGAACATCTACAGGGACACGGAACAAGACTCATGCATCTTCATTAAAAATAACCAAAAAAAGTACCAAAACCTCAGTCTGGTTTTTAGGATCGGTCATAGTTTCCTGCTGCTCATGTGTGCAATATTTAACACACAGTACAACTAAAACGATTTACACCATTGCGTTTTTAACATCATCTTTGGATAGGTAAAACTAACTTGTATACTAATCCACTGCTTTCAAATTAGTTGGAAGTTACTATCTGGCCTTTTGCAAGAGAAACTTTGAACATTTTGGCTAAATTTTATCTGCTAACCAACTGGGACAAGTTATGAGGGAAATTTACATAACCCTGGAGTCAGTGGCACAGAGCAGCGAGCGAATGAATCACACTTTTAGAAAGAACTACGTGTCCCCATTGGCCTTAACATTTTATAAACAGACCTCGGGAATACGCTAAAAAACTGCAGTCAATCTGTCATGCAATCTGGCCTGTTTACAGGAGCAGCAAACATCTGAGCCTTCGGACGCAACCGCAAACTAATCCCGTCTTTAGCCTACAGTCATTTCTCTGAAGCACAGCGGTTCACAAGAGGTTAAAGTGCGCACAGAAGCTAAGAGGTTAGTGCTGCCTTAACGACGCAATCAAAGTGAAACAGCACATATGGCTCATAAGGGACGAGGCAATATGTTATACAGAATGGAATTTGTTTAAAGGGGTTTAATCCAGTCTTATCTTATACACTTAAGTATAACCAATCATGACCAAGCAGCAAGATTATTAAAACGATCCTGGAAATCAAATTCATTATTGTATAGAACCAACATTTTCATGACATGATGCAAAAAAGTAAAGACTTGAGATTCATCAGTTGATCGTATAGTGAATTTTCTTAGGGGAAAAAATATACAGTAGTAGTAGAAGTACATATACAACTTCACAGACATTCCCCGACAAAATGATTTTTCATTTGTCCTGCACCAGTTAAAAAGCAAGCAGATATCAGCTGACTATAGGAATGATTGGCAACTACGACAGCACGGACCAAAGCTGCAGTGATTTCCATATTGAACAGGGTCAAAGGTCGTGGTGCCAGCCTATGGTACGGCTCACGGTCCCGCAGCACAGAAGCATCTTTGTTTCCAATCCATACCATCTCAGCTGTTTCCCACTCTCACCAAACATCAGTCAGACTGTAGTGCTGCAGTGGCTTTTAAGACCCACATAAAAGTGTAGCTCGAGCACATTAGGCGGTGAAGAGGAGCCGGGCTGCAGCACACCCAGAACTCACATCTACAGGTTTGGCCTTAGGACAGGGGAGCCAAAATGTGGCCTTTTCAATTAGGGTCATGTTCCAAATCAGGGTAGATATATTTGTTGAGACGTGCAAGGAAGTAAAATCAGGTTTAAAGGTTTTACTTAACTGAGGGAGAGAAAGTCAATACATTGTACAACTGTTGCTGTGTGAAATTGAGTCTTCTATACTGTTGGTTATGGGCTGTAACCCTAACCACTGTATGACTTTAATACACTGCCAGGCCAAAAAAAAAAAAGAATCACCGCCTGGATTTAGCTAAGCAAACGGGTACGAGCCTATAGGTACGAGTCAGGTCTAGGTTCAGCAACAGTCTGTGCTCAAAGAATGAGGTCAGCTGACTACCTGAATATACTGAATGACCAGGTTATTCCATCAATGGATTTTTTTTTTTTTTCCTTCCCTGATGGCACGGGCATGTTGCAAGATGACAATGCCAGTATTCATCAAATTGTGAAAGAGTGGTTCAAAGAGCATGAGACATCATTTTCACACATGGATTGGCCACCACAGAGTCCAGACCTTAACCCCATTGAGAATCTTTGGGATGTGCTGGAGAAACTTTGTGCAGCGTCAGACTCGACCGTCATCAATGCAACACTGGATGGAAATAAATCTTGTGACATGACAGAAGCTTATCGAAACAATGCCACAGAGAATGTTTTGTAATCAAAGTTAAAGGTGGTTCAAACCAAATATTACAGTGTGTGACCTTTTTTTTTTTTTTTTGGTGGCCACTTTTTTTTTGGCCAGGCGGTGTATTTATTGTTAAATTTATTGTTCACTGTTAAATCAATGTTAAGCAGAATGCTAAAATCAATCTAAACAGGGTGCACTTGTGACATGAGCAGATCATAAAGCCCCAGTTTAGATATTTTGTTCTTGTACCTTGCTGTTAATGTCTTCTATATTGTCCATCATGGTGTACATTGCTTCTGAAATGCGGAAAGGCAGCGAGAGGACGACCACATCTACTCCGGTGGGCCCTTCAAAACGGTTGGCCACTTGTATTAGCGTGTCTGCAAAACACACAGATTGGAAGTTCGCCTTTAGTAAGATATCACTGGACTCATTCCAGTCACTAAATGAACAGTGCGCTTAGCTCCATATGCTGCGGAAGTGCCCACCTGCCAGATGCCTCCACTCGGAGTTGAGGTCGGCCTGGTTGGCGAGGCAGCCCTTCATGACGTTGGCGCAGTAGTTGGCGCAGGGGCGAGCTGAGGCCATGCCGCGACAGTGGGGGCAATACGTCATCTTCATCATAGCCCGCATGCACTCCTGGCTCAGCTGCACCTGCACACAAACGGGAAGCAAACATACATCACTGACCAGCAACACCTGCTTAAATAACGATCTAATATTATAATGCAAATGGGTTAAGGTGCATGTTCACAGTGAAATCTCAGTCCACTCATGGGGCTAATTCAGTTCCTTTGAGTCCTTAGCTGTCAATCATGTGCTTAAAGTGGGAAGAGAGACAATCTGAAATAATCCACCTCTCTCCTATGTTGCCCTTAAACCTCAGTGTGGGATTTACAACTGAGGAAGAATTGAGGAGATGAAGAACAGAACTGAGACATGGGCCTGTACTTTTTTACGCTTCTTTGTGAGAGTGAGAAGTTGACAGGCGAAATGGCGTCCTTCAAGTGGCAGGTGAACAAATATAGGAATTTCTAAGGAGCCACGTTTTACGCAAGTTCTCCACTGGCAACAAATAGAGCTTTTATCGTCACAAAGAAACAGCACCCAGGTACAAAGAGATACTAAGACAAGCAACAAAATTAGATACTCATTTGCACAAGTACAGACATTAAGTACTGAAATATTTCCACAGGATCAACATCGAGTTTGAAATGTTAGTGAGCCAAGACTACAACATCCATAAGCCAAGATTCACAATTCAAAATGTAAACCTAACTTTTGCCATATAGTTACATAATAAGGCAGTGACATGGGCCTCATGTCTCATATCAGTTGTACAAATGTAAAAACCTCTTCATGTATCTACAGAGACACTCAACAGACTCGAGTGGTGGGAGGTCATTTCCCAGTGTGACCTTTTTTTAAACTTCTCTCCTTCCCGTGGACTTTTATTCTGCACAGTTGCTGCGGTAACCAGTTTGAGAGAATTTGCTTTTGGTTTCCCAAGAGATGAAAAGGCCCCAGACATTCATGGGCTACAAGTATTCCTCCTCGCCGCATCCTCCTTCCTGCCTCCTCCGATTCTCCCATCCCGCGAGGCTGCTCCCCTAGGAATGGGCCTTCGTGCGTGAAAAGTGAAACTGGGTTAATACCAGTAAGCTCTGTTCACCGGAGAGTTGGGCTCTGCATACAGAACCAGGAGGAAGCGTGTGTGTGTGTGTGTGTGAGAGGCCCAGCTACGCATACAAAAGTGCTCCGAGCTGACATCTGGGCCGGTCTGACACTTTTCCTGGAAACTGCTCTTCCAACAGAAAGGTCTGCAGCTCAGATCAGATTTAGTCTAATCTACACTGAAACAGGACAAGAATAGGAATCACCGGGACACTATAGAACGCCTGACAGAAGTGGGCATGGCCAAATATACAGCCCCGTTATGGCTCAGTTTCTCACGTTGTCACAGTTAATTCACGACCGTACAGTGACTCGCATATGGACTCAGCATGTTTACGCCAGATACAGTTCCTTCTGTTATTTAATCAGGCTTTTTGAAAAGAACCGTCTCTGTCTTATAATTTGCGGTTTGGAAGATTACACTGCGCTGATTCATTTTTATTACAAACCATGTGCTCAATATTCAAATGTAGCAAAACAACAATCGTAATGTTATTCTGTTTTTCCCCGGGATACATTAATTTTTTTCAGTTATCTTTATTTGCACAGAGAGAGCCCAATGAGAGTGCTCAGACTCTGCTTTTTATGGGCGCCCTGTTCAAATTCAAATACGACAAAAAACAAGTACGCAAATCCATTAAAAACATTAAAACAAGTGCAGGTGTGAGTATAAATGTTTATCTCCAGCTTATTAAATTGCGTTTGCGGCACCAAAATATCCCATTTTTCTTGCCCGGTGCATCTCCTGCCTCTACTATGCGCTAATAGCATTAAATAACGACATATTAACAGATCATTACACATCAGAGTGTTGCCAGCAGCGGGGCTTTGTACTGTTAACTGCACATGATCATTAAAAACTGACTTTCACTGGGACATGACGAGGCGGATCAGCGTCAAACAATCTCCAAATCTCCAAAGTGGGATGAGTCAGGGACCGTCTGTGCCCTGCATTAGCCCGCCGCTCATTAGCTCGCCATGACTCACACCTGGGCCACGCTTTTGTGAAGAGGGAGAAGTCCACAAATGTGTGAGGGTGAGCCGCAGAGCAGGAGGGGGAGGGACTGCGGGCCTAATCAAACTCTAGTTATGATGAGAGCCGTATTCATCTTACAGTGAGGTTACATCAGCTGTACTGTATTAGCGCGGGGATCCTGACATCAACCAGGGCCTGGCGCGGCTAATTGGGGGCGGATGCTGACAACTTCCTCTGTAACCTTGGAGTTGCAGCGAGGCCGGGAGAACGCAGGGAGGGGCTTCTTCAAATGAGACTGTAATAGGACTCATTGACCTCAGTTGACAACTAATCATCATTTTCATTATTATCTGATTAAGTTGTCATTGGATCATCACTCCTGCACAGTTTTGTGTCCTTCACGGAGGAATATGGAGTTATGCGAGAACAAAATTATGAACTTCCTCCTGCAGATCACATTATGCTAAAATGGTCACATTTTTATATAGTGCATTTTCACTTTCAAGGCACTCAAAGCGACTCACATCAAGGAACAACTCTGCCGTTCACCCCCACATTTATGGGAAATTTGTGGGAAGCATCAACCAATGACGTTTATGTCGAGAGCAGAATCCGAACCACCAACCTTCGGATCAGTGGGCAAATGCTCTACCAACTGAGCTACTGTGCCGCCGACATTAACCAGCTCTTCGGGTCCAAGTTTGATATCATGACAAAACAATACACTACAACTTCTCAAACCAGAGGCGATGCAAAAGTGCAGACGTTTCTTTAGCAGAATGCACACTGACTGTAATGTGATGACGTTCTGAAGGGGAAGTGACTTAGCGTAGAGAGCAAAGGGAGGACGAGGCTCAGTGCGTCAAAAATAAAAGTCAAACTTAATAAACATGTTAATACATTGTTCTTTGGCAAATATAGCATTTTCAAAACAATAAAAGGTAACAAAAGGCGAAGTTTAAAATTGTCAACTGGACAAATCGTAAGAGTGAAGACGTTTCGCTGCTCATTCAAGCCGCTTCTTCAGTTCTGGTCAGATTATTGATGGACACTGACTTATATCTATCTGAAGGGAGGAGCCAACTACATTGAAACCCCTTAACGACCCTGCTATTGTTCTCCCTGTTCTGGGTCTGAGGATGGAGTTATAGATGGGTGAGAGATTATGTCTCAGGCCTCCATTCCTGTTTAAGGAAGCACTGTCTTTCCTAACAAAAAATAGCATCTTTAACTGCCCTCTTAAAACATTTCTTTTCTCTGGCAAAGATTTGAACTTCACTATTTTCAAAGGACAGTTTAGTGGCTTTGAGATGTACAGCAGACTGGGGTCCAGAGGAGCTCTCTCGATGGTGTTGGTACATCCTCTTATGGAGCAGTTGTTTAGTTTCTCCAGTGTAACGCTCACTGCACTCTTCACTACACTGAATGGAGTAGACTACATTACTTTGTTTATGGCTCGGAGGTCGTTAAGGGCTGAATAGGGTAGTTTTAGCTGAAACCGGAGACAATAGCTGTTTACAGTTTCAGTGTGGTTAGCTCCTCCCTTCAGATAGATATAAGGCAGTGGCCACCAGCAATCTCACCAGAACTGAAGAAGCAGCTTGGATGAGCAGCGAAACGTCTTCAATCCTACAACGATTTGTCCAGTTGACAGGTTTAAACTTCGTCTTTTGCTGTGGATCAGACCTGGACGACTGAGGGTTTACACAGATGATAAAAGGTAACATTATGATCTAATTATGTTATGTGTTCGCAGCAGTAGAAGTATAATACCTCCTCTTGAAATACCGCGGTTATATTAAAGCTTGGATACCAGATTTTCAAACCATAAAAGGAGATAGGAAGTTTAAAGTTACCCATGACAAACTTGTTCCTAGCTCTCTCAGACCTTTTGGCACATCAGTATGCATGAATTTCTGGGCACGAGCTCGGCTTTAGAACTGATTTTTCAGATGGTAAGAGAATCAGGGTGAACTTCCATACGACAACCGACCAGCTCTCATCTCAAAACGCAACGACGCAATGGATCTGATACTTTCTTTCAGATTTGCGATCCTTAAGAGTCCGACCGCTGTGAGAGTTACTAACAAAATACATTTGTGTCCCTGGATTCACTTGTCACCACCCCACAAATGTAACTTTGCAGTGTTTTGTACATTTCTCCACAGCTTCAGAGCCTCGTGCGCTCTGGTTAGCCCTGTATCTTTGGGTTTGGTCTTTCCCGCTGGCTCCCTTCTAATTAGTAAGGATATATGAGCGACCTCTCCCCCTGTGTTCGGCAGCCAGCTGATCCAGACTCCTCGCCTCCAGAGCCAGTTATGCATGTGGCACGTGGCCCACTTCCCCACTGCCCCTCCCCTGGGCATAAAGCTGTCCGCAGGGAGGGACAGAGGGGAGAGTTAAGGGCATGACAACCACTGCGAAAGAGACTGATTTTAAAGCTAGGAAAAACACTAATAGCACTTGTCCTTTCTATGGTGAAGGTGGATTTCAAACGCAGACAGACCAAAGAAGAAAGGGCATTTTTAATCATCATTATTATATATTTTTAAGTTGTTTTCTTATGTACAATATTTTGCCAAAAACATAAGGCTTTGAAGTGATACTCTGCAGGAAAAACTCACTTTTTTCACTTTTTTGGTCAGTTTGGTCATTCATGTGGAAACTACACAATTGTCCACTCGGCTGCGAAACACGTTTTAATATTTAATGTAATCATCTTGCCTCCATAGAGTTATAGAGTTATATGGGACACTGTAAGTTCAAAGTCTGTGTTCTGAAAATGTATTTTCCCCCCAGAGAGACATAAGGATCAGCTCTTGAAGTAGCACCAACACACACCAAACTTTACAATCTTGCACTTAATGTTTCATCAAAATCTTGTTAAGACAGATTTTTGGTGTCTAATTCCAAGTCTGTCTTATTCAAGTTTTAACTCCAAAGAAAATAGGGAACATTTGGATTTTTAGGCACATTTTCAGTCAGATTTAGACTACTCAAACGCTAAATAAGATATGCAAAATCCCCTCTGTACATTTTTATTTGTATATTTGATATCACAACAAAAAGAAGCAAGAAATTTAGACCTGGCTCTTTTAATGTTTCTGTTTTAAATGTCACAAAAATTGCCAATTTTGTTCATTTTTACAAATAAAAGGCCTTATTTTTATGTGAAAATGTGACATGACGAAAAACTTTTATGCGAGTAAACAACATTAATATCACCACATGTCAGATTTTGCCCTATTCCTCACCTTAAATCTGTTCCTTGAAGTTCGAGTATCAGAAAGGACTTTAAAATTATACCCACAAAAATGAAACTTTTTGATCATTTTGACATGTTTTTTCCCCATTAACACTATACCCAATATTCTGATTTTTCTCATCTTCAAAACAACATTCAAAATTTCAAGGAAACTGTCATTGTAATTTTCTGCAAAACATTCAAATGAAATCACCAAACTGTGGGCTCCAATCTTTTGACCTGTTCACCTCAGTCAAATGTCCTGACATGTCCCAGTGTTTCTTCTTTGTCTGGGACCAGTTCATTACCATGTCCCCCATCTAAAAGCTTGGGCTCTAAAAATAGGTTTGTCTCTTTACAATAATGACACTCAAATGAATCAGATACATTTGTGGTGGACACTTTTCATTTGTACCACATTCACACAGTCTGAGTGCGTTTTAGGACATGGACGATTCCTCGCGCACAAAAACGCCAAAGGACGATGAGAAGATAGTTATTCTTCCAGAGTTTTAATTTTCCGGCGTTCTGTCACTCCTGCATTTGTTCCTATCTCTGGCATTTTAATCTGCATAAGCAAAGGACACTGCTAAGGGCAGACACCCCAGTTATGAATATAAAGCAGAGCAGTTGGTCAAAGTCTATAACACTTCACCATAATAAGTGTGTATGCTGCGCCTGATATTTCATTCTCTACAGTGAGAGTTCACACGGTCATGCTGACTCAAGGTGGCTGTGGTTGAAAATGCAAAAAGTTGGAACAGGTTTCACAATCTCTGCTTTATATAGTAGCAATTCTACAGTGTTACAGAGCGCAGCGGATCAGTGTCGTAACACACTGTAATGTACAGGTTTTTAAGTAATTGTAATTTAATTTGGTTTATATATATATATGTACAATTTATACAGGGTGGCCCAGAAGTCACCGACAGTTGAAAAAAAATATAATATTTTTCTTTTATTTTTTTCAGAGCATGTAGAACTACCCTTCAGATATTAAAATGAGCAAATACAGCACCGAGGAATGAACCCTCATTGTACAGTGGTACTTTGAGTCACATGGGTCAAATTCAGCGGTGTTACTGTCGACATTTTAATACCAGAGATACCCCAAGTGTAAATGTCATTAAAGGAATAATAAGTGGTTTTCAAAGACAGGGGGCAGTATGTGATCTCCACAGACCTGACTAGTCCTGATTTCTTCCTGTGGGGCTATCTTAAAGAAAAGGTGTTTGTGAATAAACCTCAGATTTTTACTTCCACTAGTTTAAGTAGTGACAAGTTCAAGTGTAAGTGAACAATTATAACCACATTTATTGCCAACAATTTCAGAAGATTCTGTTTACCTACTGATAAAATTTGGCGAGTGTAACTTAAGAATTGTAGGAGGATTCTTTCAACTTCATTTTGTATATTATTTTTCAAGAGAAGAATTCTTTAAACATCATTTTATTTGTGAAGTGTTTTGTGGTGAGGGGTCCCGTAACGTGATTCAAGTTCACGTTAACGCTTTAGAATATTTTGGGAAAAGCATCAACATATCTATGGAGTCAAACCGGTAGAAAAGTTCTATAATGGACTTGTAAATAGTAAAATAAAACATTCAGACTGACAAACATTTGCTTACATTCTTTCAGCCCAATGTAAGATCTTTCCTCTGCCGCTGTGCACCATCCACAGACTGTATAAAGAAGTCGACTAAGAGAGTGTGACGTCAGCTCCAGTCAAATGAAGCTCGTCATAGGAGCGAATTTGGAGCCGAATCCATATTTGTATCATAGCAACCAAAGAGCCAATCTGGAGTGAAGCGGTTAAAGGTAATGCCGCTTAGCAACACTGTCAATCAAACCTGTTGCTAACGCTGGCGGGAGCGACCTCGGGGAAAAAGATTTGTCTGTTATTAATGTTCATAGCTTCATTTACAAACACAATAGTGAAATAAAAACCCCAGGATCATGTAGAGGGTTAATACCAACATTTTAAAGACCAAAATGACAAGTCTGACAGAAGCAGTTCCACAGAGAGGGGTCACAGTTTTTCTATATAAAGTGAAATGGAGCCAGAGTCAATGGAGCTGGATGTGCGCCCATGCTCACTTCTATTTGAAACGTGGCGGCTAGCAGGATAGCTATGTCCAGTTAGATACACACACAGTCTATGGCACAATCATAGAATCATCCATTAACTTTTAAGTGTTCGTTTTGTCATACATGTACACTCACCGAACTCATCTTACAGACGCTTTTCTTGTTAATTTCTCCTAATTGCCTCTAATGGGGCTTCCACATAGCATCTCCAACCCCTTTAGCGGCTCACTTCCCTGTAATTGAACTGTCATCAGCTGAATCCACTACGCTCCTCGTGTTTACTGATCCTCCAGCCTGGGACTGTGCTGCAGGCAGAGGAACATCTCCTTCCCCCTCATCTTGATGCAGTCTGTGAGCTCTGGCAATACCACCCACATCCATCACACGGAGCATTGATCCATCTCCCCAACACAACATGTGGCCTTGTGCGCAGACATCTCCTCCGCCTACTTTGTCATGCTTTTTTAACACTTAAAACATGGTCTGACCTTGCAATATTTCACCTGGCTAAAGTGGCCTTAAAGCTATCTGAGAGCGGTATTGGATGACGGGAAGGTTTGTCAGAAACGCATGGGGTAAGTTTATTCAATACAAAATTCTAAATAATTGTAAGTATTATTTTATTCAATCAAGGCTACATAAAATGGGTATTGGCAGACGGTATCTACTTGAGGTACTTTGGCCACCTCTGGCATAGAGCATGTATCAAACTTTTTTTTATCGATGGCCACATCTCAAAACACATTTGAAGCAGAGGGCCACAGATCAGTGATCAATGCAGCGTGGTGCTTTAAACACAGCTTTGACAGAGCTGCTGTGTGTTAATAAGGCTTGAAAGTGTATCACACTGCAATGTGATGTTTGAGGATATATTTGTAGAAATAGTTTAATTTGCTGCTAAAAGTACAGTTTATGATCAATTGGACAATTCCGCTGGAGGCCTAAGGGCCAATAAAAACTGGTCTGAGGGCCCTATTTGGCCCCCGGGCCATAGTTTGGACCCCCCTGCTCTGTGCTATGGGACTGCTCTTTGGTCTCTCCAATATGAACAAAAGTGTGTTTCACTACGTTGGTTTCTATGTGACCTAGTCTGTCGCCCAGGCTGTGTGTAAACTTGGGGTCAAGTTGTTAGGCCTCGATAACAGGTCTCAGTTAGGGCTCGATAACATAGTTTGAAGCATGATACATCGCTACTGAGATACAATGAGATAAACAATAATACTGAAACTACTTTACACCAAAAACGCAAAAAGAATAAAGCAAGATAATCCCAGTGAGCAATTTTAAATACAGTGTCATTCAAAATACCTCAGCTGCAACAAATCAACAGCAGAATCAACTAGTAATTAGCCGTAGAAGACATTTAAATCTTATATTACAACTAAAATACCATGATTTTTGTTTAGTTTAGTTAAATTATGAGTATATAAATTACAAATAATTTAAATGTTGACCTTGTAGAACTGAAGAAACCTCTTGGATGAGTGGCAAAACCTCTTTATTTTGAGGGGCGAGCTGTGTTGTATTTAATGTATGTACCACATGTTCACGGGTCTTTCATCCACCTACACCAAACTGTTCTTCTGACTTAACATCAGCCTGTCCAGGGACGACAGGTGGAGATTAGTATTTATGCTATAACCTTGCACCATACATCTTTCCTGTTTTTTAAGGTCAACGTAATGTCGTGCACTGTCCCTGTTTAAATAAAAGCCGACCATACCACACCATACTGTTCACTCCAGAACCTTTGTCCAGCAGACAGAATGAATTTTTCTTTTGAAGCGCAACCCACCTGGACGACTGAGGGATTGCACAGACATCTACAAATAACAAAAAAACAACCTCTCCATCTCCGTTTTCTCCCAAGACTCCGTGGATGAGTACCGAGTGGGTTTTTAGTCGATACGGGCCACCTTGCCAGCATGATTTCTCTCCGATTCAGCCGGGATCGTAATCTCGCTCCTGTCTGCTGCTCTGAGGGGACTATTTCTTGGGGGATGCATTAACACACATTCTTCAGAGTGCACCTGACATTATGCGGTCAGAGCGGCTGATTGGCAGATCCCTGGGCCGTGCTTTATGGAGCCACTCATCTGCACCGACATACATTCGTCATAGTTATGGACCCGGAGTGTGACTGTGCCTGCGCTGTCATACAGAGTAATGGGACGACTGAAGAGAGGGAGATTAGTTAACGCCGCTCCCCGTGTAGTTCAATCGGCAGACAGCCATAAGTCCTGCGTCTTCAGACACATCAAACATGTTAAGAGGTGTCTGTTAATTGTATCGAAGAGAACCACAATTATGTCGACTTTCTCTTGATGTTGACAGGAGATGAAATTAGGGCTGTGTAATTAATCACTTCTGAGGTTCAATCGTTTTAATTGTCAACGATCAGCTTGGGGCTTTTTAATCAACATGGTCTACTCAGTTTTTGACATTTACAACTTGAATTCTGAAGTCTGTCATGTTCCTGGAATTAATATTGAAAGCCACATTTGTTTCCTATGAATAAATGGAAGAGAATATTATGATCAGTCAACAAAAAGGAAAAAATAAATTGTTAGGTTTTTTTTGTTTTTTTTCCTTTATTGCCCAACACTGGATGAAATCAACACAAACATCTCGGTTAGTCTATGGTAGAGCGTAAAGCTGCAAGATGAATGACAGTTTGAACGATTGCAATTAGCAAAAATCATGTTTTATGTGAAGAAAACTGAGCAGTAATGTGAATAAAACCTGCCAACACCACTGCAGTTTAGACAGGAATTCCATGTTTTTCTTACTATTACTTTTAACTCAAATTGCAAAGGAAAAAATCAATTCTGTCAAGTGGACAAAAGTTTAAGTGAAGACGTTTTGCTGCTCATCCAGGCCTCTTCTTCAGTTCTGGTCAGATTACTGGTGGACACGGCCTTATACGAGTTAACTACACTGGAACGAACATAAACTTAACATAAGGCAGTGTCCACCTGTAATCTGACCAGAACTAAAGAAGCCGTCTTCACTCTTAAACTTTTGTCCAGTTGACAGAATTTATTTATTTATTTTTTCTATGGATCATGCCTGGACGACTTCTTCTTAGACATTTTTCAGTCAAATTGCAGAATTGACTTTAGTAGAAACAGATTGAACAAAGTCTGCAGACCTAAAAACTCCAAATGTTTAAATGTCTTTATGTTTAAATCTATGCATCAGTAAACTGTAATCATCCAATTCTATTAAAGGCACTATATTGCACAAAACATTTAAGTCATGTTATAGTGTTGTTACTCATCTAAAACAAACCTGGAGTTGTGTTTTATTTCATTCACACATGTTTGAGTTACCTTTTATCATTAGTGTGTCATCATGTGTACATCTCCAAAGTTCAAAACGCTCTGTTCCACCTTGTGATGTCATGAGGTGGTAGTTTTCAAGTTAACAGCTACCATTTACCATTTGTTCAGTAGAAATGGGCAATTCCAGCTCTGAAATCATCCAAATGATTCTAGTGAAGGTGTATGGAGTTTAAAAACACAGTGAAGCGCTTCCTGTATTACCACATGATGACATCACAAGGTGGAACATAGTGTTTCCCATTTGAGAGAAGAACTCAGCCTACATCTGCAGGGTTTGTGTGTTAAACATGTGTGAATGAAACAAAACACAACTCCAGGTTTGCATTTTATGAAGAAATAACATTATAACAGAGATCAGAAAATATAAAATGTCGGCTTTAATGAACCACAATGTCTGTATTTGTTTGTTCCATTTCTCCATCTACTCTCAGACCAGTCCAGCGAGGTCAGCGGTCAGATCTGCGTGCGCACTTACCTGCGAGACCTTGCGCACTGCCTCTCCGCTGGTCATCAGGCCCTGAACAAACGAACGCGAAGCCACGAACATCCGAGTGACTTTGAGCTTCATCTCACGAGGAGTGTCTCCGAAGGGCCTCAGCGTGTCCATCTGCTTGGACACGCACTCCAGGTAGTCCTCCCCTGCAAGACAGAACGCACGTGTCACATTACAGCTGATTGGTTGAATTGATGATGATTGGTACTTTTATAATGTTACGAACTAAACTTTCACGTGTGCTAAACATTCGGATCAGGCGTCTGCTGGTGCTGGTCACAGTTGGGAGAATGGAGAATGTTTCTTTATTTTGAAGGCCATTTTAAGCACAGATAGATGAAGATTTATGGATGGCAATGGCAGAAAGGATT
The DNA here is from genome assembly GCA_019594935.1 of Periophthalmus modestus. Taxonomy (NCBI): domain Eukaryota; kingdom Metazoa; phylum Chordata; class Actinopteri; order Gobiiformes; family Gobiidae; genus Periophthalmus; species Periophthalmus modestus. The sequence continues at coordinate 5,607,138 of JAIEZT010000026.1, read as the reverse complement.
ATCTAAACAGGATTGAATTAAACAAAGCTCTGGGTATGTTTGTTTTATCCTTGCTATAATGTTATTCACACCCCACAGAGGCTTTGCATAATGTGTCTTGCATTATATCAGGCCCAGAGTTGAAGAGTTTGTGTTCAAACTTGATATTAAAATCAAGTTTAAAGTTGTAGTTTTGTGACATGTGGACAGTGAAACAACAAAATAGTTTAAAAAGAAAGGCATGATACTGATTTTAATAGCAATATGTTTTTAAAAACAAAAAAGTAGTTTCTTTTAAATGGCTGTGCGGTCTTAAACGAGTTCTGACATAGATCAAGACCATTCAAAAAAAGGGTTAAAATTCTGCCTTATTTATTTCATAGTAAAAGAAAAAAATCAATTCTATTTCACTGCTCATCCAGGCGCTTCTTCAGTTCTGGTCAGATTGCTGGTGGACACTGCCTTATATCTGTCTGAGGAAGCTCACTACACGTGTCCAGTTGACAGAATAACATTTTTCTTTTACTATGGATCATGGGGGTTTACACAGACTAACTTATTTCATCTTTCTCACTACTCCAATGAGTAATTAGTACTGATTAGTACAGGGGTGTCCAAACTTTTCTCAATAAGGGCCACATATAACAACACAGGCAAAGCTGAGGGCCGATTGAGGGCCATAGACTGGTCGCCGATACAGTGAATACTTCAAATCTGCAATATTATTACAAGTTAGACTGAACCACTAGACCAGGGGTGTCCAAACCATGGCCCGGGGGCCAAATGTGGCCCTCAGACCAGTTTTTATTGGCCGTCAGGCCTCCTGCTGAACCTGCTCAATTGATCATAAGCAGGTCTTTTCACAGCAAATTAAACTATTTCTACCACTATGTCCTTAAACATCACATTGCAGTGTGATACAGACCTAAAATGAATGTGTTTCAAGCCTAATTAATCCACAGCGGCTCAGTCAGAGCTGCGTTTAAAGCACCACACTGCAGTGATCACCGGTCTGTGGCCCTCTGCTTTGAATACGTTTGAGATGTGGCCCTCGATAAAAAAAAAAAGTTTGGGCACCCCTCCACCAGACCTTTATTCATGCTTACATCCTCAGTGGGACACAATAAATATTTGACATGGGCTTGTTAAAGTAGATTTTCAAAAATATACAGTAAAAAGTACTGTTTAAGGTAATATGGGCCAATTCACCTGGAAGCTTGAGGGCCATGAAAAATTGGTCTGAGGGCTGCATTTGGCCCCAGGGCCACAGTTTGGGCATGCCTGGATTAGTATCTGGGTAACACTTTTTGACAACCCCAGTCCACATAACAGAGTATAGTTTCAAGAGTGAATGTATGAAGTATATAAAGTACCTATGTTGTACTGCTTGTTGGCGTAGTGGAAGACCCTCTCCAGGAGCCGGGCCCAGAACTCATTGAGCACCTCCTCCAGGTTGATGTTGGAGCCCCTGTAGTAGTGCCTCAGGTCTGTGTACAGTTCGGAGAACAGAGGTGCATTCTGGGAGTACAGCGTGCCCCATGTCGACATCAGTGTCGTGTGCAGCGAGGTGGACGACTGGTTCAGCAGCTCCATGAAGTAACCTGCAAAATGAGGAAAGATTCCTTTAAATCTTGTAGTATCCCAGTGTAGTACGGCATTGTGAGTATTTTCTACTTTCTCTCTGTTCCGTCTTTGTGCAGTGTTCTTGTTTGGTTTGGTGCCTGGGTGCCGTGCTGTTTTATGGGGAGAGACGAGCTAAAGTTAGAGAAAGGAAAAGCTGCTCCTCCAACTGGGAGATGTCAGAAGTAAGAACACATACACACGAGTACATATGAGGAGTACTGTATAGTGTGTAGACTTGTGTGTAGAAGGCAAGGGTGGATGAAGTATTTTATTTTGTTATTTTGTACAAGTACAGATACAGAGATGAAAGGTTACTCAAGTAAAAGAACAAGTATCACATACAATAATCTACTTATTAAAGCACTAATTTTAAAATGTACAAAGCAAAAAGTAAAAGTATTTCACACATTTGTTAAAGTGTTAATGCAGTGATATTGATGTAAAAATGATACATATTTCGGTCAGCAGTAACAATACAAAGCAATGTCTTCATTTTCCTTATGAATTTTGTGTTTTTTATTTTTCGTTTGCTCAAAGTTGAAGCTTGAATTCAAAAACTTTTGTCAAGATGTTTCCACGAACATGGTTAAAATAACCCTTTGAATCATATGAAATGTACTTTTTACTTTTCAGTCCAGTTAAAACATGTAGTGGAGGAGAAAGTACAGATACTGCTCTCAAATGTAGTGAATAAAAGTACAAAGTATCCACTGTAAAATTTACTTTACTAGTACAGATAACTAACAAAACAATGGTGGAGAAAATGTTTAAATATTTTTACAAGAAATATCACTTGGACTTTATGACCTGACTGATGCGTTACAGCAAGGGCAAAAGTTTTTTTTTTAAGTTTTTTTTATTTCATTCATAAACTATAAAAGGATATCAAAAGTGTCATAAAGTTAACCAGAGAAGAAAGGACCAGAAAAAAAGTGTAATCTTATGTTAGATGCTCTCGTTTCCAGACAATACTTTAAGACTGATAGTTACTTTAACACATTTCAGTACATTTCATTTGTATCACAAAGATGACCCCATTGCAAACCGATATCTGCACGTCGTTTTCTTTTTAATACTGACTTAATGAGCTGTTTTTTTGTGCATTTCTTAAACTTTGATGCTGTGGATAACACGTCAGACTAAATGAACGCTTGCTGGTGCTGGCTGGGTAAAAATAGGACGCAAATGGTGTGCCACAGGAAGCAGAGTGGACTTTTTGCACAGTAATCCAAAAACTTATTGTAAAAGTTGCTCAATAAACCGAAACAGAAGAGCAATGAAACTAAATGGCTGTATGTTTACCGCAACCGAGAGCAAGGTTCACAGACTGAAGTTAAACACTGAAATTATCGGCCACAGCAGCAACTGAAATGTCAAAAACATCCCTTATAGAAAAAGTATCCAGTATATACACACACACGAGCATTTTAATGAGAGCAAGTCAAATGAATTTACATTAAATAAGCCAGCGAATAATAGAAACGACATTTGAGTGTCAGTATAAATACCAAATGCATTAGGCCTAGGATTTCGAACAGGCAAAAAAAACAACCCATTTATTCTCTTCATTGTGCCACAAAAGGATGACTAATCTGCAGGAAAACGCAATCTCCTCTTAAATGCAGCCCATACCGTAAGCAGTAGCGACACTGAAGCATTATGGGTAAGAAGAGACTCCTCTAAGGTGCAGCCACTGTATTCACGAATCACATTGTTTTTTAAATGCATCTGTGCTTTCTATGGCCAGAGGCATAAACATTTTTACATCTGCCTGTGTGTCGTCTACAATGTTTATTCAAACGTGGCGTGCTTTCTGCCAAGACCGAGGCTGGAGCGGGCGCAGTCCAGTAACAATGGCCGTAGCGCTGTGCCCAGACTGTCCGTCCAGCCCAGAGCCCCAATGAAGCAGCTCCACAAAGAAGCAGACCTAATGCAGAGGATTGTGGGTCTGTTTTGGGGAGACGTTTATTTCTGGGCGCCTTATCTCTCTCAGCCACAAAAAAGAAGCAGTTTTTTTTTTAGGTGCAGCAGAAAATAGAAAATGGGATAAAAAGGATTGTAAGCCTGTCACGATAACACATTCTGAAGTTCTATATATCGCTGTATATATATATATATAGACGATAAACAATGTTGAAACTCATTTATGCCGCTGACACAATAACCCACGAGCAGATTTAAACTAAACTGAAACTAAAAAACTACTCCAAATCTGCAATATTGTTAAAAAATTACGAGCTGCAGTAAATAAACAGATGTGTAATGAGCCAAAGAAGTTATTCATTCAGCTTTTTATGGCTTAAATCTTATCATCCAGCCAAAAAAATAACCAACAATTTCCCGGTAGTGCAAAGAAAATATACACATTTAAAGAACACATACTGCGCTTGTGTCTATATGTGATCATGTGCACATCTTAAATAAAACAAAAACGACTTCCATGTCAGAACACTGCAGTTCATGATTTGGCGTCATCACCCCTATCGGCGGACAGCTGCACGTCACACCAGCGAGTAGCACCTTTTTCTTCATTTGCGCCAAAATGACTGCGCAACGTTGCTGAATCCTATGCATGTCACCGATTAAGGAAATAAAACTGGGGAACAAAGTGCGTACGTCACAGTGGAGGTGAAAATGGGAGTTGATTGGCAAAAGGGCGTCCTAAAAAAGATTGCTCAAACATGCACAAATCACTCCAAATACAACTTCGTGAGGGTAAATGAGAAGGAAACAACTATAATATTTTTGAAATCTCTGAAAAGTTGATTTTGCAGAATAGGTCTGCTTTAATAAATACAGTTTTGTTGATGTGCGTGGCGTCTTTCTGTCTTTTGGCCAAGACACTGCAACCTCTAATTAGTACAGGTTGTAAAAAAAAGCCATATACATGCTCCAAAGTTGCATTTTTTGTTTTGTGTGTTTCCATGGAATCATGCAAGTGATATGCCACCTCCAAAAAGTTGCATACTGTACTTTTAAGTTTCCCAGTCAACTACATATGGACTAATTATATCAGACAGTGTACAAATATGGTCATACAATATGTGTCCCCGTACAGTTTCAGCCTTGGCCCTGTTGAATCCCCGTCCTCCTCCTCCATCATTCCCTGTTCATTAGCAAACACCAGCCGGCCAGCTCCTCTTCATCGCCGCTTTCCTCTGCCCTTTTTCGGATATTGATTTTAAAAATACGTTTAGCCTTAAGAGCTGAGGACATCTCGGCAAACACTTTCTATTTTAATTCAACCATCAAAGGCTCCAAACGCGACAAAGGGTTAGAGTGGCGAGTTGGCATTTCCATAAAGAGAATACTTGAGACATTTACCTCATCTGTAATGTTCTTCTCGCTGGAAACTTCAAGAGACACTCCTTAAGTTTTTGGAGGCCAGAACATTAGGTCACATTCTTGCCTCCGACCACTTGTCTTTGGTTGTTGTATTCAAGTGGATTCACAAAACCACTTTCTCTTTATTCAACAAATATAAATCCATTTACAGAAACTCCAGACACTTTACTGCCGCGCTGGCTTCTGCCTAATTGCGTCCTAATGCTTTGATTCTCCGGTTTAAAAGGCGGAATTAATGATTTGTGTCTGGCAGACTGTGGGCTGGCTTCATGAATTCACAATTTTCTAACAAAGTCATTTGGTTAAACAAATAAAGACGTTTACTCTGAAGTGTATGCTCCAGTTTGAAGACTAGAATTACCTTGAAGACTTTCCGGTTCATTCGTTTCCGTTATCCTAGTAACAGCTTTACGTCTATCCACATTCTAGGAAGGATGTTTGCCAGGCTAGTCACGATAACGACTATATCGACTCAGCGTTGGGGATATGAAAGCTCAAACTGTATATTTGGGGCTCAAAATGTATCATACAAATATCGTGTGTTTCCCTGCAAAAGTGAAGGGGAGTATTTTAGTATTTTAGTCATTTTAGTTGGTTAAAATTTGAGCTGTAGATGTTTGAAAAAGTTACTTCTATGGCTAACTGTTTGTTGATTGTGTTATTTATTTGTTGCAGTTTATGCCACGTAATGATCCTGTCTATTTAAAAATGGGATTATCTTATTGTTTTGTATCAGTGGCATAAAGTAGTTTCAGTATTATCGTTTATCGCAATATTTCTCCACACAAAATATTATCTAGATAATTTTTACGTAGCTTTTGAGGCCTACAATGACAGGAATTACCCCAAACTATTCCTAGTCTTGGAGCGGTTATAGATCTTTCCCATTAAGAGGATCCAACAAGTGCCTTAAAGACCTGGATTTTCCATTGGATCTTTTCATTTGCACCTGGGTACTTCAGTACATATTTTAGGCATTTGAACTGAGTACATTTCAATGCATTTTACCTTTACTTAACTACGTTTGAGAGCAGATATCTGTACATTTTACTTCACTACATTTTTTTTTTTTTTTAACTCGACTATATGTATTTTTTTATATATATATATTTTTTTTTTTGTGACGTGCTGAAAAGTCTGAGGGGTTTATTTTTACCAGGCTCATAATTTGAGCAAACAAAAATATACAAATAAAAAAATTCTGAAAAAAAAAAAAAAGTATTGATTCAGTTGTTTCTATTGTTGCTCCAATCATTATCAAAATCACACCAGTGGTCCCTCGTTTATCGTGGGGGTTACGTTCTAAAAATAACCCGTGATAGGCAAAATCCGCGAAGTATCGGCTTTATTTTTTACAATTATTGAATAAGTTTTCTCACCACTGAATGTATACACTTTTCTCACACAGGCATTAACATTTTCTCACATTTCTCTCTCTCTTGAACTCTCAAAGTTCAAACCTTCGTAGGGGCCTTTGTCGGTGCAGAACGTTTCATCGACATTGTGGGTTTTGTCGGGGAGAAAACTTGCAAACATACAGCACTTCAGAGTCACACTGCGATCCAACATTTATGTAAATTTGTCTGACACATTCTGTACTGTACAGGAGACACAGCACAGAGGAGACTAATGGACAATGGTCTACAGTCTCTCAGCCAATCAGGACACAGAACACAATGGTCTACAGTCCCTCAGCCAATCAGGACACAGAACACAATGCACGTTCATGCTCTGTAAAAAAAAGCATGTAAAATTGCACTTAGAAAATCTATAACACAGCGAGAAGCGAAAGGTGAACTGGCGAGGGACAAAGGTGAATATAGTGAGGGAACTGTACATTTAACTGCACAAAATACTTTTACTTTTTACTCTTTAAGAACATTTTTAACTTATCTTTAACGAAGTACTCCTTTATTATCACTCTGTCCATGTGCTACTTTTACTTTTTCACATTTCTTTGCTTCGGTATCTGTACTTTTACTTGTATATCGAGTACTTCTTCCACCACTGATACAAACGAACAGTAACAGAGGCAGATGATGTGACAACCCAAGAAGGCAAAAAAAAAAAAAAAAAAAAAAAAAAGTTATTGAATTCAAAGATGAGCCGTATGGTCCTGTCAGTGTTCAACCGAAAGAAGAAACAACAAACAACAGTGACATACATTTATTGCGATGCTGGCAGCAAAATTATAGTTACAGGATTTGGCTGGAGAGTGGCACGGACTTGTGTGTGGGCTGCCTGGGTCCGTTTCTGAATTAATATGCTGAGAAGACAGAAAGCGAGAAAAAGAGTGAGAGTGAGAGAGACTGGTGTCTGCTGGTGCTTAGGCCGTCAGACTTCCATGTTGGCCCACGCAGCGCTCCCTCAGTCCCTGACCTCCTGTCACTCACAACGCTCCAAACTGCTCTCAGGGCCAGGCTTCAAAGCAGACAGGGAAATCTAACTGTTGCTCTCACAGGCACTGAACGGTACTTTGAGGAGTCAGCAGACGAGATGGGGTGTGTGTGTGTGCGTGTGTGCGTGTGTGTGTGCGTGTGTGTGCGTGTGTGGGTGGACGGGTGTATTTATCATATCATAGTGGGGACCAAGATCAGTACAGACACTTACATCATGGGGACCTGCGTACCTTATGGAGACAAAAATCATGTGCCTATGATGCAAATTGATTATTACTATTAGATCAACAACATGGTTTAACTCTGGAGAAGCCAAGAACCCTTTTCTTCTTTGGAAAAATATGAACATTGCATTAAATTACTGCTATAAGTTCACTGAACACTGAAATATCCACTTTTTCAGTTTTAACCCTTTGACCCCTAATTTAGGATCAGGGCCAAATTTGACCCATTGAGCTCATTAATTTAACCAAAAAGAACATACAACATACTTCTAGATATTCTGCAAGCTATTACTAAAAAGATTAACAAAAAAACAAGATATAATTTTACCAAAACCGCTGGTTTGTTGAGAAGATGATTTTGTTTGGGTAGTTTTTCAGCTCAACAGGTTGGCCATCTTGTTACTACCACTCTGGCTTATTTTAGTTTACTATTCATCCACTAGGTGTCTCCCTGCAGGGGCCAGAAGTGGCACTCTGGGCTTTTCTTCATTTTTTTTAATTGAAATTAAATTTTTTTAGTAGCAATTAACTGTGGCCAAATTTGACCCCGTGGGTTCTCAGATTAAATCTAGATTTAAGTTTAATGTTAAAGTTCAACATTAGGGTTCAAGATGAGATTAGGCAGTGTATAGGGCTGCAACAATTTACAGAGTAATCTTGACTGGTTGACTGTAAGAAACTGAGAAAAAAACTGTAAAAAAAACTCATATTTTGATCACCTCAATCATTGCATAGAATATAGAAAAAAAACTTATTAAATCAAAATGTAAATACTTTGGCCTTCAAGTGCCATACTTTAATGGTTATTTGGTTGATAGTGTATTTAAAAAGTTTCAATATACAACAGAAATAATCGTTTGCCTCGTCAACTAACTGCCAAAAAATAATCTGACAATGAGCAGACTATAGGCAGAGTAGTTGCAGCTCTGAAAAGGTTTGGGTCAGTCTCCAGGAAATGAAACCATGTCCCCAGGAAGCATGTAAGCCCAGCAAAGCCCGTGTGTGTGTGTGTGTGTGTGTGGCTGCTGTGACGGTCAACGTGTGCGGGTGACGTGCACGCGCTCAGATGATACACTGTGGAGATGCTGTGACAGGTGCAGCGCAGCTTTAATCCTCATGCCTGCAGTGCACTGTCTACTACTGACTTACACTAAACATGATCCACGTCTGGCCAGGCTAAAACAGACACGGAACTTGTAAAGCCATGATGCAACGCCAGCTTTGATTTATGCTACATGGTGAACTTTTTACATGTTTTGCTTAACTAACAGCAAATAGAATGTTAACAAATGTCTGAATAATGGCAGTAGCAACTAGCAAATGTCAAAATGGGGAAGAAAAAAAAAATTCAGATTTGTATGTACACTATCCAGTTTGGACACACTTTTTCAGTTTGTCTTTATTTTCTACTATTTACACTGAATCACTTTTGGAATTGAAATAATGTTTAAAAAATAAAACCTGTATAACTCAGTTTTATATTTTAGCTTCTTCAAACAGCCTTTACCCTTTGCTTCGATCACTTTGCGCTCTTGGCATCCACTAATACACCCCGACAAGTCACACCTGTGAAGTGAAAACCATTTCAGGTGACTTCATCATGAAGCTCATTGTGACCAAGGGTTTGTCAGCAAAGCAAAGGGTGAGCGATAGACGAGACAAGATTTCCTTATCCCACGTAAGAAAATACAGTGCGAAGACGAAAATGGTAGGAAACATACACAGATAACCTTATGTCACGTCATATGTATAAATAGTATGGTATGAATGTTGTCCTGTATCGTTTCACTGTGTGAGCTGAGCAAGTACCCTGTTTGACTGTCAGCTCATGTGCACAGTAAATCTCACACTTTTTGAGCCCACAAAAAGCTTCTTGCACATAGGGCTAGCTAACATTCTCCATTTGCAGAAAAAAAAGAACCATAAAAATTTAAACAATCCTGCAGTTCACTCGTCAAAAGAACATTCAATACAAATGACAACCCAAACCTCTCTGGATCCAAAGCAGAAATCTCTGTAAACTCTTGCTAACCGCTGCAGTGTGACAGGAGGTGGGCCGCCTGTGCAGTGCCACACCAGGCTGTGCCCTTCACTTGAAGAATGGCTGTCATTAGGCTGACACAATGCCCCGATGTGCCCACTCACTCCAGTGTGTACCACTGACCTTTACCATTCCTCTCATTTGTCTTCAAAGAGTAAGCTTCCTTTCTACCCACAATGCATCCTGCTCCTGAGTCCTCCATCACTCACAGGCCTCACCTCCACCTCCCCTGCCCCCCAAAAGCGACTGATGACATAGCGCTGGTCATTTCTTATGTGGTCAGGGGGGCAGCAAATATTTGGGTTTTTGGACAGCTTCTATCGTTCATTCCTCGTCTCTGCAGCCATTTCCTATTGTGGTGTTGCTGGAGACTACCTTAACAAGTACCCAGCAAAGTTTATTTATATAGCACCTTTCACAGACAGGGAAGTCACAAAGTGCTTCACAAAAAGTTAAAACACATAAAACTAACACAATTAAAACAAGTCAATACAGCAATATGGCAGTCACAGCAGCCCCTCAAAATCACCTTAAAACGCTTGACCAAAGAAGAGTGTTTTGAGTTGACTTTTGAAGACATCAACAGAGTCCAGTCAAGGCAAGGTGAGCACGAGATTGTTCTAGAGTCTGGGAAGAACAGCCTGGATGGAGCAGTCTCCTCTGGCCCAAAAACGAGCGCGACAAACCATTACAAGGCTCTGATCTCAAAAGCAGCATTTGATTCACTCCTTACTAACAATTTAGTGTCACCTTGTTTCACACAGGGCAATACCAAACAACATTATACAGACTAAAGCATTACGAGGCTGAGACGCCAACTACTCTGCTGCAGTACTTTCGCAATCGCTAATAAAGTTTTCTACTGTGCAGCGAAGGGACCTAAAATGACAGGAAAGTTTGAGGATTGCACAACCATACTAAGTGCGTAATGACGGCAAAAATGTTGGCAAAGTGTTACCAAAGTGCTAGAGCTGGTAATGGAGTTTCCCCATCTTCCCGAGAATATGGAGAATGCGCCATGTAAAGTACAGTGTGGGAGTTTGTCGGATTTTCTACCTTCAGTGAGCGGCAACAGAAAATGGTCCCTGAAGCAGAACTAGATCGTGACGTTGAGACTGTGTCCTCAATCGTCCCGGAGTGTTTGAATGTAGAGACAGTTTCATTGGAAGACAACCACTGAAACCATCTCTACATGTATCTTGACATGTATTTTTTTTCTTCCTTTGTCAGTTTCTAGGAATAATACTTCAGTCAAACTCTTCTGGTCCAAAGATTTTATTGGACAGGGCAGTTATAGCATGAAATGGGGAGAGAGCGTAGAGACATTCGGGCCAATGGCTGGGAACCACATGTGAGGAACGCCTTAAACCACTACACCACCGACGAGCACACTTCAAAAACAAACGCCACCCTTTGCATCCCCTTCTCTTCCCAAAAACTATTTTCACTCCATCTATAAATTGTTGGTCTTTTACCCCCTAACCGAGTGTTTGAGTCCTTTTATCCATATGATTCACACTCCCCTCTGAATGTTCAAAGATTCAAGTACATTTATTGTCATGTACACAGTGAAAATAGTTTTAAGTTACGCAACAGAATACTTACTTGCTTCCTTGACTTGAATAGTATGGATATAAAACCGACAAAGAGAATCTCAACACCATAAGTTAATTTTTTTCCTTCCTTTTCTGAGCCGGTCTCCTCATCGCCTTATATAAGCTTTGATTCTTGCTTAAAGTAATTATTATATACTTATCATGATTTGAAGAACTTTCCTCAAAGGGTCTTTAAGTGTCCATTTCTTAAGTGAAAATGTATATCTATCCATCTAGTATTATAGACAAATGTATTGTTTGCAGGTCAAGTTTGTCGTATCTCCTTGTACATTCTGGCTGAGCGAAGTTGCTTCACGTTTTTCCTTTATCAAATAATTTGACAGAAAACCTAATTTGTCTTTTCATTTTGAAATTCAAACAGTCAACTTGTCTTATCTCGGCTGACTCCTGTCCTCACACAAAAATGGATTTTAATTATTAATTGCAGAAATCATTTCAAAGCACCCGAGGTCAGAGCTGATGTGAATATAGAAAATGTCTAAAGTTACAAATTGTAAAAGTGTCTGTAGGATCAAATAGCACAGTGGTAGGTATCCAGCTATAGAAGAACATGACAGATGAGCTAACGGCTGGAGCTGTGCCAGACTCTGACAAGGTAGCACTGCACTGAAAAGGAAAAAAGAAAAAAAACAGCAGAACAAAAAGCAGGGGCTGGAGATCTGTTTCGTATCTGGACATCCTAATTGTGTTTGTCCATTTCACAAGTGCAGTGTTATTAGATTAGCAGCGGTATTCTCAGGCAGCGAGCGGAGAGGCACAAAGGAGCAGGGTGAATTATGGGCAGCTGCGCCGAGAGTGGCACAATGTGATAGTGATGTGCATTCAATAAAACAGGGCACACGTAGACCGCACCATTTGTTATTGGGTGCTGGACAAACCTGCATCTGGGATTGTTCTCCATAATGAAATATGGAGAAAGTAGGACACATGAGGAGGGCTGCAGATTGAATCAACAGTGGTGCTTTTTGTGAATGCAATGTTGAATCTCTGGTTTTATATTTCGTGTTTTTTTTTAAACAGCGTTAAACTGCTAGTCTCTCTATTTGCTGATGTAAAAGAAGAAGTAATGTATGTGTATAGGAAATACGTCAAAGTTTAGTTGTCAAGAAATGTGTCGATACAAACTAAACCACCTTGAAAAGTTAAGTAGTTTGTGTTTAAAGGCTATACACAGTGGAGGAATTTTGAGCACCGGTCAAGGACTATCACCCACAGTGCGCGGCTCCAGTCAAATGAAGCTCAACGAGGCTAGCAGCTAAGGGCGAATTTGTATCATGGCAACCAAAGAGCCAATCTGGAGCGAGGCTGTTGAAAGCAACACCCCGTCCCGCCTGCAATTTATCTGGAGCGAGCACTTAGCAATAATGTCAATCAAACCTGTTTCCAGCGCTAGTGGGAGTGATTTGTCTGTTCATATCTTGATTTACGGGCACAATAGCGACATAAAAATACCAGGATCATGTAGAGAGGGGTAATAGGAACATTTTAAGACCAAAAATGACGAGTGTGACAGCGGCAGTTACAGAGAGAGGGAAGACAGTTTGAATTGGTGAGTTGAAGGAGCCGGAAGCGCGCCCAGGCTCACTTCTTATTTGGGAAACAGCGACTAGCAGGTTGGCCATTTTTATATCCATTTATATATAGTCTATTGCACCGACTTGAGGTCAATGGAATAAAAAAAAAATATTGGGGCTTCACAGAACACTACACGTGGACCTTGAGAGAGCAGTAGTTTTGACATAATACTAAAATTTCAATACTAAGCACAAGTCTCAATACTGAAAACTGATTTGGATCTGACAAAACACCATTTTTAGACCACAGTGTGTCAGTACTATTCAAGTTTATTTATGCAGCACATTTAAAACCACATGAGCTGACCACAGTGCTTCACATAAAAGTCAACAATAGTCTTATACTGGACCTGATATAGATCAAGAGAAGTTAAAATAATTCAAAAAAGTTCAAATTTTGCCGTTATTCTTATTTTCAAATGAGTATCTAGTTTGAATCTTACTTTTAGTGTTGATTTTTCTTGGCAGATATTTGAGTGGCAAATTATTATATCAACTTAGCCTTTAATACAAGAGCGAGGGAACAATACTTTTTAGGGATCAATATTTATTGTGGTGCTTTGTACTAGTGGAAAAATGTTTCTTATTTTTCTGTTGTACAATAAGATTTGAGCTGTAGAAGGTAGAATGAATAACCTCTAGGAAACATTATAGATATACATACATACCTACATATATATATACAAACACACATACATATATATATATTTTTATAATAAGGTAAATTTAAAATAGTTTTTAGGGGATAATCTTGCTCTTGGGTTTTTGTGTCACTGGCATAAACTAGTTTCAGTGCAGTGGTCCCTCGTTGATCATGGGGTTATGTTCTAAAAATAACCCACAATAGGTGAAATCTGCAAAGTAATCAGCTTTATTTTTTACAATTATTCTATATGTTTTGCAGCTGTAAAACCCCTCACCACACACTTTATACACTTTTCTCACACAGGCATTAACATTTTCTCACATTTCTCTCTTGTTTAAACTCTCAAAGTTCAAACCTTCGTCGGTGCCTTTGTCGGTGCAGAACGTTTCATCGACTTTGTGGGTTTTGTCGGGGAGAAAACTTGCAAACATACAGCACTTCAGCCAAATTTACATAAACGTTCAATCGTAGTGTGACTCTGAACACATTCTGTACTGTACAGGGGACACAGCACGAGGAGACTGACACTGGACAATGGTCTACAGTCACTCAGCCAATCAGGACGCAGAACACAATGCACGTTCATAAGCTGTAATAAAAGCATGTAAAATGGCACAAAAAAGAAATCTGCGAAACAGCGAGACTGTGATATAGCGAGGGATGACTGTATTATCGTTTATTGTCTAGATTTTTTTCTGCAATATTTCGGACTTCAAATTGCATTATTGTGACAGGTCTAGGAGGGACTAAATAATAGGACGACTGATTCATTTACACTACATGAAACTAAACAACCCTGAACAATAGAACATTATAATAAACATGGCTGAACTTGACTCATTCATCACTTTTTGTAAGATCTCAAGTAAAAAAGGGGATATCAGTTTTTTCCGTGCTAAAATAGGTTTGTTGTGGACATTCCAGCTCTTGTTCACACCATAGAAGATCTCCACCTCTCACATCTCAGCACCTCGAGTCCACTGGCCGTGTTCTCTTTACATTCCTGTACCTGCCACGCTAATCACGGCACTTGGCATGAACACGGGTGTCCTCTGCTCACAGCGCGCCGATCTGGGAGCCATTAAACTGTTTGTGTCACTCCACCGCTTCCATCCATAACGGAGCCTTATCACCCACAGGCCGGGCCCCCAGGAACGGTGCGCGGCCCTTAGCTAGCATTTAGCCGCTATTAAAAAGTCCCATGTATTAAACCAGCTGACGTGTCACATAATATGCGTCATCTATCAACGAGCCCCCCAGTGGAAGTCTTTATTCTCAGCTTTGACTTCCACGGCATCATGCACCATTTACCCAGCCTGCTCCTACCCATCTGGTTCTCCTTTCAAACCATTTGCGTTGGTTTTTTGTTGTTTTTTTCTTTTTGCTCTTTTCTTCTCTGCAAGGACTACACACTGTTCTAACCCCACGTGTCATTTGGTTCCTTTATGTTGACGTACTTTCCACTCCCGTGCCCACGATGTAAGAACGGGTTCATTCGTCTTAGGAGTCATAGGTTTGAGTGACTAATGCGCTCGGAGTAATTGGGGCGTACATATTCCAGGTTGGGATTTGCATATGGGGAAAAAAATGGGCCAGTTGAGAGCCACGATGGGAGCGGACGTCCTTGTCGGCTGTGGGGTTGTCAAGAGGTGACCATGAAAGACAAGTTGAGATGAATGCGATCTGTTGATAATCGAGTTGAGTTTTGACACGAGTGTGAGTGATAGGGCAGGCTGTAATATGGTAATGGAACAGAGGGGGTAACCTAATCAAGTGCATGCTGCTACAGCCCTGACAATATGCCATACATTTTAAAAGCCTCTGCCACAGACGAACAGACAAACGTTGATGAACAGTGGAATTTCCTGGTCGAAGGAGGCTCATTTGAGGCTGTAATATTGGTTACAATGATTAGATTCCCAAAATTAGATTAGATTCCCAAAATTAATAAAAGAATCCATAAAAATTGCCAAAATTAATAAAAGAATCTACAAAAATTGCCAAAATAAATAAAATAATCTATATAAAAATTGCCAAAAATTAATTAAAAAAATATATTTAAAAAATGCCCAAATTAATAAAAGAATCCATAAAAATTGCCAAAATGAATAAAAGAATTTATAAAAAATTGCCAAAATGAATAAACGAATCTATAAAAAATGCCAAAATTAACAAAAGAATATAAACATTGTCAAAATTAATAAAATAATCCATAAAAATTGCCAAAATTAACAAAATAATCCACAAAAAATGCCAAAATTAATAAAAGAATCCAAAAAAACACCCACATTTATTTATTTATTTCATTTGCGGAAAGAAAGTGATGTTTTTACTAATGCATCAAAAATATTATCATTAGTATAGAGCTTTCGCCTTAGTATCAATATCAAGTTTGAAATGAAAGTATGTTGACAAATTTCGATGAGTACGTTTTATTCAGTGTCGGTGTGGTGGTGCAAGTTTAAAAGCTCCATACCAGATTTTTACCATCTTAAAAACAAAAAAAAACACATTCCTAGTTCAATCTAAATGTGTTGCCGTGGTACAAAGTTATTCCTGGCTTAACTTATGCATCCCAAGCATCCCAATTATTCACGGTGATGACTTTATGAGCAGAGTTATACTGTGATGGTGGAACTAACAACTAGCAAGCTAACGCCCACTTCCTGATTTTCATCTAATTAGGAAAAATGTGATTTTCTGATAAACAGCAGACTCATTTTGACCTGAAAAGCTGGTTATACAACACATTTCTGCTTGACAAGTCAACTACATGGGACAAATCGGGACCTTTAAAGTAGTAATAGTTGGCAGTAGTAGTTCGTAGTAGTTGTAGTTGCTCGCATTGCACCAATACAGGTGATAGTTCTACACTCTTGCATATAATGTGTTTACGTGGATCGAACAGTAATAGAAGTAGCGGTCACAGTCGTATGAATAGAGCCCTGTGACCGCTTACATTCTTATATAAATGCTTATTGTAAAAAATGGTAATCAGACAATTACGTAACTTGAAATGAATTCTAATTTGGCCCTATTATGTTCACTGCAAATAGCTTTAACTGCATCTGAACATCAAAAGGAACAAAGACCAAAGCTGTTTACGAGTACACACTGGGACGGACCCTGTACCCAGAAATAGCTCCAGTGCTTCTTTAAACCAAACCGTGCTTCTGCTGCTGATGTGAAGGGATGGTTTTGGCTCCGCTATCTTGAGTTGCATGGGAGACGCAGGGGAGATATTCTGAGCTCAACGTAAATGAATAAAACAGAACGTGTCTGCTTGGTCGTCGAGAAACTGGTTTTCTCTTGAGCCAGCTACGACCGATCCACTTTGAATGAGATTAGCCTGCAAAACCACGGATAGGAAGACTAGCTGCTCTTTTTCTGTGCCAGTAAAATCAAAGTCTGCAGCGTGTGATGGTCCAGGACTCTGGTTCAATAAAAGTCTCATCGCTCCCAAACTAGTTGGAATGTGAATGTGGTTTGAGTTGTTTTGAACCATCATTTGATTGCTTGGATAATCAAAGAAAGAAGCCAAGATTTCATCATTTCTGGTATGTTTAAATACCCTCAAGTTAAAATCTGGCAACACTAAACTAACCAATGTTACACATGCATGAGAACACTGACATGGGGAGATGAATCTCAGGACTTTCTAAACCAAGGGAGCAGGACTCGGCCATTTAAGGAAGACCTATTGCGCTTGTGTCGACTATATAGCTACAATCTATGACAAACATGGATCATTACATCATTGCACATTTTAAATCGCAATATTCTTCTAAAACGACTTAAAAGAAACAAGTCTACTGCGTTACAAAAGCTGTGATGCCCAATGGGAGCGGACATCGCCGTAAACGTCACAAAGAGTCATGTAGCTGTCGGCCGCTCTGATGAATAGCTGCAGATCATGCTAGCGATTAGCGGATTTTTCTTCATTTGGACCAAAATGACAACATGACGTGTATCACCGATGAAGAAAATAAAAATGAAGAATGAAGTAAGTACGGCACAGTGGGCATGTGCCGGTGGAGGTGAAACGGGGATTGATTGGCAATATGGCGTCTTCAAAATAAGCGATTAAAGACAAACATGTGTGAGTCACTCCAAAAGCAACTTCAGAAGGTACATGAGAAGAGGAAACAACTACAACATGGTTAAAAGCTCTGAAAAGTCCATTTTGCTGAATAGGTCTGCTTTAACAGTCTTTTGTTTGGTTGTTATGCTCCTGACCAGGCAAAACACTGAACTGTAGTAGTAACTATGCAACTATCATGACTAATTATCTCCAAATCTGCAGCTTTGGAGAAGTGACCCCACTCTGCAGAAGTATGTGATAAACGATGAAGAATATAAAAACTGGGAATACAAGCCTGATCAATCTGATATGAAGAGCAATGGCCCTGGGCATATGGTCACACTGAGCATAACTGAATCATTCCCTCTGATTATGATTGTGTTGTGCGTATCATTGTGCTCGACTACTATTAAGTAGTGCTGTGCAATTAATCAAATGGCCATCCATTCATTTCAAATTGTCAATGATATTCTTGGCTCTATATAATGGAGAGGTCTGCTGCCGATCTGCTGTCAGTAAAAAGCATGTGGTTTGGAGCAGGATTTGGACTTCAGAATGAGCATTGGGCGACTTTATGTGATAAAGGGGATGGAAAATTGTGTCCAGTTTGGTTTATGTTCATGAAATTAATATTGAAAGGCATTTTTATTTGGCATTTTATTTTATTGGTATATTTCATTTAATGTGTATATCACCCAGCCTTAGTGTAAAAAATGCTCTATGCCAAAACGTGCATGGACATACCATTAGCCTTAAACTGATCTGCTAATTTGTCCTTTTAACTTCATCAAGTCAAAACAAAGCCTCGACAAATGAAGTCTTGTTATTGATCGCAGCCAAGTCTCTGGTCTATCCAAATGAACTATGTCTTAAGCCGTGTGTGACAGCGGTGTGGAGGCAGAGCCCAGATGCCAGACGTCCCCACACAAGCACCTGCCAGGATCCTGCCCCCCGTCTGCCTCACGCACCTGGATCCTCCTGCCACCCCACAACCTAGCGCCATCACTCTGCCTGTCCTGTCGCCCTATCCGCCTCACCTGCGCTCAGCTCTCCAACATCGAGTTTTGGACGGCATTTGCGCTCGCCATTCGCATCACTTTGTCCTTGCTGTGCCATCTCTCTCCATTCTTTATTGAAAAAACAGATTAGTCAAAGCAAATATAGTTACAGCGATAACTTTCACAAAATACACTGGAAAACGAATTAAATAAAACGTTCAAATCTCTAAATAAAGTAGTAACTTGCTCGATAACAGGGTACGTGGCAGGCAGGTCAAAAGACGTCATTCTTTTGTCTCTGCTTCTGGGTAAATTGTGTAAGTAACCCCTGAACAATGCATTTTCATCACAATACCATTTAATATTGATTTGAAATAATGATTCAGGGAACAAGTACTGTATCCCGAAGTAAGTGCATCCATTAGTTTACTTTGTTTAGGCGGATGCACTTTTGTTTACAGTGAGCTATAATTCCGCTCCTGACGTTGGCCTGTACATTTGCTGCATTATTCAGTGTATAGCTTGTACACATGTAGTGGCGCAGCTGTATTTGAGCGGAGGTCCTCTAATCTGTGGTCTGGTTGGGTCTTCTCCCAAATTCCTGAAACTATAAAGGCCCAGGCTGCTGGAGCTGGAGCAGTGACACCCTGCATTTAGCCACATGGAGCTAGCTATTGCCCACACCCTGCTAAATACAGCCAGATGTGCATGACCTGGCAACATGACTTAGCTCTGTTGCAGACCAATAAAAGATCATCTAAGCTAAATATGGTCACAAATCGAATTGGCTCAGCGCAATGCAGGAAATAAGTCTCTGGAGCTTTCAAAAAGGGAGACAGCCTAACACAGCTTTAGTGTTTTGATGATGCGACTACAGTGTAACCAAAAGTCACTTTAAGAGCTTTAAAAGATAAGTTAACCTGGTTTGGTCAAACATGTGCTAACCATCACTGCCACAGTACGCAGGCTAATAGCAGGATGTCTTGAGTGGAAATAGCCTATTCCGACGGAGGTGCCAATAGTTACCGTGGTCCATTTAAGCCTAGTCTATTCTTCCTCTTGTGTGGGTGAAGTCAACAACAAATTTCGGATCACAAACCCCCACTGACAAAGTACATTGCTTGGTAGGCAGTGCTACATCCGAGGTTCTTCGGGGTCACACAGGAGACTTCAGGGGAAAACAAAAGTAAAAGTAGGCCGACATCATTAAACTTAGTTAAAGGTATGAGCT
Organism: Periophthalmus modestus; assembly: GCA_019594935.1. Classification (NCBI taxonomy): domain Eukaryota; kingdom Metazoa; phylum Chordata; class Actinopteri; order Gobiiformes; family Gobiidae; genus Periophthalmus; species Periophthalmus modestus. Next base: position 5,587,381 of record JAIEZT010000026.1, on the reverse strand, counting down.
GCATATTTTTGGAAAGCACATTTCTTGCACGTGTGTCTAGTAGTAAGTATGTAGTAGAGTGCTGTGACGCTTTTCCCTCCGTCTTCCTGAGAATCTCTGATCTAATGATCATAATGATGCTGCATTGTGGGAAAAAAGATTACAGTGCAAATACCCTTCTCTGTAAGTTTGAGTCACTAACTACTTTAACACGCACGCCAGATACACTGGATAACTGGCCTAGTCCAGTTTAAACCGGGGAGGTGTCGCAGTTTGAGTCGCCCAGATCCCAATAACATCTGTTTCATCGTTTTGTTTGGCTATGTTAAAGTGAAAGTAAAACCTACCACAGCTTTAATGTGAGAGCAAACAACTTATAACTTACAAATACTTATGTAAATGAGATATGTATGTATGTATGCTAGCCGTTTTTATTAGTATAGCTGCAAAGTATTAATGCTAATGCTAAATTACGCAAAGAGGTGACTTTAACCTGCACGTAAACTAGGACAAGACTGGATATAGGGCAAAGATTATTTCAGTTTGGTTGCTTAGCTCTTAGCACTCTTGAGTTCTGAGTACATGAAAACGTAGCAATTGTCAGGAACTTCCCTCCTTTTGCAATAGAGCGGTGCCTTGGTTGAGGTCTGCTTTTATGCATGTTAGTATGTATATGACAAACAGAAATGCAGTGACCCACACAAGCATTCTGGTGCATCGGTGTTTGTAACAAAAGCTTGAGTGGTGCTTGAGTGCTCGTAACCGTTTACCGCTACAGCCATTCTAACAGAGGAGTCTTTCAGAAGAATACAAAAGTTCAACAAACCGAGGACAGATGAAACTCTGCTGGAGAGAGGTGGGTTTCTTGGACAGCTTTATGCGTTTGTTTGAGGGACTTTTTCAGCACAACCATTACTTGGAAAAAGTGCCTTATGTGAAAAGAAGGGACTCTGAAGATGAAGAGAGCGCAGTGAAGAAGAGTAAACAAATGTCACTAATCACTGATGTGAAAAGGTCAGCCTAACTAGCCCCGATCACAGTGCCCGCTGACAAATGCATTGTCAGTGATCGGCCGGTGGGAACAGAGGAACAAGCCTCTATTAACTGAAGCAGATCATTACGCACAAATAATGGGCTCGCCGTGCTGCTGCTCTCAGCCTGAAAATCCATCCCGACTTTGTTCTGTGTCCTCTCCCTCACCTTAAGCACCTTAAGCCCAAGCCTTGTCTAGAGCCCAAGGAGAAGTTGAGAAACATTTCATTAACAAGGAAAATAGTGAGCTTTTATCAGATCCAATTTGAGTGGAAAGGGCATTCAAATAAAACCAAATTGTAAAGACTTTCGAAAAACTCTCAGTAGGCAACTAAAAAAAAAAACTCTTGGTTGACCAAAGACATGCCTGTACATAGATTTGGCGTCTAAGGAGCCCTGTCTCTAGCCCTTAGTTAAAACTACTATGCATCTGAATGGATCTGAAGCAAAATGCACTCACAGAGCTACACCTGCAGGGGGAGTTCATGCAAAGACAACTATTTATGATGAAAAGTACAGGGAAACGATGTGTTTAGATGAAGACAGATTCAACTTGTGAATCATGAGTACATATAAATCCCAAATCTTCAGCCGACTCCCTCACGTCTCCTTTCTGCTGTCGTCCCATATAATCTAAAAATGATTAGTCAATGAATAAAAAATACATAAAAATTGTAGCTTATTGATATTGGTATTCATGAAAAATAATTATTGTTTTGAATTTGGTGCCACCAACAATTTAAACGTTGGATTTCTACATACACAAAAGTGGTGTATAGTCAGAACTATTTAAACTTGGGTAATTTGTTCTCACCATGCATCACAGAATAAAAAAATGTGTGACGTTGCTTGTGGCCAGAACATATAATTACACTATTATCAAATTGCATTGTGTTTCTCAGACTAGGTTTTCAGACATAATTTCAGATGTGATTATTTCTCCAGCAACAAATGCCACAAACACAAACAACTGCTGAATCGGCCCCAAAAAACAGTGGGTGGGGACTTCAAATTTTCATACAACTCCTGATCATGGAAGTTAATTTCATCTGAAATGTGAAATCTGCACTTTTTAATCACTTGTGTTGTTTTGAAATCCTGGAGAACTTTGGTAAATCTGGTTATTTGCAAAGTACACTATAAATAGAATTTCACTTGCAGAAATTAGCAAATTTTTGGTTTGAACATAACCATGATATTATACTGTTAGAAAACCTAATACAGTTTCTAATAAACTTATACATACAGGGCCCAAAAGTCACTGGCAGTTGAAAAGAAAAAATCATAACTAACATTAATATGAGCAAAGAGGAACGAACCGTCATTGTACAGCAGTACTTTGAGTCATATGGGTCAAATTGTGTTACTGTCGACATTTTAATACCAGAGATGCCCCGAGCGTATATGCCATTAAAGGAATAATAAGTGAGTTTTCAAAGACAGGGGGCAGTATGTGATCTCCACAGACCTGACACAGGATTTCTTCCTGTGGGGCTATCTTAAAGAAAAGGTGTTTGTGACCAAAACTCAGACAATAAACGACTTAAAATGTAATATCGAGGATCAAATAAGAGCCATAAGCCCGGAAATGTTTTTAAATGTTATGTGAGTGTGTTGGATCGGGCTGTTCAGAGCCAAACCCAAAATGGTGGACACTTAAAAAACATACATTTTTTTAAATTAGGTCATTTTTTACTTCCTCTAGTTTAAGTAGTGATAAGTTCAAGTGTAAGTGAACAATTATAACCGTATATATTGCCAAAACTCTCAGAAGGTTCAGTTTATCTGCTGCTAAAATTTGGTGAGTGTAACTTAAGAATTATAGGAGCTATTGAAGATTTAAAAGTGTCAGTGACTTTTGTGTTTGAATTTAAACAAAACAAACATCTCAAGACTTTCACCCAAAGTCCTGGCCCACAGTTGAGTCCCATGCGACCTACCATCAAACGCCTTGTACTGTCCAGCGAGTGACGTGTGCAGGGCCCGCCCCGCCTCCTTCAGCAGCCCCTCCATCTCCCTGCGGCTCAGCATCGCCAGGTTGTCCTCCATGTCACTGGTGCAGCAAGTGTAGCCCTGGGGACAGATCCGCAGGTGCTCTCCTACAGGGTGAGCCCACAGGTGGGACACAGACAGAGGGAGAGAGGAGAGAGGGGACAAAACGCAGGATAATTAATGTGTTGTTTTTATTCTACACACAACACAGGGAAACAGGTGAGGAGCCATGCTAGTATTTTACTAAGCCCTCATTATTCATTCACCTGCATTTTATATAATGTCTGCTTGTTAGGTATAAGCACTTTTCCTTGGCTGACTGGAAAATATGCCTGTAAATATAGCATTGAGAAGTATTTAAGTAATTGTTGATATTGGTCAGACGCTCTTTTTGAAAGTAGTGGCAGTAGCGGTGGTGGTAACAGTGACGGCAGGTGCACTGCAGGAGCACGCTATTTTTGTTGTAGCGCTGCTGATAGTACATGTGGTAATAACAGAAGGACAGGCAATGCATAGCAGTGGTGGTACTAGTACATATGTAGCAATAGTAGCAGTAGTATTAGTTATAGTAGTAGTAGTAACAGATGAATCTTGGTGCATACTTTTACAATGCTTTTCCTTGACTACAGAACAAAATACCTAATTCTCCATACTAATCAAACAGCTGTGGGTGGGCGTGAGAGGAGATTCTAAAGCATGTGAGCAGAGTTGAATGGCCGTGTGCTCTCCACAGTACCTGGCACCACAAGGTTCAACTGTGACAAGTGCAGCGATGAAGCCTGAGTACAGCAGCAGCTCCCATACACTTTTAATGAGCTGTCGGACACGCATGCCTGTGCTGTACACACTGGAAATATGTGCTCTCACACAAGGGAGGGGCTACCACCGAAGAGAGGGCCAAAGAAGGGTAATTAAACGAGGGATGTCAAAAAGTGTTCAAAGTGAAGCTCGAAAGAGGAGGACATAAATGCAACATGGTGCTTCATGGACGTTTAGCCTGACAAAGAGCAGGCTCATTTGTCATGCCATTCTGTGGAAATTGGACAACTTCCCTAATGGAATGTTCTTTTTCCCTTGTTCATCGTTGTTTACAGCCTTGACAGTTGTTTGATGAGGGACAGCAACTCAAATAAAGCAGAGTAATTGCCAACTCATTATAAAACTATAAATCAAACATTTACCAGGGCATCACGTGTTCTCCAAGAATCAGTTTAAGCCCAAAAGGTGGAAAGCAGTCACACCGCAAAACACGCAAAACAGGCACCAACAGGCACGGTTCACACTTAGCTAGGTCTACTGAACTGTACTAACAAACAAAATCTGTAAACCGGTGTGTTAGTTTCAGTGTAGTTAACTCGTCCCTTCAGATAGATATAAGGCAGTGTCCATCAGTAATCTGACCAGAACTGAAGAAGCGGCTTGGATGATCAGCAAAACGGATACAAATTATGCTCAAAAAAGAATACACCAGAGGTGTCAAACTCAAGGCCCGAGGGCCAAATGTGGATTTTCTGGACTGTCTTAAAATATCAGTAAAATATCTATGCAAATTCATATGCAATATTTGTAACTTGAATAAGTAATAAATACAGAAACGGTTAATTAACAAGATTAAATAATAGTTACTTTTTTAACTTTTATTTTACATTACATTTGGTTACATTTAGCTACATTTATACTGTCTTACATTTACATCTGGCCCTTTGAGAGCAACCATTTTGCCGGTGTGGCCCTCTGTGAAAATGAGTCTGACACACCTGGAATACACCATGATCGCTATACCGCAATGATTAACCACCTACATATTTTCTAAGTTTAGTTGACATTACTTGACAATTTGCACAGTACATTTATCATCTCTGCCTACATGCATTTATATTTTAAGCGACTCCGTACTGTATACAACTGTGTAACCTTGTACCTATGTGAGGTCAGTCGTACCGTTCCGGTGTGAGTTTGGAGAAGACAAACAGAAGCAGATGTTGGAGCATATCCCTGTATCATTACTATGCAGCTGCAGAGGCCGGAGAAGGGGCTGTTCTGTAGGCATTATTGATACTATCGATCCAGCTGTCCTTTTGCCTCCGCAAGATACACATTTATTTACTGTAGCGCAAACCCGAGTTAATCACTGTGTACCAACCTGCCCATGCTTATACTCTCCCTGAAAAGAGCACACGCATTCTACTGATCGAGTGTCAAAGTCTTTTCCAGCTGTCCTCCAAGTGTTTTGTATAGGGCAACTTCAAAGTGCTGTAATCTGAAGTAATTTTCCACTTCAACTAAACTCAAGTGGTAGACAAGCAGCTGAGAAAATGCTCCTTCTTGACATTGATTTGCACAGAGCGGCTGGACATATGGAGGTGGACCGGGAGGAGGGTGCAGTAAAGCATGCAACAATGGATTTCCAATAAGATTTACACATTAGTGTAGTATAATAACTTGTAATAGTACTAGTTTATATATAATAAGAGGGAAAGTCTGTGGGCAGAAAGTGTGCAAACAAATTTGATCTTTTAAAAAAATAGAAGTGAGTGAGAGAGATGAGTGATGGGGGAATAGTTTGTAGTTCTTTCAGGGGTCAGCAGCAATCTGTCAGCCCACAGGACGGCCATTACAGAGCAGGTGTGGGGGCTTATGTGGGCACAGGTATACAGTCTGTCTCTTCCTGATGTGTGAAGGACAGCAGTGTGGTACGGGCCATGCGCATACACACACAAGCACACACACACACACACACACACACACACACACACAGTGGAAGGCATCTCAGTCGAGCCAGGTATGACCAACAATGCCATCATATGTAGAGAGGAGGACATTGTTCCATCGGTGATATTTGTCTAAATAAGAGCACAGCTGTTGCAAGACCGATAGCCAGGTCTACCACAACACAAATATAATCCATTTTGACAGCAAGCATCTTGATATGCAATATTTTGTTGATATCTTGGCATCCTCCAACCAGCCCATCAATCAAATGACAATGTCTGTACTTTTGGTTCAATTTTTTCCCATGCAAGCATTTGAGCGAGTTGCATGTACCAAATCACATGCCAAATCACTATTTAGACTAAATAGCACCGATAAATAGTACTGTCTTAAAGCTGAAGTCCAAAGGGCTTTTCTTGATGCACATAAATGGTTTGCGGTTTGTATCTCACCGCTCACTAAAAGGTCAAAATGTTTGCACTCTCTTCTGGACCCCGGGAGTGTTTATAATGTTTTTCATTCTCATCCATCCCGTGAAACAATTGAATATCCACACAAAAATGTTCACGAGAAAAAGCACAACAATAACTTTATTGGCTTATAATCCTCTCCTCCTGGTGCACATTTGTAGTTTCTTCAACAATCATTGGAGGAGGCAAAACAAACAGGGTACGAGACTGAACCAGCTGACCAGGCCAATACAAACATCTGGGAGTTTTCTGTATTTACAATAATCGACTTGTCCCACTTTTGAAAAGTTGTTTTCGCCACGTCTCAAGACTCGTCATTGCGGATTTATTTTCACATTTACCAGTTTTGATCGTGCTACTTCCATTTTCTGTCTTTATTGTTCACAAACTGTTCCCGCTCTCTAAAATCCCAGTGGAATGCATGACCAGCTCGTAAATGTGTCCACTATAATGGCTGTCTGATCCAGATTACACGATGTCCTTCTCCAGGCAAACTGAGGTGAATTGTTAGTTTAAAGTGATTGCACAGCATGCGGTAAAAACAAAACCTCGGCATGACAATCCTTTGAAAAATCAAGAGGTCTTCAAACATACTCCCATTATAACAGTTGGTATTCTGTGTTAATCAGCCACCTTCGGAGTCCAATCAGCTTTACCAGACAATACTCCAGCCTCTTATGACACACCAACCCAAACACAAACAGTAGCCTCTTCTTTTATTTTTGGTGACAGACAGGCTAACGAAATGGTAAGCAATTCCAAAACCATTAGCTTATCAGTGGACTCCAGGGAGGAAGGCTCATATTTAAGCACCAAACTAGAAGGGCACGGTAAGGTCGCAGGCGTGCTGCGATAAAGAGCCAGTGGAGTGACATTCAGAGCCTGGGGAATCTGAGACATGACAGGAAATCAGCAATCAGACAAAGCCACCGTGACTGCACCAGTCAAAAGAATATGCCAACTTACTTTTATATGAAGGTGTTTTAAGTGGATTTGAAGCAGGGAGGCTTTTAAAGAGTAGCACGACAATTAAAGAAAATATTATTGCAGCCTTCCCTTCCTTAATAAAGATGTAATGTTTGGCTTTGCTAATGGTTTCCCAAGAGTCAAAGCTACAAAGTATTTAGAGTGTAACACTGTCTAGACAATCAGCTGTGGGCAGTTCAGGACAACCCCAGAGTCTCACGCACATTCAAGGATTCTTCAAGGATTACACAAGTCTCTGTGTTTTAAGTTAAAGAGTGATTTTTAATGACAACTCTGCAAACTACAAGAGAAATCTCTATTTGCACACACTGATTTGGACTTCTGTATGCATGAGCATGACACCATGCCATGTCTCTAGTGACATATGTATGGTCAATCAAATCAAATCAGTGTCGTGCTATCAAACAAAGCACTGTCACAGGGAATTTAATAAATGAGTCCTGAACATATGGCAAATCTCCGAGCCCCTTTCTCAAGAGCATTTGAAGAAATGTCATGACCACTGACACAGAGGGCTGATAGCTGCTCGTAATAACTCTGTTGCATAACTGCCACAGCTTCAACTGCTGGGCATGATCCAAGTGTCCATTGTGTGTGATTCTGCATGTACATGCACACATTCTCCAGGATTTAGGAGATTAGCAGCCTAATCCAGTCAATGGTGAGAATGCATACATGTGTGTCCACAGCTCTGTGGATTATTGCCAATGCCAAAGAAAACAGGCATGGAGCAGCAAGAATCACACACACACACGCCCTCTCACTTGAACACTGGCTTAAGCTGTACACATAAAAACTACAGGTCAGCTGCACTGACTGTATGGCTACACACCGACCAGACAAATGGTCACAGGGCCCATTGGGAGCAGTGCAGGCCTCCTATGTGCATGTTCACTTTCCCACACAAGAACACCATGCACGGCAGCACGGCTCTAACCCAGACCCTAAACACCGCACAGAGTGGTAATGTGAGCCCAGACCAAAGTCACAGAAATAGCAGCACAGAGCCAGACGAGGTGGCGGCCGCACAACACATTAATAACACATCACAACTGAAGCCAGCTGATCTGCAGGCTGCCCTTTGCAGCCCACACCCGGCGACAGGGTCAGCTCATTCTGTATGCAGATGACACCAATACAAATGTATACTCACACATACATGTATTATAATCGCTGTGAAAATTACAGGGAGCAAACTGTCCTCTGTGAACTGCAAACCTAAAATGTATAGAAATAAAAAACTGCTGTGGAATACTTTTGATGTTTAAGTAGTTCACATTTCTTCTTTCAAATGCTAAAACCCCAATCCTCGACTTGTTTGGAACGTGCACTTTGAGCCTGAACAAAATCCTGATCCTGGGAAAAAAAAAAAATATTGTCAACTCTTCACAGTTTTATATTACTCTGGTTTGAGTCAACTGCCCCTTCAACTACAGGCACTTAATCATAATGACATACTCATACAAAATGGAGGAAATGTCTTGCCCGAGGATACAACAGCAGCATGTCATACATTTAGTGTGTGCGTGTCACTCTTCTTACTGCCCCCATAAGTGTAGTCAAGAATAGTCCTGGGAACAATTAATTCCTCTTAATCTGTTTGTAGATCACAAGTGTCGCTAATGAAATATGACAAGATTAGACCTAAAACATGTTAATATCATCTAGAATCACTAACAGGAACAAAATGTACAAATTTCCACATTCCCTGATAAGAATGTAGATGAACTTCTTCAGCCCATGCGTTTAATCTGTTGAAAAAAAGCTTACAATAACAGCAATGCGACTTTTATAACGCTCTTGCTCGAGGCGGAGGAAATTAATAAAATCATTATGCTTCATGTCTGTGTTTCTCTGATGGTTTATCTCATCTCCTGTAGCAACAGATGTGTACCAGATGCCGGGACACTTTGCTCTCAAAACAACAGCGATCGTGTCATTGTTTACCCATTGGACTGAATCAGCAAGGCTTTTCCTTTTTTTTACAGAACTGAAAATGTTAGTGGGCTTAACCAAACAATTAGAGCATAAACTTATTAGGACATCTCGTTCCGTGGAAATGTGTTATGAGAGTCTTTCAACCTCAAAGCGCTGTTCAGTGTTGCATGTGTGCGGCTGCAGTGCGAGGGGCGTGATGGATTACAACAGGTTTTGTAATTAATTTGCTGTAGCCCGAGATGCATGCTTGACTGGCCATTCTGATAAGGCCGCTATAGAAAGACATGCATACTCTCCTATACAGTGGAGCCTGCACAAATCTAACAGGCAAGTGAACCGTCCCATTCACTTAGGAGGGACAGTATCAGTTTTTTTTCCCCCACAAATCTCTGAAAAAAATAAATGCATGATCAGATTGAACTTTTATCAGGCCAATAATAGATTTTAAACATAATGAAAGTTGTCTGTGTAATCCCTCAGTCGTCCAGGTTTGATCCAAAGTAAAAGCCAAAAGTAAAGTCTGTCAACTGGACAAAAAGTTGCCCAGTTCTGCTCATCCAAGTGTTCAGTTCTGAAGAAGCGGTCTGGATGAGCCGCGAAATGTCTTCACTCCTACAACGTTTTATCCAGTTGATAGATTTTACTTTTGGTTTTTATTACAACAAAATGTTGCATCTTCATCCAAAACATAGCTCAATTTGTATTTTTGACAAATGGCTGCCATTGTTTCAGCTTCGTGCAAACCTATTTCACTTTTCAATGTGCAAGCAGATGTAGTCCTAGTGCCAACTGCTGACATTTTGTATGACATATGATTCAGAATACACACTTCAATGTTTTACCAAATGGGTGTGATTGACAGGTGGATTAGCCAAACAGGACATGCACAGTCCGGCCGTATCGAAAAAGCTAAAGGAAAAAAAATATCATAGGGAGCTGCGAAACATGGGGCGTTTCTGCAGAATCAATGAGTGAAGCACTGAACTCTTTTAAGCTAAGTAAGATAAATTTGACTTTATTTGTAAATCATAAGTGACCGATGCGCTCCTTCGTTTCACAGGTGTCACTGAAAAAAACAAATCTGATTAGAAGATCACATTTGACTGGGCCTGAGATGCAACAGAAGGTGTGGAGACTAGACTGATATCAATGTGTACAACAAATACAGAAATATCATGAATTTGCCAGGCAAGCTTTGGAGGTATTTCTAAGAAAAGTTAGACCACACAAAATACCAAGGCCAACATGTCAAAGCATTAAAAAAAGACCATTACATAGCAGACTTTCCATTTATTACTACAGTGAGTATTCAACCTTTAGCCTTTAGCACTTAGTCTAATAAAAATCCATTCCAATTTTAAACAGGTCTAAACTTGAACATTGTCAGTGTGTGTCGACACGCTGAAGGTGAATGTGTTAGTTTAAAACGAGTGAGATGTGAAGTTGAATCTCACTGATGTGTTTTGGAACCACAATGAGACAAGGGGGCAGGCCTGACCTCATTCAGCGTCTGGAGAAGTGGGTTTTGGCCTGTGGGTGTTGATGATACAGCAAAGATTTGACAAAAAAAAAAAAAAAAACTTACCATGACTCACTCACTTAACCGTTAGCAATTTGTTTCAAAAGGCGAATGATTATAATTTACTTCATGAGCTAATGGATTCAAGGAATTTCAAAAATCATTGCATTGGTGTACCTCGCCCAATATAAAACTTTGCAAAGAGGGTGTGTCGATAATATGATATAAAGATCATTTGTCAGAATCTTTTAAAAGCCTAAGGTAAGAAATGACTGGCATTTAAGAGATTTGTTTTATGTTTATCTGTTTGATACTGTAAAACAAATGTTGCAGAGTATTTATAGCAGGGCTGTCCAAAAAACATAACCTGACATGACCCGATACTGAAACAAGTTGAGTCACTTAAACAACAAAAGTGGTAAAGTGATGTAAAGTTATAGAATTATACAATGTGCAGAACAGTTCAAACTGTGGTAAAAATTGACACAAACTTTCCATGAACGTCTCTCAACTGCCGTGTCCAGACTGGGACAGGGCCGTGCATGTATCCTCAGAGTGTTATGACGGCAGACTATCAGTTCTAAGCTCTCCTTTGTGCCAGAGCTGTCTCCTCGCACTGAAGAACAACACTGAGCTGTGAGGGGTGACAGGGAGACCATGGCCTGTCAGAGCGACAAGAGCGGGGACGTTGCGAGCCCGAGTCTCACACAGACACACTCATATACACATATACATACACGTAGAACTGTCACGAAAACAAATGCTGAAGTTCGGTACATTGCTATAGACGATAAATGATAATATTGAGACAAACTTAAGCCATTGACACAGAAAGAGCAGATTTATACCACAAAACTATTCGAAAAAAAATCATGAGCTGCATCTAATGAGTCATAGAAGTGATTTTACGGCTTAAATCTTATCCAGCCTAAAAAAAAAAAAAAAAAAAAAAAAAATAAAAAATGTCCTAGTAGTGCAAAGAAAATACACGCACGATAAATTTTGACCCCCAAAAAATACTGTTCCCACATGCACGCACACACAGAGGTGTCCGAGTGTGGACAGACAAAACTGACAAAAGGTGTATCAACAAGTCATCCAAAGACTCAGGGAAAAGTATGTATTTTTGTCACTTTTAAGATACTGTTACTACAAAATACATATTCAACCATGTAAAATAATACTTTGAATTGTTGAAAGAACATAACCTCTAGTGCAGTCCAAAAATACTTGCACCGTTTTGAAGAAATCATATTTGACAATCGTATTTTCTCTGGAATGATGCACTCGGAGAAATCGGTCCAAGGAATAAAACGGCTGCACTGGCCAATCGATCGGCAGATGACCTCTTCATATTTTGATTTTGTATTAAAAGGTCTGAAAACAGAGTGAAAAGCGCAGAATCGTTTTAAAAGCAAGTTTGTATTCAGAAGGCAGATCAGGGAAGGGATGAGATATGCAGCTGTAAGATCAAAACTCCACAAGACTGCTGTCCCCGTGGAGGCTGATCTTGTGATATTTTTCTTTTTTTAATTTGCCAATAACCAATATAGATTAGTTTACATTAAACTCATTTTCCAGTGAACCTTTACTGAATAGTGTGCATGACAAATATGTTATGGCAAAAATGAAATCAAAAGAACAATATAATCATTTGTAATTATTTATAAATCACACATTTGACCTTTTGTGGATCTATTATTGTCTTGTATCATTTATATCACCTCCTATTCACCTTATATCCAGATGTTGCCATGGGCGTTACTATGGTCATTCGGGTTGCGTTATTTTGCATGGGGCTGCCGATCTTGACGGTAAATCATTTCCACAGGGACTACAGAGCCGTTTTGAGAAAATCTGTGCAGTATTGACTTGTTAAACACGTGAACATAGAACATTTTACCCAAATCAACCTACTTTATATCATATTATTGAGGCAAAACTTATATTCTCAATTAAAATGACTGATATTCTTGTTTAACCGGACGTGCCACCGCAAAGAAAGCGCGGTTTGGAGCATTTAGAGGAAAAAGTGGGTGGGGTAGAATAACGTCAATAATATATTTTTTAAAAGGCAACATAAATCAATTGACTACTGAAGAAAAAAAAAACGCCAGACAACAACTGCCCACAAACTGAACAACCTCCCCCCCATTTAAGTCCATCTACAAGTGACGCTCCATTATAAACACTGCATGAAAGAGAAAGTGCTAATAAAAGCAAATCATGGGATCAGTGTTACTTATTTAATCTACATCTTTATACTCTCTCACCAAAATGCATCAATCACGATCACAAATCCGCTAGCACACACCCAGGCCGCTCCCAGGGCAACAGTTTCAAAGACGCTGAAAGGGCCATCAAATCCACCGCAGGCTCAACTTTAGCCTCTGCAGTAATAAGTCAGAAATGTGAGATAATCTGATGGAGGATGGATTCACGGAAGGGACAAAAAAGATGTTGGGCGTCTTGACATCAAAGCATCTCCAGTCAACTCTCTCTTCCCCCCATTTTGCCTGTGGCTGGGAATGCGGCCAGGGACTGTGCTTCCAAAGAACAGATCTTTACTTGCTGCGATCCTCAAATGATTTAGTCATGGCGAGACAACAATCTGTACCTTGCGGGAATTAGGATTATTTAATGCCATTTGTCTTGGGCTATAAATCTTCGTAAGTAGTAGCATCATTCGTCGGCCGTGCGCGTTCGAGTTACATTGAGGCAGCATTGTGAAGTCGGCTTGTGTTGTGTGCGCGGCGATTGGACAAAGGCCCGTGTGTGCGCTCCCAACAATCGGTAGCATTATGACGACGTTGGATTGTTCTTAGACCCATAACCAGTGAGTCACGTTGCCAGTGGACGTGAAAGAAAGCATTTGACATGGGAACTGGGTGCTGCGTACAAGGAAAGCCCTGTTTTTTTGGCGATTGCGAGTGTGCGTGCCAAAGTGTCTATTTTGAAGTCAGGTCAGGACAGGCTAGCACTTCAGGCCCCTCTGAGTCACACTGACTCAATGAGAAAGGGTTTGACAACAGGCAGACAGATGCGGCCAGGAGGACCTGTCGAAGCAACACCAAATTCTCAGCAAAGCGCGTCGTGGGTATTTAGGCAGGTGGTGGGATTTGAAGCTTTTGGAGTTAAAATAAAGGTTTTCTGAACTACTATCTTCACCGGATTTTTTGAGGTGATGGACATTGAATCTGGATTTGAAATATAAAAAAAAAATAAAATAAGCACCTACTCTTTGCAACTTTGGCAGAATTTTGAAGACTTTTTATCACCACAAGAGCATGCATTAACCTTTTAAATCAGGGATGTCCAAACTATGGCCCGGGGACCAAATGCGGCCCTCAGACCAATTTTTATTGGCCCTCACGCCTTCGGTTGAACTGGCCCAATGATCATAATCAGCACTTTTTACGACAAAGTTGAGTGATCCTACCAATATAACCTAAATAACATCACATTGCATTGTCACTCAGACCTAATATTAATATTTCAAGCCTTATTTAAAGTATAAAGTCAAAACTATATTAAATGCACCGTCCGAATTATCCACTGTTGAGCACTGGTCTGTGGGCCTCTGTGTCAAATATTTTTCAAGATATGGCCCTCAGTGAAAAGAGTTTGGGCACCCCGTTTTAAATTATTAATTTGGGTTTTGGCACCTGGTTTCTATGGAAATTTCGGTAGGTCAGCACAACAAAACTCGACAAACCGTAAAACCAAAAGTTCATTTCTGCCCTATACACGCTGTACGACACAAACCTACACAATAGACCAATTTAAAGCCAGGCCCGGCGCGCCATTGTCCTTTCTAGGCCACCGTCCGTGATGTCATCCTGCGTGATGCAAGGCAGCGTGGGTCTTGACCGTTAGATAAGAGGACAACCACAACCTCCCACTCAGTCCTTGGACAAAACAAGCAGTCTCAAGGAAAATGAGTCACCTGACAACCGTGCAGATGTCAGGGAATTGTGGAGTAATAAAATATATTTACTTTAATTACATGGACGGTGAGCTTCTGGCACACGTCCACGTCGTAATATATGTTTAAGTTGTTATGTTATGCTGATAGTTACTTGTCATTTGATTTATTGGCACACGTAATGTTTAACTGTTCGTTTACTGTTTGCGCACTTTCCCCAGGGTATGTTTTGTCAAGCAACTTCTAAAGCCAGCGTGGGTGGAGCCTTAACTACCGAGCCTGTAAAACTGTTAAATAATTTTAAAGAAGAATAATGATAAGAGATAAAAAAAGACCAATGGGAGTATGGGAATCACTATGGAACTTTTCTAATGAAAGATCCGCCATCTTGTTTCCATGCAGATGTTATGGCAGTGCTTCAAATGTCCGATGGTAAGGCATTAAACTTCTATCTCCGTGTATGTAGAATAGCAGGCGACTCCAACAGGCCATGTGACAAGTCAGATCTGTGAGGAAACAACCCCACTGACAGCAGAACGTGTGTTTTTCAAGGACTTTTTCCACAATAAAAAACACCTGTAACACCTGTGATTTGCTGCAGAATACAGAAGTCTAATCTACTTTAAAAACATACCTGGGAAAAGAAATACCAACTGTAAAAGGAGACAGGTAGCGGACCAGCAACCACAAATGTTCCGTAGTGCACCTTTAAAGACATGTGGGCGACTCATGGTTGCTAAGCCAAATTCATTTTTTTCCCATATTATCCAGTACCAGTTCACTTGAGTGCACAATGCCACTATAATCATTAGGCAGAAAGAGAAGGCCTTCCCAGAACGGAGGAGATTTACCCTGGACAAGTTCAGAGCGCATCATTTAATCTGTGTCAAAAAGCCGGATAAAAACATGGACATAAAAAGGATTTAGCGCATTCCACAGCTGATGCCAAAACTCGGAACACTTAAGTTTGTCATGGCTCTGTGCTTGTTAATATGAAAAGTGCGAGGCCTGACTGATCACACAACATCCAGCAACGGCAATTAATGTTGAGAAGGAACCGGGAAACTGAGGGAACATTTTAATGTGGGATCATATGTTCGGAGCAGCGTAATACAAGCAACTCTTTATAGCACGACAATACTTGCAGCTAGTAGTGAGGAACCACAGTGAATTATAATGTTAGTGTAAATATGGAATATATGGAACAAGATCTCGCATCACCAATCAGGTCACAACATTAGACCTAAACTATAACACATTTTAAAGTGTGATATGTTTACGTACAGAATCATCAAGAAGCACCAGGATCAGGCTGACACGATATCCCTAATGCAGGATAATCCCAGTGAAACCTTCTCTAAATATAAACTACAGTAAAAGAAAAAACAAAAAACTGCTGTGAGCTGTGACAAACAGAATTAAACATTTAACATTTTAGTCATTATTTAGCAAAAACAATAAAACCTTCCCAACAGTGTAAAGAAAAGGCATTCACAATTAATTGAGCCGACAAAAATATTGCTCCAGCTATGATTTATTTAATTATTGTGACAGGCCAATTAGACCACTAAAGAATGTTGTAATCATAATATTTGGCGTGCTACCAATGTTTTTGTACTGAAAATGCTTCATAATAAATCCATTAACTTTTTCTCTTTATCCGGGGCTGGGTCACAGAGGCAGCAGACTGAACACGGACCAGACTTCCTTTTCCACACACACTTCATCCAGCTCTTCCAAGGGAATCCCAAGGCATTCCCAGGCTCGCCGAAGCTCCGAGACATGGTCCCTCCAGCATGTCCTGGATCTTCTCCAGGGCCTCCTCCCAGTGGGATCGTGCCCGAGCAACCTCAGCTGGCTCCACCAAGTCATCATGCATCGAGATTTACTTTATTAAAACAATACAGCAGACAAAAGTGTAATTAGAGAGCCACAGATATGCGCGTTTCATGGCCGATCCCGATTGTTTAGAATCCAGAGCAACCAATAAATGGCCGATAAGCTCCGGTGAGCTTTGGCCAGTATATGAAGCTGGTTTTGATCATTTTCCTCAAATTAGGTCATTTAAATTGACTAAAAACTGACCCACAGACTTTTTTTTTTTTTTTTACCACAAACTTTTAAGAGGGCAGTGAATCACATTTAGTGCAGTTGTTGCTTTATATTAAAGTGTTAAATTAAGCTTTGTGTGTAGGTTCTAAGCAGCAAATCCAATCCACCAAAACAAAATATCGGCCTGTGCTGGAGTTTTAAGGCCGATACGCTAAAAAGTCCAAATATCGGTCTATCTCCAAGTATAATAGGTCTTCTTTAATAATAGAGTCCAGATAATGGCAAAGAGCACTTTTCATTTTGATGCAGTTATGAAGTTTCCAAAATCCCCCGTAGCATTAGCACAGTGACAGCTCGCCCCTTTAGGCCTGTGGAAATGTGGACGTTGGCATATTGCCCATTTGGGAGCAGCTTTATTGTGCCCTCTGACAGGTAAATACAGGAGATGTGTGGAGGAATGTTTGTGTCTTTCACTGGCTTCGCTTGTGTGTAATCCTCCTCCTGTCCGTGTCTGAATGAGAGCTTTTCAGAGAGCCTTGTGCGGAAAAGAGCCTTAAACGCTTGTCAAAAGTGCACTCCAGAACTCAAGACATCCAGCCGCTCTGTAGCCATCGCTCAGCCTGACGCAACCCTTCTCTCCAGGCTCCAACCGCTCGCTGACTTATCGCTTTTAATGCCTTTACTTCATCCAAACAGACTTCAAAGTTGGACGCTTTATAGAGGGATTTTGATTTTATTTAACAAGAAAGTTAGAGCAAGAAACTCAATTTGTTGAGCTGGTGTCTTCAGAAGTTGTGATGGGCAAGTAAATAAGAGTGCAGTATCAGGGCAGGTCATCTAAAGCTGCCCTGCCAATAGAGGAGTTGAGTCTATAAAGATTAGAGATTTGCGTTTGGGAAACTTTTTAGGGAGTAACTTTCAATAATACATTTAGTTAATTTAAAAGCCCTTTTACATAGGCCTTTAAATGAGCTAGTCGTGTCACTATAATGACTATTTCAGATTATCGTTCAAACTATGAAAGCTGGAACGGTATATTTAACTATTTCTTTGTAATAATTGTGGCATTTTTGTTATTTTTGTGTAATAATAAAGGTGAGTTTTGAGCTGCAGAGGGTAGAATAACTTATATTGATAATTATTTGTACATTTGGTTTGTATTTGTTGCAGCTCAGGCCTTTTAGTGATAATGTCCATGTTAAAAATGATCGTGCTTTGTGAAAGTGGCATCCATATAAAGTTATTATCGAGTCAGGTCTATACATCCAATAATATTTGTTAATGTTGGAAATTTGGGGACAAAAAATGGTGCAAATGAAGAAGATGACGCAAACCATGACATGACATTGCATACAAACCGTACAGGAGTGAGCTTTTTTTCTGACATGTCAAAGTTCTGAGATGATGCACGACTCCTGCAGATTAAAACAGTGGCTGGATGTTCACTTCTGCAGAAATTCGACATGACAAAGCTTCTCCACTGCCCTGCCTCACTGGAAATGGTCCTTAGACGGAGCTGGCCTCTGCTGAACAGCTAGATGGTTATCCCCCGGAGCGAGATGAAGGCGGCACTGGTGGGTGGGTGTGTGCGTGTGTGTGTGTGCGCTGGGGGGTGCACCAGGAGACAGATAGGCCAGTGGCTTCTGCTGAAAGGCTAGATGGTTATCCCCCCCCGACCACAGAGGAGAGGACGGGAGGATTTATGGCCAAGGGCAGGAGAAAGGGAGAGTGACATAGAGAAAGAGAGAGAAAGAGAGAGAGAAACTGCTTCTGCTGTTATCTGCCCTCCTCACTGTGTGTGACTGTGAGAATGTTATCTGCAGCCTTGACGACACCAGGCCTAAGGACGGGCAGAACAAAGGCAGGCCTCGCTGTACATGGAACAACTATCACCAACATCAACCGGGAGGACAGAGGGAACATATGATGGGAGTTATAGTACTAGTGACTGCTGAATCCATCTAAAACAGTACATGGGGTCAGATACTGGGAAAAGTTAAGCAGGGCGTAGTTTTGCTCCACATAGTTTACAGCCTCACCTTCAGAAAGATTTTGGATGCAGACCATTTAATGAAGAAAAAAGTCCTCTGCTGTTTTTACAATAGATCGTGCCACCTGTGTTTGGACGAGGGAAGCACCGATCCAGCTTTTTCAGTTCCAAGATCGATTCCAATACTACGGCTTTAATTATCTGCCAGTACCCGATATCAACCAATACCAGTGCAAGGACTAATGATAGCATTTCTTTTTCCCTTTAAGCTCAAATAAAATAAGACAGAATCGATTCAACTGTGTTATATAACTGTTTATTCCTTAACTGAACTTTCAAAATTTCAAACATTAGAGAATATCTGGGCCAACTACAATCAGTAAATAATCCTATGTTATTATCCTATAACTTTATATGATCGCCTGAACTGATATTTAGAAGCCGATATCTGATACATCGAAATTTCAGTATCAGCGCTGATATCTAAACACAAATCTCCAAAGCCCACGGTGGCACTGGTCTGAACCTGAGTCACCTACAGAGCGCACTATTGTGTGGTCCAGCTGGTGGCCGCGCCCACGTCAGTCTCACCGGGCCGACACCAGCGGCACAACATCAGTCAGAGCACAAAAGAGCACTTTCATTAACTTCAAATCTGTCAGCTACCACCTCGCAGCGCCAAAGCATGTCAGAGCTGGACCCATTTGATCTCCAAACATTTTAGATTCCAGGGGAAAAGAGCAAGACAAAGAGTGGTGGAATTGTTTTAAACGAACAAAACGCAAGAAGGACTATGTAGCTTTTCTAGAGTGGAGGGGGGCACTTACTTAAGCTAAAAAAAAAAAAAAAAAAAAAAAAACATGCATTCTTACGTTTATTGAAAAGAAAGAGCCATTTGTGTTTCACTATGTGTGACTTTAGGGAGAAAGCTGATTGGTTGAGCATTGGGGGTCCACCACAGCCTCATGAAAACGCAAAGGGCCAAAGGGTTTTTGATGGTTAGACTGAAAGACCTCGCATGGTGTTAGAATCAGGTGCCCCAGCTATGACTTAAAAGATAAATATAAAAAGGTCAATTATATATATTTTTTTCTTTTTTTAATGGAAGCATTTCAGCCACATCCTTTATAGGCAGTCTCTTTCCAGTCTCCCAAAGTTTAGGATGAAATGTGGTTCAGTTACTTTTGGAAAACTTAACAAAAGTCCTTATAAGGGATGTAGGGACTTGAAAATAAGTTAAAAAAGACAATGAACTAAATCCTCAGCAGCCTCAGAGAAAGAGAGAGCGAGCTGTGTGCTGCTGACAGTGTTATTAAGTCTGCAGAGGGGCCGCAGCAGCCTCTTTACACTACAATAATAACTGGAGGGAGTGACCAGTAAACGGCAGGGCAGACGTCTGCATCTCTATACTCCACTGAGGCCAGTACATGGGGCCGCGGGCTGCCCACTACAAGGACAGGCCAGAGAAATACAACAAAACAATCTCACACAGCACACAAAGACTTCACAAGCGACGCAAAAGTACCTGGAGGAATGAGAAAACCCCGGGACCACAGCAGAGCGTGTTAGCTAAACGAGACGATAACACAGACGTCAAAGACACCGCATCCCGACACTGCCCTTTGTAAATTCTCATTAAAACCTTTTCTGGAGCCTCATAAAAATAATATGGTTTTGAATGGAGTCCGTTTACAGGTTAAGGGACACTTATCCATCGGTGCACTGCTGTCAGGGAGCTTTACTGGAGCCAAATGAGGAAGAGGCTGGGTTTGTACAGATGCTGCTGAACGTGTTCTGTTTATGGAGCATTCCTCAGGTCCTCTATTAGAGCCGATAGAGATCTCACGGGAGTTCAGCGAGGGCCGGAGATGAGCCACACTGACCTGGACATTTATTACTACACATATTTGCAGAAGGGAATTTTGGAAGAGGGCTGATAAAGCAAAACGAAACGCAATCCTATGGGAGGACATTTATGGGTATTCTACATCAATACACACAAAACTGACTCATCAAATGGACTCATTTTAACTTGCTGAAGACACTGACCAGCAAAAAACATCGATGGAATAAATTAACTCAACTAAGGCTGTGCCAAAAACAGACTAAATCAAAAGCTATATTTCTGAGACAGCAGCTTTTTGCATAGATGTTTATAGTTAAAAGTGCGAAAGACAGACGGCAGAAAAATGTGCTGCGGAAACTAAGCAGGACTTTTAATCTAACCTGAGCCTTGTTCCCTCTGCAACGTGACACATGTCAGAAGAATGACTCAGTGTGGTTGTGTTGTCAGTGGGACTATTGGTAAACAGCGGTGTGGTTATATGCACATAAGCAGGACCCCTTTGGGAACAGTGGCTTGTGTGATCCATCTGCCTTTGTGAATATGTTCATAAATCACATCCTGAACCGCAGCATCCAGCACTCAGGGGAGAGGAGGGTCTTCCGCAAAAACCACTGCAGCTGCACGAGACAGCCAGCAAAACTTGGTATAATGTCAAGTGATGCTGAAGGAAAAAATATAAACATGCAAACTGAAAACTCGAAAACAACAAAAAAGTGCAATATACAAATCAGACAACGTCGTCACAACATCATGTGCGTTTCCTAAGCCGAAATAAGTCAAACAACTGAATCTGAACAAAATAATATGCAAAACGCTTGAGCAGGCACTTCTTCATGAGGAGCAGCGCCTCTACGCCGAGCACAACCCAGGTATGCTGTACGGCCTAGTGTCAAATCTGTTAAAACCCCAAAACCGATCAATGCAAGATTAAACTGTGACTAAAATTCAGAGCATTTGTATTTCACTTTGCTAAATCGACTACGGTGGAACAATCCTGTAACCAGTGGTATACAATTAAACCAACCAGCCGCACTGCTCTGTCCTTTACGGTAATAACAGGCCTCGGCGTGGAGAACTGTGGGTGCAAATGATCGCACAATAAAACGGTGAAAGTGGGAGCGCTGACTGGGAGAGCTGGATTTATTGCGGTGCTATGGTGCATTAGGCTCGGGCTCTTCTGAGAAACACAGATAGCTACTATTTGCAAAATGGTTGTTGTGGGAGGAGTGGAGCTGCCTTTCGAAGAGACGCACGTCATTTAACTTGGAAAGAGTCACAGACACAAAAAAAACTTTCAATAACTGAAGGGGAGGTAGAGGATGGCCTTTTGAAATCACAGAGAATATGATAAGTGCAGGGTCTGTGCTTTGAATTCAGTTACGCAATCACACAGTAAAAAGGCAGTTGACAAAAAGCGATTCTGTCCAAATTCATGCTTTTGAATAAGTTGCTTAAATTATAAATTACGTTGCAATTACCAAATATTTTAGTCACCAAAACAGAGACAGTAGGGCAGCTGTTGCTCTTGTGGAACATGACACATCATTTATAAGATGTTGCCTGTTTAGCATCTTTACATCCAGACAAATTTGTATCGTTTAGCAATAATTTGACTGATTTCCCACCTCCAGCGTCTGTCATTTTTGTACAATATGCAGAAATTGGTATATCACTGATTGAGTAGCTGTGTCGTCTCAAAATTTTGCTAGAGCGAAGTAAAAATAAAAATGTAACAAACTTAAACGTGCGGTATGCAGCCTGGTTATTACTACTGAGATAATCCAAAAAGGTGATATACAACTAGGCATTCATATATGTCCATGTTGCCTATGACATCAGGTCTATGTAAAAGTCAAAAACTTTGAAAGGTATAAAGTCAGAAAGTATCCACAGACCTCCATCCAGAAGTACAAGAAATGGCTCTTGAACTTAAAATGCATTCAATTTCAAACAATGCAGAATAAATACAATTTGATATAAGAGCTCAAACAGACCAGACACAAAGCAGAGACAGTCGTGTTAAATAAACAGTTATGAATAGAAGAGGCGAGAATTATAAGAGAACGTTATTAATGTGACATTTTCAAAGAACTTGAAATGGCTCTTTGTCTTGTGCATCAATTATGAGAGACGCAAAAAAAGTGATTTTAGTTTTTCAGCATTAAAAATGTGTTTGTCTGGTCCGAACATGTGTCCATCGTGCAAGCAAGACATTCCGACGTCACCCCAAAACACTTGGGCCGGGCCTCAGAGACACAGCCAGTTTATACAACAACATGCTACAAAAACGCTCTCTGCAATAAGCGCGACAGCTGTGCTCGATCACAGGAACAACGCCAATGCAAAGAGACGAGGGAGGGGAAGAGAGGTCAGGATAACAGCAAGTGTCTTTAACTATTTGTTTAAATTATAATATCGCCAAAGGGGCAAGACTAACATCTTGATAAAAGCACTTATTGCCCAAAATGAGCAATCAAAGCTTAGTTAATGTGGGTGGTGCTGTGTGAACGAGAGAGAAACATGCTAATGGTAATATTTAAAAAAATATATATATATTTTAAAAAAATTGAATAGGCTGCAAAAGGAAATGATTAAAGAAGACGTAGATTATAGCTATAAACCAGGCACAATATGACACACGTGGATCATTATGTAAGAATTTGCACATTTTAAATCACATTATTTAAAATGTAATGTAAATGCAACAACTTAATAAAAAACAAATCCGCTGACTTCCGCTGTTAGAAGACTGCGGTGACAATGGAACTGATGTCGCTTTAAACATCATCACAACAAAGAGCCGTGAAGTTGTCAGCTCCTCCTCCAGCTGCAGATCACACTAGTGCAGGGGTGAGCAAACTACGGCCCGTGGGCCACACACAGTCCGTTGGGCTTAGTAATCCGGTCCGCTGAACGTGACCAAATTATTTTAAAATAGGTAAGGGTAAACCTTGTTCAATTTACATTTCCCAAAAGAGCGCACTTCTCTTATTCTCGAAGTGCAATCAAAGGAAGACAAGTTTTTTGTTCGCATTCAATTAGAAAAAGATAGCAAGCCTCCGAAGTTGAAATATTATATATATATATATATATATAATATATATTATATATATATATTATATATATATTATATATATATATATATATATATATATATATATATATATATATATATTATATATATATTCTATATATATATTCTATATATATATATATATATATATATATATATATATATATATATATATATATATATATATATATATATATATATATATATTTATATATATATATATATATTCTATATATATATATTCTATATATATATATATATTCTATATATATATTCTATATATATATATTCTATATATATATATATCTATATATATATATATATATTCTATATATATATATATATCTATATATATATATATATATATATATATATATATATATATATATATATATATATATATATATATATATATATATATATATATATATATATATATATCTATATATATATATATATATATATATATAGATATAGATATAGATATATATATATATATATATATATATATATATATATATCCTATCCTGGCCCGGCCCCTGTGTCAAATTTTAAAACCTATTGTGGCCAGTGTCTCAAAAAGTTTGTCCACCCCTGCACTAGTGAATAGCGGATTAAAAAAAAAAAACTGAAAAAAAAACCAAAAACAAAAAGGTACCAAAATGACTACACAACACTACTGAATCTTACGTGTATCACTGATTAAGAAAATAAAACTGAAGAACAAAGTAAGTACAGAGCAGTGGTCGTATGTCGGTGGGGTGTGAAAACGGGGGATTGACTGCCAATATAGCATCTTGAAAATAGGCGATTAAAGACGAATCAAACATCGAAATGGTAAATAAAAGGGAAACACCTGTAACAGTTAAAGCTGTGAAAAGTCAATTTTTCATGATTGGTCTGCTTTAAAAACAACTACAGCACAACCAAACCATCAGTGCAGCTCTTTCATTTGAATACTGTCAAAAGCCACGCCAAATTACATAGACACGTAATTTTGATCCATGAGACTGAAGCTTATTCCAACATCTATGAGCCCAAAGCAGATCACTGACACAACCACATACCAGTTTACTTTCTCTGTTTTTTTTTGTTGTGAAGCCAAGTAACCAATTCACTTCACACCTCGCGCAACCTGGAGTAAGGTCTCAACACTGAATTCATCCATTATTCAACAAGTTATGATTTACCTTTGAGTATGTGCCACGAGGGGGCACAAAGTTTACTGGCTTTGATGAGTTTGAGAGCGGCGAGTTCTCCTTGTGTACTCTGGGTGTCTGGCCAGTACCTGAGGCCTGGTCATTCATCAGTGGCCATCAAATGAGAAAGCAGAGCAGTCTACGCCGAGCCCCCCCAGCCTCCAACAGGATTTGTGATTCAATTTGACTGACTGATGTAAGGGCCTGGGGCGGCAGGGTACGGGCTCTGGTAAAGGACAAACTTCAACCACTGCCATTAAAACCAACATGCGAGGATAAGATACAACTATGATATAAAATAGAGCCATCCCATGTAAAACCAAATACACAAATTACTTTTTTGGAGGTAAATCAATCTGTTAAATCAACCAAACAAAAGTGAAAACCATCTTGTGTCCATGGTTTTTACTCCTTCACAACTTCCTATTGAGGTAATTTTAAAATTGAATATTTCTTTGAAGCATTTTGGCAAACAAAATTAGCCAACACTACTGGCCTAAGCAAACAATGGGTTATTTTTCATCTAATGTCCCTTTCAGTATCTCTTCCATCCCGGGATGTAGCTAAAGCATGAAAGATTCAAAATGGAAGAAGCTTTTAGTTAAAACAGAGCCTGGCTCCAAGACAGCACTTAACACAGAATATAGAACAAAAGCCCAGGCCGGGGAACAAAAACATCGGAATACATTCACTTTGGAATAGGTGGACCGGGCTAAAAGGTCGCCAGGAAAAGAATGCCGGGAGAGCACTGGTGATAAAAGCTTTTGTCTATTTTGTGGTGCACTGTCCAGCCTTTTGTATGTGGCCGTTACTGCCACAGCCAGTTAAATGGAATTAACCAGTAATAATGCCAGATTGACAATGCTTAAACCAACCCATATAATCTGCTTGTTTTTGCTCACCTTGTGTCAAAATAACAGCCCATAAATTATTCAAAAGCAATTTGTACAACAGTGTCTGCCTAATGCACAAATCCGCAACAGTTAAAATCACACGCACACATCCACACATACGAGGCGGCCAGATAGGAGCCAAGCCCAAGTTGACAGAGTTCATTTGGAAGATGTAAAATATTTAGAAGACGACTCTGCGGGGAGGATGGGAGGGAGAGAGGGAGCGAGGAGAACAGAAAGCACGTCAGAAATGGTGAGGCGGTATGCTGGGGTGCGCTGCCCTGGGTTCTGGCAGAGACCGAAAACTCCCGAGCTAAATAAGTCATTGTCATTTCAAGTTCATTAGCTCGCCGCTTGCAGTCGCCTCCTGGGAAGAGGAGAGGGAACACGGAGGAGTGTTTGTACTGTGGAATAACCCTCTCGGACACTCCGGTAATGGAGACATATACTCACACGGTGGGAAAGAACAGGTCAGCAGGTAGAACGCCACTGGAATTCTTTATATAAGGAATTATCTTTGTAAAGCACAATAGCAAATGACAGCGAATGAATATTGCAGTACAAAGTTAAAGCACTGTAAAAATAAAATGTGGACTCAACAGACCCGAAATAAAAAAGTATAAAAGATAGAAAGTTTATTTAAAATATCCTATATTACACAAAACTGACTCTTGTGAGCTTTAAGCCATGTCAGAATGTTGTTACCTCCACAAAAACATCCCTGGAGTTGCATTTTGTTTCTTTCACACATCTTTATTATTAGTCTGTCTACATCTCTAAAGCTCAAAATGCTCCGTTCCACCTTGTCATGTCATGTAGTGGTAGTTTTCAAGTTAACAGCCTTTTACCTTTTACCCTTAGTTCAGTAGAGATTGGCATTTCCAGGGTTGAAATCATCGAAATGATTCTAGTGAAGGTGTATGGAGTTTAAAAACAGTGAGGCACTTCCTGTTTTACCACATGACATCACAAGGTGGAACAGAGTGTTATCAGTTTGAGAGAAGTACGCAGCCTAAATATGCAGGGTTTGTGTAAAAACATGTGAGAATAAAACAAATAGTATGTTTTTGATGAAGAAACGACATTATAACATAGATCATAAACTTGCATAATATGGGCACTTTAATTTACATAAATGTAAAAACTATAGCTCTTCAGTAGTTTGTGGATGGATTCAATAGCTCATTTGTAGTAGATGTCTCAAACTATTGTGATGAAGTTCACCGTCAAAAAAAGACTGAAGCATTTTAAAAACTTGGTCAAGGTCAGACCAGCAAATTGGAAGAAAATGGGCTACATGACTCAGCGTTCGTGCCATAATCAGACTGATAAATTTAATAAGCGTTTATATTGCAGCGGCCATCATAATTACAAGGGGCTATTATTTTAACATTAACTTGCACCAACATTTCAACACCTGAAGTCGTACTGTTCTATTATAATCTTTAGGGAAAGCCAGGTTTATTTTTTGACCGTCTAGAGGCTGGTCATTCCGGGCACCCTATCTCCAGACGGTCACTGGGCTTGCGGTAAATAGCCGTGCAGACTCAGAGCGAGGGGCTTTCCTTCACCACAAGTAACTCTTCATGTCACACAAAACCAGCCTCGCTATCTAATTACTGTGAAATGTGCTTAGAACGCACTACACTAAACAGGCCAGAGGAGCTGAAAGTAGATAGTCTTGAAGGAGCATCGCCCTGCACTCAAAACACGGAAAGCCGCAGTCGCTCAAGCACAGGAAGCTAATAAAACCTTTGCTTTCAAACAGAGCAAGGAGGAAGTTGGAAAAGTGTCGGATCAAGTGTGAGAAAATGAATTCCCGGTGGAGCGCCTTGGTAATGTTCTTCAGAATTCTTTGTGGAATTCTTAAATCACATGTAACGGCAGGCCCTTTTAAGAGGCACTTTTATGTTCCGGGTTTTTCAAAAATATGGTCAAATGGATTGCAGAAATGTGATTCAGCCCGCTGTCATGAGCGACGGAAATGCAGCAGTTATGAGTGCAGGAGTTTAAACCCTCCTGAGAACTGAAGGAGACAGAACTGAAAATGGGAAAAATATTCACAGAAACAAGTACTTAGAGACAGATTCTGTTCAGACGCATTCAACTGCAATAGTGAAAAAGTAACCTAAATATCAAGGCTATTTAGGGTCAAAGGTCACTGTCACTGTTTGTTCAAGGTTTATTCAAGTTCAAAGAAACAACAACCAGACCAAAAACTCTGAGTCTGGATTAAAAGGAGGGAGCAAGAAGCAAGTGAAAAAGTCTTTTTAGGCCTTCAGACGACACCACCCGTACACCGGTCATGATATCTGTGGAATAGTCGTCCAGGTCTGATCCATAGCAACAGACGAAGTTTTAATCTGTCAACTGGACAAATACTTGTAGGAGTGAAGACGTTGGTGGACACTGCCTAATAAGCCAGTGTCCACCAACAATCTGACCAGAACTGAAGAGGCAGCTTGGATGAGCAGCAGCGAAATGTCTGCACTCCTACAACGATTTGTCCAGGTGACAGATTTAAACTTCATCTTTTGCTGCACCTGTCATGATAATTACTATATCTACTTTGTAAAATGGTTTCAACATTACCGTTTATCGTCTATATTTACTTCAGCAATATATCGAACTTCAAATTTGTATTATCGTGACAGGCCTAACCACTGGTAATCGTGTTTGGTCTGTACAATAACAGGAAGTCAGGTCTGATATATTGTAGCTCTGACGTGGCCACCGCTTTGGTCCAAGTAAAATTCAAGGCCTGGTTTGGAACAGATTAAGGAGCCTGATGTTTACACCTCGGGAAAAGCAGTGAGACAAAGAGTATATTCACAGTGCACAAACACCTGTGCGTCAGCCCCGCACTTGTGCACTGACACATTGAGCCTGACAAAAGCTCCTTCTGTGTTGTTTTGCTACAAAGAGGTGTGACCTGTAAAGTTTTCAATAACCGAGTGTGGGGAAAGGTCACAGTAAAACAAAGACGAAAACTACCGATGTGTTTTGAAAGGAAAGTGTTGTTGGGCCTAGCATCAGCAAATGTCCTTATTAAATCCGGACTGTGTTTGCAAGGCCTTGGCACGGACACAATTCCACACATAGCAGCACTTGTATTCTTATGGACAGTATTTTAACCATCCCCAACAGATCTGTGCTCCTAAATATTTGGATTACTGAGAATGCACAGCTGCGTATAGATCACTTCAACCAAAACGTCTACATATTAGGTCTAGTGAATGATAGGACATTTGACACATTGGGCAAAACAAACTTGTCTTAAAATGCAGATGAGTTGCGAATTTCTCAACCAAGAATAGACCAGAGCAAGTCAGCGCAAAGTAGGACACGAAAATAACCCTAATTGTCACACTATAATAAGTTGTAATTTGTTTTGGTTCACTCAGCCGGATCACCTAATGTTTATATGTAGCTGTGATGGTCCCGTCGCCATAGCAATGTGTAAACAAGATGCCAAGGAGTTTCCCGACAAACAGTGGACCACAGCTGCGGACGTTGTGCGACGCCCAGAACAGCTCCCTCCCGTGTGCCTTTACTTAACTCAGCGGTGGGCATCCTGGCTTGGATCTATGCCATCTGCGCAGACTGCGGGGGGCGAGAGAGAGCAGTGAGGCAGCTCTGACACCCGCATGGTCCACTGCTGGAGGCTACGAGGTACTCAAGGATTTACATAGAGGATACGAACCCATACATCAAGCACAATGACAGCCAAAGGAATGGAAGTCGTCCATGACCTTCTAACTTCCTGTAATAATGCAGTATTCTGAGGAGTAAGGACTTTTCCCCATTCAAAAGACATATTTTATTTTAAATTGTTAATTGCTATGGGAATGGTCCTGATTTTTCTGTCAGTCTGGACCCATGGATTAGTTGCATTCACGTGGCATCCAAAAATTTCCATTTTCAAACCGAGCTGGAGGGCAGGTCAGAATTCTAAGGTGAAATTTGTGGTTTAAGTGTCAGAAAATTGTTGACC
Organism: Periophthalmus modestus; assembly: GCA_019594935.1. NCBI lineage: Eukaryota > Metazoa > Chordata > Actinopteri > Gobiiformes > Gobiidae > Periophthalmus > Periophthalmus modestus. Next base: position 5,557,780 of record JAIEZT010000026.1, on the reverse strand, counting down.
TGGTTTGTGGTTAACATCTGCCAGTTTTTGTTTCATGTGGATAGACCCAGAAATGACAAAATTCAACATTATCTGTCAGCAAAACTAAACAAAAGTATAGCTTTTTTCAAAAACAGTGAATCTCCTACAGATTTGTAGAGGCCCCTGCCCTCCTTTGGAAATTCTAACAATCAGATTGTAGAACATGAACGTGACCTATTGAATTCGCACAGAGGAAATGCATCTGGGACACACATATCCGAGCCAGCGCATCACACAGACATCACACGGGCCTCAGTGTGGGAGGGGACTCTTAAACCGCACGTGGGGACCCAGAGGAAGCAAGCCTCTGACTGACTGCACACACGGGTCACATGGCACAGCGGCCTCATGGGACAGACAGACTGGCCTCAGTATATACAGCATGTGTTTGGTATGCACTGTGAGTGGACCATACGACCCTGAGACGGCATCATCAAGCACATGGTGGACATAGACCGATGTATTGGCTGCTCAATATATATCGGTTTGCAGTTTTTAGCATATTGGCTTTTTTAGCCATCGGCCTTAAAACTCCAGCAGTGGCCGATATTTAGTTTGGCCCAACCAGCTGCCTAAAAAATGCACACATAATATAAAGCTTAAATTGGACACTTTTGTCCAGACATAGTCCTGTAGAACAGCTCTTATCCAATTTGTAGTACAATAAGGTCGTAGATGAGTTTGTACTGAATTCAAATTCAATTATTTGGGGAAAATTTTCTAAATCGGTCCTACAAAAAATATCGGCAGAGCTTATCGGCCTTTGGTTTCTCTGGATTTTAAACAATCAATCAATTTTTAAAAAAAAACATATCGGTCGAGCTCTAGCACATATTTTTGCCAAATACTGGAACAGAAATGTGTAAAGCAGGACTGCAACTACGGATTATTTTAGTAGTCAAGTCAGCATTATTTTTGAAATGGTTGACAAGTTGAAAGATTATTTCTATTGTACACTGAGCTTTTTTAATACATTTATAACCAGATTCAGGTTGAAATGTGGTGACAGAAGGCGGCTTTTAGCTACACTATATTTATGAATAAAGTGTTCCACTGATGGAAATAAATTGTTTATTCTGTTGTGACATTTTCATTTAATAACACTGATGCCTTGGTTACAAGGTCTTTTGCTTGTGTTTTGGAGTTAAAATACGCTAACAATTATTTTAATTGTGATTATACCAATAAATTGTTGCAGCCCCAGAAAAGTCTGGGTATGGTGTCTTTTTATGGTCCAGTTGTTCATCATACATGAAATAAAAATAACTTAGACTTAATAAAATGGCTTTGATCATATTTGTATAGCATTTTTATACGTCCTCTCAGCACTCAAAGCACTTTACATCATCCATTTTATTCAAGGAACCGTTCACACAGAGATGCATGCATTTACCCTGCCCATATCTCAACAAATTCAAACCATATTCCGCTTTAAATCGTAATCGTTTTGAGTCCGTCTGCAGATGCATGTGAGGGGCACACACACTTTTGCATATTTGTCTCGTTCCACTTCTGCTAGACCCTCCAAAGTGAGCAGCACCCTGTAGAGACAATCAAAATGATATACACAGGCCCAGATCAAATACATGCCTCTGGATGAGCTGCCTCACACATTGTTCCTGCTTTCCCCAGATCTGTATATGAAAGCAATTAAATATGGAAATGAACCAGATGCTTTTAAAGCAGCAGAAGACTCACTGTTTCCTTTTTGGGATAATTTATATTTTGGTTTATTTTGGTTTCTTCCTGTATTGTGTCATTACAGGATTGACCGAGGGCATGGCTGGCCTCGCAGCACTGCCCTTTTCCTCCCTCTGTCTGTCTGTCTCTCCCTCTCTCTCCATCTCTCTCTCTTTCTGCTGCACATCAAACAGACTGTGGTTGGTTTCATGCTCTCTGGACTCCATTATGGCTTAATGCTTCAGGAGCATTCTTACTGACTTCAGCGGATTGTTGGGTCGACGAGCCCGCAGAGAGACAGGGCACTCGCGCAGATCTGTACAGCCGTGTGAGGATGCAACAGGGTGGATGCTTTTAAAAGTCTATGATTGACCAATAACAACCATCACAGCCTTCGTGAGAATTTGTAGTTCATTTAATTAGAATGAGGTAAGTAAGTAGGTAACTTTATTTATACCCGCAGGTAGAATTGGTTTGCAGCTGGAGTTCGCTTCTATACAAACATACATACATACAAGTCACACAAATAGTATTACAGTCAGTATTACAGGGCTGTGTGCAGGACTCCAAACAACTAAGCTACTGTACTTTGGGAATGTTTGACAAGTTTTTTCAACAAAGCCATTTGCAAATTGTCATAATTGCAGTTCTGACTGGGTAAAGGGAGCGTCCTGATTGGCTGGAGCCACCTAGAGAAGGAAGAACAAGAAAATGGCTAAATGTGCACTTCTTCATCAACATTTAAAATCAAACATGTTGCTATGGTTGCCATTTCCTGCTCTCAAATCCTTGAACAAACCCCACTTAGCTGGAATCCTGGCAGGATACGCTTTAGAGAAATTAAATGTAAAATTGCAGTCGACGTGAATGGACTATAACCATCATAGTATTATGAAGTACACCACTGCCCACAGACTTTCACTAGACTGTTGAGCTTCAAAGATGCATCCAGAATATATGAAGTGCACAATCTTCACACACATTTCACAGGCAGCCAGCATCCTGTGACAGCCCAGATTTCCAGCCACAAGCCGCTGCGTAGTCGACAACAGCAGTTCCTGCCTGGAGAGCACCATTCCCACTGTATCATTAGCCAAACACTGGTTAGGGATGACACTTCACAGCAGAGAGCCTGTAGCAACCGGCAATCAACAACAACACAGAGCAGAGGAACGCCGGCGCTGGGCTCAGTGTTACACAGATCCTACAGTCAGGAATGCAACAGTTTAGCTCCAAGAGCTTCAAATAAGAAACAAATGTATTAAATGAATGTTGAGCAGCAGACATCACAAAATGATATAGTCTTAGTCACAAAATGATGTTAAAGATTATGATCAAATTAGTTTAACAAAATCATCATTTCTGATTTATAACTTCTCATGACAGGCAGCATCCCCATTCCCCAAGTCTGTTAGAAAACTAACAAGGCAAATGGTGACTCCTACAGAAAGAGATGAGACAACGATTGCCCCTACAAAAACAATATGTCACGAGGATTTAATGGGAAGGGGCAGACGGGGAGTAAACCAAACCAAGAAACACATGGCTCTTGTACAAATCTATATTTTTGGTAAATGTTGACAGAAAGACAACCATTAGTCAGTTTTATGGTCTGCCATGTACTATTTGTCATGTTTCGGCCCTTGGAAGGCACTCTTCAGTTTATTTCTCTAATACGAGTTTGTTCTTATTGAATCAATTGCTCAAGATTAATGTCCAGACAGTAATATCATATTAGGGACAATGAACTTCTCGACCTTCTACAAACAATTACTATTAGAAATACTGAAATCCCTCACCTGACTCTTCTGTCACGGGATATTCAAACACAGTATTTGGTGGTGGCTTTTAAAATCATCATATCTCTAAATGAACTAGAGCTGCAACTAACAATTATTTTGGTAATCGATTAATCGAGAGATTATTCTTTTGATTAATCGATTAGTTGTAAAATCCCATATTCCAGATATTTCATGTTCTAAATTTTACACAGATAAAACTGAAGTGAAGCCACAGACATGAAAATGACTTTTGGATATCAGTGGAATCATCTCGAGTTCAAACATTGTCTAGATGACGACCTTTGAAACCAGACAGTTTCATCTAAAACACAAATGTACCAAATTCTTGTGTCGTTTTAAATGTTAAAAAAAACTTCTTCTGTCAACTCATGGCATGTTTTAAGTGTGTTTAAATCAACTAGTTAATGATTATTCGATAACTAAATTAGTTTAAAATTAACTCAATAATCGATTAGTTGTGATTAGTTGCCATCACATGAACCGACGTGAGCTGAGATCCGAGGCAGATGGGAGACCACTGGAAATTCCAGGTGCCACAGTGGGGCGCCAGTGGCAAAAACCATTGTTGTGTCCTTAGGCAAGACATCAGGCCTCACCTCCATCAGCCTGTCCCAGGGCAGCTGTAGCTTCTATAGTAGCAGGTTACCATAAGGTACAAAATTGTGCAAAAGTGACTTTGAGTGTCTGGAAAAATCACCGTATAAGACTAATGCATTTTTATTATGAAACAGGTTTGCGTTTCTCCACAATAACAACTGTGGCATTACTGACTTTTCAATACGCCCCTCACCTAAAGGCAGATCATGTGTGTGCCAGAGGATGACGTAAAAACACTCGGTCATGTGACATTGTTTAGCAGGCTGATTAGCTTTAGCAGTAAGTTAAGATAACGGTACAGCTCCTTCAAGGTTTGTAGAAAAACAAAGATAAGCCCACACTGCATTCATGACACTGAGTTAGGAGACAGTTGTAGGGAAGAGTAGCTGATGGTTTTGATAATGGATTGATATGATCTCAGAGGGGTGTGTAGCGTAGAAATCTGTGCCAGCAAACTGTCTCATAAATACAAAGTGCTGGTAATGAGGAGGTGTAACTCAAACATATTAATATAATTTTACTGTGGAAGGGGCTGCAGAACGGGGGTCCCACACACACTGAATTGGGGGAGAGGGGGAGATTGTGTGTGTGTGACCTTCAGTTAGACCCCGTCCATGCATTAGGCTGATCACGCCTCTCCCACAACAGGAAACGTCCTTGTCCAAATGCCATTCGCAACATTGGGCCTGCTCATAACTCAAGGTGTAAATTAAAGCCCTCATATTCGGGCGAGGGGAGGTGTTTCATATGCCACATTGTTTATGCTCCAAAGCACAGATGAGCAGGCAGGGAAATAGTGGGAGTGTAACAAGCCCGTGCCCATCTCTGCTACACTTACCTTCGCAACAAATCTAGTAGCCGTTTCACACGAGTATTTTCTCTCTCACAAAGGATGCATTGACCCCGGGCTTAAGTAAGCTCCGCGTCATTGATTGAAACAAGAGGAACGGGCCGGTGTCTTGACAAGACAGATTTGCTCTTTAAAGCATTATGGATTACCGGCGTTTGGACCCAAAAGGGGATTTCAAAGAGGTCCCGGTCTGGCATTAATTCAGCGGGATGATTTATTCGGTGCTGTCAATCAATTCAATTAGAAGTGACCAGTTACGACTTGGCGCTGACTGCTTTATGATCTACGGCTCGATGACACGCACTAACAGTTTCATCACATTACCGCCCCGCCCAAGTCTCATCTCCGATCAGCATAATCACTCGGATGGACCTGCGGGAGATTTTTACAGTGTGTCTTAATGTCCCCTTTAAGTACCAGTGATTATGAGGCAGGGGACGTGCTGGGTGCAGGCCGCTCCAGTGCTTTTTGGACCAGAACACAGCAGTTTGTACTTTCACTCCACCCGAAAGACCCTTCAGGTGAATGTTAAAGACAGTCTGAGGTTAAGGTCCTGACAAGACTTGGCCAGGGCTAACCAGGCTGCACCACTGTTATTTATAGGAAAGTTTGGACATTTTTACTGCTTGGAAGAGGCTCTCTTGACTGCAGTAAACTTCTGTGAAAGCAACTTGTGTAACCTCTTCCATAAGTCTCATGCCTAATACTAACAAGTCATATTTAACAGAACAATGGCAGGTAATGTACAGAAACATTTGGAGGGTGTAACGCCCCCTATAGGAGCAAGTGTGGAATAAAAAATGGTCTGGATCTTTTTCTTTTCCTCGTCGTACTGCACATATTTACTGATGATGAATTATGCAAGTAGGTTTATAGCTCAGAAAAGGATGAAGTATTATTGACCAGACACGATCAACAATACTACATTCAGATGGTACTTTTGGTACTTTAGCTCCACATTCACACAGCTGTCTTTTATGGGATTATTTAACACATGCCTTTAAGAGAATTTTTGCACAAATTCTAGGTACAGTCTCTTGCTTTGTCCATGCTTGTACACTGTCTACTGTAAGTGAGGAGCCATTGGTCTGTGGAGACTGCTGGGCTGAATTCCTAGGGAGGCACACATGTAATCAAGTGATTCCAGAGCAGAGGCTTGAGACTGTGGCATCAGAGCATCAGTGACACACCGCACACATCATATTTGTGCACTTACAGCACAGTCAAGTGACCAACAACAAGTCTTCAGCAGAGAATGCACCAGCTGTAAGTGTATGGCCAGAGTGAACTCAACTATTGCCTTTATATAATCACACAAAGAACTATAAACCAGTGGTTCAACCCCAATCATGGACTATACCAACTTAAATCTGTCTGTTTAATCCTACCACTGAGTATTCAGACAAAACACTAAGGCATGTCTCCAATGCACCATCATCCAGACTGAAACTAAGGGCTAAAAAGGACAAAACATTAAACTATAGCAGGACTTCAATGCCATGGACTAGACCTGTAGCAGACACATGCCCGCGCACCTGCAGAGACCTTACACCACAGTTTGAGAAGCGCTGACACAAGTGAACGTTAGAGCCTTCAGCCTGCAGCTTAAGACCTATTTACACACAAGTGCACAAAAGTTTCAGAACTCAAGCAGGACGCAGTCTTATATAAGTGTCATCACAAGAGTTTCATTCAATAAACTGCTGCAGGTGCGACACTCTCAGGGGCGGAGAGACCACGGAGTCTGGGTTTAAATCTAGGCTTCAACGCAATTTGAAATCAATTAATAATGTAATAATGAATGATGAATAAATGAGGTTTACCTGATATTTCAGACTGTGGCACTCCCTCCAAAGTGAAGCCTTTCCCGCTGTAAAACTGTCTGATATCCGAACAACTCCGCGCTTTGCTGGTGCCTTTCTCCCCGAGGACCGCTGTGGTTAGAGAAGACAGAGCCAAAAACAATGCCACGATGTAGGAATCCATCACGAGTCTGTTTGTTTGAGCGAGACAAGTGCAAATGCTTAGAGTCCCAGATCAACAGCCGCTTGTCACGGGCACAAGAGCACGAAGAGCCTTCCACCTTCTTCCTCTGTCTCCTTCTTACACCCGGAGCGCTGAGCCCTGCGCGGAGACTCACAGTCCAATGAGCTCCCGTGTTAGAAATCCCTCTGTCCGCCTTCACCTACGACAGAAAGGGCAAAGCACGCAGCCAAATGAGCGCTGTAGAAGTGCAGCCACCGTAGAGGCGCATGGAACTGCTGCTGGTGTCTGCTGCTGGACTGACCGAGCGCGCCTGTACCAACCCGGCTCAGTGACGTGCGCACTCACGCTGCTGCCTGCTACTGTGTGTCCCGTTTGGAGCGATGCAATGCCAGAGCTGCCACAGAGCGGACTGACAAGGCGGGCAGGAGGAGGAGGAGGAGGAGGAGAAGGAGGAGGCGGGAGAGACAGAGGGAGTGTGTGCGTAAAGCTGCTGGTGTCTTTATTCCTTCTCTTTTATATCTCTAGGTACAAGTTTTAGAAATTATCCACTTTTACAGTCTCCCCGAGCCAGGTGTCTCTGATAAACTGTAGGCGTGTCCCGTAGCCTCATGCCCCGCCCCCTCACATCCACAGGTGACCGCTGATGATCCCACTCCTGCACAACCACAGCCAGCGTCACTCTTCAGGGCGCAATTATGGACGTTCCACAAGTCCGTGCGCGCCTGTTCTTCCGAAGTTACCTGTCAGGTGCTGAATGCCTCTATTATACTAGAGCACATACTGTTTGGCCAAGGACTTAAACTTGGACAGGGCTGCCAAAGAATGTGAGCCTTACAAAAAAATGTGTCATGGAAAAGTTGGCAGCAGCAAGTTGATTCAGCTCAGTTGTCAAAATGTGTGTTGACAAAGCACTGAAGCATAATAGTGTGATTATTCAGATGACATAATAAGACATGAGATAGTATCAAAGTTCTGGATCAGTTTTAATCATATAATGTATCTTTTAGTCCCAAAAATTACAACAACATATAAAACATTATATTTAGTGAAACAGACCAAGTCCAGACATGAAATCTTTTTGCTCTGAATTAGTCTGTGTCTGTGATATTGAAATATTTCTCTTTCTGTTTGGACCATGGAAATTGGTCACATTTATACAGAGCTTTCTAATTTCAAGGCGCTCAGCACTTTACATCAACTCACCTGTTCACACTCACATGTATCCTCACCGGTGTATGCAGACACTGGGAGCATGTACCTGAAAGAGCTCCACGCACCACAGTTTGAGAAACATGAGGTCAGACCCCCATCAAACGTACTTCAGTCAAAACAGACCAATAAACAAAATCACATTTTATTTTTACCTCAGACTGAGCAAGGACAGGGCAAAACAAGTAAAACATGATTTTATTTAAAGATACTATTGGATGGATCAGGAGATTGATATTTCTGACTGACCAATATCTTTCTCAAGCCAAACCTATATTTGTTGCAGGAGATCAGCTCTGTTCTCATAAATCAGCACATAAAACTGCTTAGCACAAAACACATGGATTTTGCTCTAAACCTGTAGTTCCCTGGTTTAAATCTCTTTGTAAAACATTCCTGAAATGCCTCAGTTTCCTCATTACTTCTAATAGGATCAGTGTTTTCCAGTTCCCAGCATCCGATTCCGACAGTCAAGCTCCTTGTCACGGCCTGTGGCAGCAGTATGTCCAGAACTAATGCTGTATGAGAGCAGCGATGGGTCACCCAGTTCAGCACATTCAAAAACCATATATGTGCTATTACTTTGGGTGCATGATTTGGAACAAATCAGGATCGCTGGTTAGACTTAGAAATAGGTTCTAGAGTAGTTTTATAGTAATGTTACAGTACCATTATATACATGAAACTGAAAAATCTATCTCAAAAGTCCAATAGGATTTTTTAAAAAGGGAATTTTTTGTCGCACCACTTTTGATTAAGGCACCTAACTCTGAGGAAGAGTCTACCGCACACACTGCAGTGACTTGTTGGGAATAAACAAGCTTAAAATAACCCACCACCTGTAAAACAAACCAACCAAGAACACAAAAAGACAAAACAACATCCACAGCAGCAGCAGCGTTACTTTTCCACCTCCCAATTATTCTGTGAAGTCAGACAGTGCTGTGAGTAAACCAGGAAATGCTACTCTTTAATTAGTAATGTTCCACCTCATGACTGCGGTGCAGTCATGTTCAACCATATGAATATATATGTATATATATGTATATATATATATATATATATATATATATATATATATATATGTGTATATATATATATATATATATATATATATATATATATATATATATATATATATATATGTATATATATATATATATATATATATTATATATATATATATATATATATATATATATATATATATATATATATATATATATGTATATATATATATATATATATATATATATATATATATATATATATATATATATTATATATATATATATTTTTTTTTTTTTTTTTTTTTTTTTATAGGATGAGCACATCTCACACATCAGCAAGTGACTAAACCCTTTAGACATCTTTATTTAATGAGAAATTATCAAGCCTAAAATGTCCGTGTTCACATGTGTTCACATGTGTTCACATGTGTTTAGATGTGTTCAGATGTTTTCAGATGTGTTCGGGTGTGTTCAGACGTGTTCAGATGTGTTCAGGTGTGTTCAGGTGTGTTCAGGTGTGTTCAGACGTGTTCAGGTGTGTTCAGGCGTGTTCAGGTGTGTTCAGGTGTGTTCAGGTGTGTTCAGACGTGTTCAGGTGTGTTCAGGCGTGTTCAGGTGTGTTCAGACGTGTTCAGGTGTGTTCAGATGTGTTCAGATGTGTTCAGGTGTGTTCGGGTGTGTTCAGATGTGTTCATGTGTGTTCAGATGTGTTCATGTGTGTTCAGACGTGTTCAGGTGTGTTCAGATGTGTTCAGATGTGTTCATGTGTGTTCAGATGTGTTCATGTGTGTTCAGATGTGTTCAGATGTGTTCAGGTGTGTTCAGGTGTGCTCAGGTGTGTTCAGACGTGTTCAGGTGTGTTCAGGTGTGTTCAGGTGTGTTCAGGTGTGTTCAGATGTGTTCAGGTGTGTTCAGGTGTGTTCAGATGTGTTCAGGTGTGTTCAGGTGTGTTCAGACGTGTTCAGACGTGTTCAGGTGTGTTCAGGCGTGTTCAGGTGTGTTCAGATGTGTTCAGGTGTGTTCAGGTGTGTTCAGACGTGTTCAGGTGTGTTCAGGTGTGTTCAGATGTGTTCAGGTGTGTTCGGGTGTGTTCAGATGTGTTCAGATGTGTTCATGTGTGTTCAGATGTGTTCAGGTGTGTTCAGATGTGTTCAGGTGTGTTCAGACGTGTTCAGGTGTATTCAGACGTGTTCAGGTGTGTTCAGATGTATTCAGGTGTGTTCAGATGTGTTCAGATGTGTTCAGGTGTGTTCAGATGAGTTCAGATGTGTTCAGATGTGTTCAGGTGTGTTCAGGTGTGTTCAGGTGTGTTCAGAAGTGTTCAGGTGTGTTCAGACGTGTTCAGATGTATTCAGATGTGTTCAGACGTGTCCAGGTGTGTTCTGAACACTGATCTGAAGGTTGGCGGTGCGATTCCAGCTCCCACAGCTGTCGTCGTGTCCTTGGGCAAGACACATTGACACACCAGTGCATGCAGACACGGGGGGTCCTCTGTGTCATACACTGCTGTGTGAATGTGTGAGAGGTTCCTTGGTGTAAAGTGCTTTGAGTGTCTTGAATGTGGAAAAGCTCTGTATAAAAAAAGAACCATTTACCATCACATGCTGCTCCTTGTTCTCTTCATCATTATCCATGTGAACTATATCTTTTGTTACTCTGGCATTTGTAATGTTTGGGCAACAGTGGCTCAGGTGGTCATTTTAAGATTAAAAGGTAAAAGGCAATTCAATCCCTTGTCTAAGTATAAAGTTGGTGTGTGGGTGATGGGCCAGGAGCAACTGATGTGTGCAGGGAGAAAACTGCTCTCCTCATGAACTCATCACAGTTAATAATTAAGATGCTATACATTAGTAAACTGATAAATATGATTTGGACTGCTGCATACAAATCAAAATGCATTGTTTTTCACATTTTTAAGTGGGTAAAACAGGTAGAGCACATTTAAGGTCAAACGTGGCTTGATTAACATGCACCATTCCATAGACAATATTTTCAGATTGCTCCAAACCAAATTATATCTTTGAATGCCTCAAACCACTCATAACATCCAATTTTCTGTCGCCATGAGCAAGTGGAAACGCAGGCAGAGGTTAATAAGTCCGCTGGCCTCAGAGAGTGTTGGTGCATGTTAAAACGTCAGCTATGTTGCGAGGGTACTTTATGGGAAAGAACGTGCTCGCCCCTCTGCCGTGCACGTGGGGGACGGTTCTGGGCATAGGTGCGCGTGTTATAAGGCAGGTTTATATGTCTGAGTGTGTCCCGCATGTAGCCATAGGTCACCGGCCCCTGCTCCGTCTGGCACTCGGGGATGGTGTAATTAACGCGCGCTAAAGCTACAGAACAGCCATGTTTGCTTCAGGTTGGCTCCCATTGAAGTTTTATTGGCCCTGACCATGAAAGAGTTTTTCTAATGAGGAGCAGGATGCGGAGGGAAGTGAGGGAGACCAGGGTTGGAGCATGAGAGCAGAGGGTGAGAGACTGTACAAGTCAGCCACTGTCAGAAAACATATGCTCTCATTATGCGGGGGGCTTTTTCAGGGAATGAAGAGGTTTCCAGTTGAAATGTCACTGTAAGAGTTATTTTAAGAACATGGATTTGAGTTCGTAGAAAATGTAAATGTTTAAGCAAATGTTGTACAGTGTTAGCTACACTTTTTTTTAAATGCGGTTACATCTCACTGTACTTCCTATATTGTGATTCATAGCTCAAAGGCCCTATAGCAGATTTTTTCCCACGCAAGACAACATAAGATGAGCCTTTATTGTCTCTAAATGTATTTGAGCAAAATTTGTCCCACTACAGATAGATTGTATAAGCAGCTCTTGTGCTTAAATTGAGTCAGCTGTGGAGTTTCTGCTCGTCTCAGATCCAGAATACACACTTCTTCAGTACTTAGAAGATGTGAGTCTGGTCACAGTGAATCGGTTTTCAGACAGATGTGATTGACAGGTGGAGTAGCCAATCGGGAACACGCCTGGTCCGTCTCTATCGAAAAAAATAAAGAAAAAATATATCACAAGGGGCTCAAAATCAATGGGCGAAGCATTTAACTGTTACCTGAAGTGAGATGAATTTGATTTTATTTGTAAATCATAGGGGAACAATGAGCTTTTTCATTTCACATATGTCACTGGAAAAAAAAACAAAAAAAAAACAGATCTGATTGGACGATCACATTTGACCGGGCCTGAAACGCTACACTAATACCATTTTAGATTTGCAAAGCAAGCTTTCTGCATCTAATTGGAAATCATTTTATTCTCCTATAATGTAATCAGAAAGTGCAGGTTAACATGCTAGTTGTTTTTAGCTTTATCGTCATGGTCAAACTCCGCTCTGGCCTCTGAGAGTCTTGAAAAAAAGAACAAACTCATTGTGATGAATAGTTAGGATGCTCACAATTGACAAGATGAGGATTCAAATCACTTTTTCATATGTTTTAAGACAGTAAAAATCAGAAACAGCTACAGCACCTGAGTAAAAAGTTCTTGAGTCTTAGCTACTTTTTCTTATGTGGTTAGATCTCCCTGCAGGGCCAATATTGTGAGTTATAGCTTAATATTATGAAGTATACTAAATTTTAGACTTATTTTATTTGCAACAGCGTAAGCAGATGTGACAGAATGATTTCTCCATCTGAAGTCGTAACAGAAGTCATTGCAGTAATCCCACGAGCAGCGTACAAAGTGAATGGCAAGGCGACTGAGAAAGCATTGTACATCCAGATCTGATATGAGTCTCAGGATCACATGAGAACCGTCTCTCCTTACACGTGCAGAGATGCGGCGTCAGTGTGGCAGGTTGGTTTGGTTAGCTTAGCGTGCCGGCTGCTTGGCCTCACTGGGGTTTCTACGTAAATAGTAATGTGCTTTTTCAACAGATGTAATCAGTCTGAGCCGAGAGATCATCGTGTCCTCGTGCTAAAACCAGTCTCATCCTGGATACAGTGATAGCATCAATTTGGCAGACTCCTGGGCTTTTAAGTCGGCTATTAGCTTTGAATGCTCATGAGAGATGGAGGGATGGAGGGAGTCACTGTGCTAATTTTGAACACTTAGACCAAATAAATTGACATGAACTTGAGAAAGAGTTTTGATGGCTCACATTTGGTGAAAGCTCAGGACTCAACTTTAAACTCACACCTCAGCTTATCTTTGATTATTAACCAATGACACCTATGTATATCTCATGCATTTGTCTTTTGAGTTACAAAACCTAGAATTTAAGTATTTAGACAAATTACTTTTGACATGACATTGACAACAACAGCCATTCAAATTTATACCTATGGACTTTGTACTTGTGAACCCATTACCTAACCTAATATGAAGCATATTTAAGCCCGCCACACACTGCAGGATTTTTTGGTCTTAAACAATTTCTGAATGTGCAACAAAAAGTGCAGACCCGAGACACAAATAAAATTGGATACGATTTTAAATCTGCGAGCGCACAGACTTCAGCAGGATATGGCAGCGAAGAGACCGTGCACCACAAGCTAAAAGTTATGAGTGCACCTCGCATCAGCTGTTTCCTGTGTGGAATAAAATGACTCTAAAGTGTTCGAAAGATCAGAGCATTGCACTACTTTAGACGCAAAGCAAAACTGTCATTATTATTAGTGAAATGTGGTGCAGCAGTTCAGATAAACGCTTTTAATGCACAGAAGGCTGGAGATAAATGACACAGGAAGTCACTATAGCTAATCTGCAGCAGCTTTGCCCTGATCCTCGCTGTGTGGATGTAAACAGACGCACGTGAGGAACTACTTTCGCCTTTTTACTTTCAAAGAACACTTCAAACTGGATTAAATTGTGCTGTTTTGTGGACTGAGAGGGTCATTATTTGCGGAAGATACATTCTAATGAATAATTGCTACAGTTTAACTTCACAACTTTACGAGGTGAGAAATAAAGTGATCTTTCAATTATTTTTCCATTTCTAGTTTGTATCTTGCGCCTCTGAGTCTGTCACATCCTCTGCCCCCGATGTTCTATTGCTCAAACGCTGTGGCTTAAAAATCACATACAAGGATCCTCAATTGGGTCACGCCTCCCCAAAGTCATGGAGAAGCAAATTGGGTCCTAAATCGGGCAAATGATCCTATAGTCTGGGCGAGTTTTACTTTTGCTTTTCACTTGAAAATCCATAACTTGTCCTTGAACTTGTGTTTTTGTGTTGCATTCACCTTGCACAGCGCTGGCTCAGAAGCAAAACTGTGGACAATAAAAGAGTTTTGTCCCGTGAACCCATCAAACTTGGGCTCACTTGAGTTCATGTCAAATTTATATTTCAGGCAAATCTAAACCTGAAAGAGTAACAACAATGGGAGTTTAATTTTGTTGGAACAGTGAAGACTTGGCAGGGATTTGGACTCACTCTACCATAGATTGTATTTAAATATCTCGTCAAATTGTCCCTGTATACACACCTCTGCTTCAGCGAAAAAACTCCATCTCTAACTGGTAGCTCTAATTTATTCGTGTCCCTTTGGCATTTTGCAGCACTGCATCTTTCCTTGATCACACAGAGTCGGTTTGAGCAAACACATCCATCTGCATATCTCGGCACGTTCGGAGCCCTCCCCTGTCGCCCCAGACAGCCAATGACACGAGAAGGAGACATTTCGATGCCAAGCGCAAAGGGTAGACAGATAGCATTGTGCTGGAGAAATTGCAGGAGAGGGCCAAGAAGGAAGGACTGGGGCTTTTGAGACTAGATAAGGGATGAAAAATGTTGATGGATGGCAGGAGTTTGACAGTACAGCACCGGTTTGTACAATAAAGGCAAAACAAATGGAATTTCTGGGAAGGAGAGTTTGGGATATGGGAGAGAGAGGAAGGATATAATTACACAAATATACTGTAGAGCCACTGGCCAATGCGGTCCGACTGCTGGAAGTCAGTGGTTATTTTTGTTAACGGGAGCGGCGGTGGAGGAGCACGCCCCCTGTGGAGAGCTACTCTGTGTCTGTGTGCTCATGGTTACGTCAGTACAGTGTTAGTGGCCAAAATGAGCGTGTTTTTTGCATTAAAGACTAGAATTGAAAAGGTGGTGAAGGTTTTAAGTCTCTCAGTGAGCTCAGAAATCCAGGGCTAGTAAAACCACAAGTTGGTGTAACTCCGTCAGGCTGGTGACCGGGAGAATATATATCCACATCAACTGGAGGCACTATACTAATTGTACACTTTTGGGTTTACATCATAGACTGTATATATGTATGGACATAGCTAACCTGCTAGCCCCCACGTTCTGAACATGGCGCGTGACCTTCAACAGCCTCTCTCCAGATTGGCTCTTTGGTTGCTATGATACTCACGGTTGGAATTCCAAATATGGAGCTCCATATTTGCCCCTATAGCCGCTAACCTCGAACAGCTTCATTTGACGGGAGCCAAACTCTATGGGTGACGTCACACTCACTTAGTCCACTTCTTTATACAGTCTACGGTTTACCAACGATCAGATTATTGAAATGTCATGTAAATAGTTATAAGATCTGATGTGAGTAATGTGATTTATTTCTGGCTGTTGCAGTTTTTGTCAAGGGAAATTATTCAGCAAATGAAAAACAAATGTAGTAGACAAAATTCAAAGAGAAAATTCATTGTAGTTTGTCGTCCAAATACAACAGTCACTGATTAACTGACACGTCACCAGATGTGTTTGATGAACAGATTAGCTTTGTACATGAAATACACACCAAAAATCTGATTGAATTATTGGATTATCTGATTATTCTAGTTATCAGATGTTTACTGGTCACATAAATGAACCCACCGTGACATTAGATCGTTTTTGATGAAAACAATGGACTAGTTACATTAGCTTGCACAAATATCACAGCACAGACTAGGAGCTCTCTGTAATCACACACCATAACTGTATCACAGGCTGGTGTAGGACACCTGAAGTGCAACAACTTTCCCCACAAAAGCTCTGCCTCAGCATTTTTCCTGTGTGAGCTGCAGGAAGTATACTCAGGGCATTATAGCTTCATTTGAAACATAACCGAAGACAGAACATTTGTGTGGCGACAGGTTTACAAGCAAGATTTGTTTTACCGTCAGCTTTACAGCACCATACGAGGCGAGCACTGACGCTGCCATTCATCTAAATTACATTTCCCTATTAGCTGAGTCTGAAACCAATCAGAATAAACTGTTTTGGGGGTTTTTTTTGCATTCAAACATTGTAAGCTCATTAAAGGTGCACTATGAAACTTTTATAAATGGTCACAATTATATAGTGCTTTTCTACCTTCAAGGGACTAAAGGTGCTTTAGATCATCATCAAGGAACCTCTCACCCATTCACACACCCATATATACACCAGTGTACACAGACACTGGAGGTGAGGGGGGTTAAGTGTCTTGCCCAAGGACACAACAACAGCATTCATCTGTGGAGGTTGGGATCACACCGCCAACCTGTGGATCAGTGGATCTGACCACTCTCCCAACAATGTTTATGTCAAGACATTTATAGTAGGCCTCTGCTACCTGCTTGTCTCCATGGAAATGTGAATGCCTTGCATTCTGTGAGCGAGTCTCCTCTTCACAACTCTCTCCTTGGAAACCAATTATTTTATTAATGCCATACTGGAACATTCCAGACTAAGCAACCACATCTCTATGGAAACGGGTGGTGAATCCTCAACCCAAAAAGTTACAGGTACCTGTAGGTAATAATTTAACCTAACATTAAACTCATCACACTTTGTAATTGCATATACATGTAACCCAATGTAAAACACTTTGTAACATCATAATAGGACTATCATGTAACACAAATGTAAGGCTCTGTATAATAACTCAAATGTCACACTGTTAAACAACATCTTCTAATATGTAACCCAAAAGTAGCACAATGTGTAACAACCTTAACCCTAAGTACAATAGGTGTATTTTATCATCTGAATTGTAAAAAACAGAGAGATCTCCAAAACCATTGTTGAACATTTTGAAATGCCTAAAATGTCTTTCTTTCCTTCTGTCATTTCTGTGTTTGCGATGCAGTGATCACTACTCAATACATTCCAGTGTCCCACTCATTAAAAACAAATTGGACAAATGTGAGTAGGAGTAATGCGATAAAGTGCTTCTGTAAAGGGGAGGGCCCAGGAATGCCCCCGGAATGTGTGCATATTCTAAAGTGGCAGTGGGAAAATAATGAAGGAGTCATCATAGGGGGCTGAGAACCGCAGAGATGTGGCCTCCCACTGTTTCCAGAACCAGCCTGGGAGAAAACAACTGCCAACCTGAATGAAGTGGCACACATCGCACACAAGCCACATAAAACTAAATAAAGCTTTGGTTAGTGCGGAGAGAACATGTGACTGTACGACCATTTACATTTCATGTTTGGACAAGAAGGTCCACGTAGAGGTCAGGGCGCGCTAAATGACAGCCTTCAGACCTAAAGCAATAGCGCGGACCATCCATCTTCAAACAGGATTTCATTAACTCGTTCATTTGTCTTGATCGCTGGATTTTTTTTTTCTTTTTTCTTTAGCTTTTTCAAATCTTTTTGTTCTATTGCTGACATGGTGGTACAATGGTTAAGACCCATGCTCCAAAACGAGAAGGTTCTGTATTCTACAAAAAACATTTAAGTCAGGTTGTCCCTCAGATAGTGCTCATTGTTCCACTGTTAAATAAATGACATAAAAAATAATCAAACAAAGCATTGCTACTTATAAAACATACATTCAAAATCAACTTAAAGGCAGGTTTCGTGGAGGTTTTCGTGGAGGTTTTTGTGCAGGTTTTCGTGGAGGTCATGTGAACGCTCCAGCGCTGTCATGTTGTCACCTGACTTTATGAGATTTCACGGCGAGAGGCAGACAAGGGGAGCGCTTCATTTGTCTCATACCCGGACACGTGACAAATAGAGAAGGTGAAATATTTGAATGAGAACAGCAGGCCGCCAAATGAATGGAGTAATTGGACGAGGTTGGTGCGGGAATGAAACGGCGCCATAGCCAGATGGGTACAGTCTCTGCCATAGTGAGTGTGATTTAGAGCAGGCCACCAAAAACCCATATAAATAAGAGGTCTGTTTTGGATAAGCTAAAGCGGGTATTGTAATATGCTGTACGATACAATTAGGAGCAAGTGCACAGCCGTGTTTCCACTGATTCTTAGCAATTAACTATATAGCATAATAACAAGTTTGAGGAAGTAAAGTGCTTTTTCCCCTTTGTTTATGGTCAATAAATTATAGCACAACTGCACTCTGTCGCTCTCACCTTGTTTCTGGATTTGTTTCGAGTTACCGTGCACTTTTAAGCATGTTTTAAGCTGGTTTTAAAAGGGGCTACACTGGATATTTTTCATGTAATAAAGTAGGCCTATACTGTGATTTGTCTGGCTCCTTAGAGGCATGCAGCTCTGACAGTCAAAATGAGACCAATGTGTGCTATCGGGATCTAATTTAAAGCTTTTTTTGTCGCTTGTGAACCATGTTAGCATGCTAGTTGTTGTTGGCACTACTCTAACGCTGTGACCTTCAAAAGTTGTGAAATGTACTTATAAACTCACACAGCGCAGTGAATAATTGTGATGCATGGAATGTACTAGGAATGTGGGGAATGAGTTAGGATTGCTAACAAAAATTAAAGATCCTATATTACACAAAACTGACTCTTGTGAAGTTTAAGCCACGTTATAACATTGTTCTTTCTCAAAAACATACCTGTTTCATTCACACATGTTTGAGTTTCTTTATTATTAGTCTATCTACATCTCCAAACCTTAAAATGCTCTGTTCCACCTTGTGATGTCATGAAGTGTGCAATTCCAAGGCTGAAATCATCCAAATGATTCTAGTGACGGTGTATGGAGTTTAAAAACACAGTGGAGCAGAGTTTGTGTGTTAAAAATGGGTGAATGAAACAGTTTGTGATAAGGAAATAAGATTATAACATAGATAGAAAATACGATAATAGTGCAGTTTCTTATGTTTCAAGACAGTAAACATTAGGAGCATCCCCTTTAAACATTGCACAGTGTTTCCAAGTGAAATGTGCAGCGTACAAACTCGTACTGACCATGTGACTCTTGTCCTCAATATAAACCTTGATGTCTTTTTGTTGTCCCCACAGATTCAGCTGTTTGGAGTCCCAGCACTATAATCCTAATCCTCTGCGGTATGTGTACAAGCCGTCTATGTCTGGTATATGTCGCCTCCTGTCACGTCATAGATGGATTTCCCTTCAGCCTTATTAGCAAGGCCAACAGGTCTGTGCCTACAAGATCCCTGCAAATCAATGACCACCTGCATATCCATCCTTTGACTGGGTAGCCCCAAACACTTTATAGACATATGGCCCAACTCATTTCCATACTCATTAATGCTTAGCGATGTTGGGAATTCAAATGGGGTTGTGACGCGGTGATTGTGCCAGCGCATGTGTGTGTCCAAAAGCCCATAGTGATATAGATGGTACAGGGGAGGCCACTGACAGAGTTGGAAAGGTGGAATGGTACCCAAGGGAGCCATGGAACATTCACAGCAGCTCATCCGTCTCTGCGACATGAGCGAGAGGGCCGCCCGGTGAATGCCAAACAGCGCCATGATGGAGAGTCCGGCAGAAGACAGGAGCGGGCTTTGATCAATGCTGGCCACGCACAAATGACTCTACATTCTACATTCTATTCCCTGTTGTTTTATAATCGCCTAAAGCTTCTTTATACCACTGCTATACTGAAGGTGCACTCTGTAACTTCTCTGGTGGAATATCCGTCATCTGAGTGTCAGAGCCCCTGTTATCTTGGCCCACATCAGAGGGTATAATACTCCCTACAACAGAAGCATAACTAGACTGGACTGGAGTGAACTAGGCTGGAATGGACAACACTATCACAATGTCCTGAAGGTTCATGTCTCAATGATTCAAGTGACCCTGACTCACTGATGTGCAGCGTGCAGACACAAAGCCGTCTCACAGCTATAAGTTATAGACGAGGCTATAGTGAAAAGAAAGTATTGAAGTGCTGGATTGGAAGAACGCTGTCTCACCCAGGCTTTTCAGTATCACCTCTGTTCCATTCTATTCCAAGTTTTTTTTTTTTTTCTTTGAAGACAGTTAAGACAACCTGACCTCCAGATATTACATGTTGGTGTTATGTCTCTGGCCACTGAATGAGCAGACCATGACTTCAGGTAGACGACCCTGAAACGGCTATTGCATTGTTCAGAGCCCATGACTGTGCACTTAACAGGTGTGTATGAGGCTTGTGTATGTGTGTGTGTGTGTGTGTGTGTGTGTGTGTGTGTGTGTGTGTGTGTGTGTGTGTGTGTGTGTGTGTGTGTGTGTGTGTGTGTGTGTGTGTGTGTACCCTTAGGCTGCACATTGCACAAGTCTTACAGATCTACTTCTTTTCACAAACTCATCATATTTCATCACTTCATGTTAAGGTGAATCCCTCTTTGGGGGAATGTTCCTGGAACCAAAAAGAAAACATTATCACAGGGATCGGCCTGGGTCAAGGTCCCTCGTGGCAGTTCCTTGGTCATGTTGTGTACACAGTTTGTGATTGTGAGGACACGAGGTGTGGACTTGGTGGAGGCATTGGCACAGAAGCGCTGATGTGTGCTACTGTTGAAAATAGCCCAGACAGACAGCTGAGCAGCTGTGACCTCAGCTCCCCTGAACACTCACTTATACTCAGCGTCCACACAGCTCCTTCTCCCACTGTGAGACGCTACTGTAAAATACCATTAAACTTTCATGCACATTTCTTACATTATGCTGACTGTATTTGGCTTAAAAGCCTAGTGCGAAGAAGTCTCCACACTGCAGTTTGATACTGTTATTGTCCACATTTTAGCCTGTCCTCATTGTAAGTCATAAAAGCAGCTCTTAACTTCACATAAGAACTGAAATGACAATTTATGATAGCTGAACATCCAAAGAAACTGCTCCGCCTTTAACCCTCACATATCGTATTATCCTCATAACTACCGGACAGTGGTGGAAAGTAACAAAGTATAAGTAGTAAAGTACTCTAGTCTTTTTGGTAGATTTTACAGTGGATACTTTGCACTACACTACACTACTTTTTTTTTTTTTTTTAAATCTAGACCGAAAAGTAAAAAGTACTTTTCATAGTATTTGAGGGGTGAACTGAACTGCAAAACTAAAGCCAGTAAAGAAACTGAGATTATGATGTGATTTTCCAAGTAAACCCAACACTGTACTGAAAGGATTTGTTTTGTCTCTCTTTTTATTCTATAACAGATATCTTTATTGTCCGGCACTGCATTACCACTGACTTTACAACTGTCGGTGGTAAGGGGTCCAAAAGGGCAAATCCTACAACTGAGTCTGGGACTGCTGTGAATGATCCTCTCTCAGTTGTTTAGTGACAAACTCATAGTGGCAAACTTGTCCACATCCTCACATGATTGCATAGTGCCACTGTAAAGTCCAGCAGCGCAGACAGCTTTGGACGAGACAGACAGGGACAATGCAGCCCAATTACAGCGTGAGCACAGACGATACCCTTGGCCTGGTCCCCTCTCTGCTCGTCAGCACCAGACACTCTCAGTTTCACAGCAACAAGCATGAAATAGGCTCGGAGGATCCAATACAGACGGCATGCAATTGGACGAATACAGCCGAGGGAGAGGGCGTGTTTATGGACTATATGTGTGTGTGTGTGTGTGTGTGTGTAGGTGTGTGTGTGTGTGTGTGTGTGTGTGTGTGTGTGTGTGTGTGTGTGTGTGTGTGTGTAAGAGAGAGAGAGAGAGAAAGAGAGACAAAAAGAGTGAGGAGTGAGTGGACAATGCAGCCAGGAAAGTGTTATTAACATGGAGCTCCCGAACTGATGATGAAAACAGTGGGAGGTGTGGTGAGACTGGGAACAGCCACTGTCGCCAGGGCTGCTGCCATCACATACTTTTGTGATCACAGGCAGGAAAAAGTGAGCCGAGGTGCACGACAACCAACTTGATCAGAGTTTTCCAAGAGACGTTGGTATCTGGGTTGTGATGGCTTGGATTAAACAGGTGTATTGTTTAATGTGAAGTATTAGGATACTCTAGCCTTTACAGATATTAGAGGCAAGGGATTATTGAACTATCAATGTTCTGGTTATGTCTTTACATTAAAAAAAAAAAAATCTTATTCTTGTGTGTGTATATATATATATATGAGGATCTTGGGGAAGATGGATCAGTGGGAAACTCCGCGCCCCCTGCACAGCTCACTGGACAGTCTGAGGAGCTTGTTTAGTGAGAGAATGTTTGTACCACAGAACGCTACAGGAGCTCTGTTCTCTGTCAGACTGATGACCCTTGTCCTGGGCGGCAGTAGCTCAGTTGGTGGA
The DNA here is from genome assembly GCA_019594935.1 of Periophthalmus modestus. Classification (NCBI taxonomy): domain Eukaryota; kingdom Metazoa; phylum Chordata; class Actinopteri; order Gobiiformes; family Gobiidae; genus Periophthalmus; species Periophthalmus modestus. Next base: position 5,535,291 of record JAIEZT010000026.1, on the reverse strand, counting down.
GTGATCGTTCTCTGATCCAAAGGTTGGCAGTTTGATTCCCCTTCTCAACATAAACATCGTTGGTAGAGCGGTCAGATCCACTAGTCGCAGGTTTGTGGTGCTCCCACAAATGAATAAATGAACCGTTGTGTCCTTGAGCAAGACACTTAAGCCACCTTGCCCCCAGAGTCCGTGTACATTGGTGTATGAGTGTGTGTGAATGGGTGAGTGGTCCCTTGATGTGAAGTGCTTTGAGTGGCTTTAAGGTGGAAAAGTGCTATGTAAATGTGACCATTTATTTTCCTCTTTTCACTGAAAATGTTTTAATCTACCTTTTTTTGTAAATTTTAAACTGTTTTTATTGTATTATTACAGCTGCAGCAAGTGAATAATTTCCCTCGAGGATCAATAAAGTTTTCTGATTCCGATCTCTATAGAGACAAGAGGCTAATGCCGCCAGGCCAAGCGACACGGTCAGATCTGTGGAGAGGTGTTCACACTCTCAGTAAAAAGCATGGTTTTCCATTGCAAAACAACCGTGTGTAATTGAATAAATGCTAGATAGATATGTTTAATGCCAGTGTGGAACATTTCAGGGCAAGTTTGGTTCTTCTTATTCTTTTCACCTTTAACTTCTTCTTATTCTGAAATATAATCAGCAAAAACAGTTTCATTACAAAATTGACAAATGGTGCAAAAGGTAATGCCAGATATTCCTTGTGCATGAATTATGAGAATGACAGCACCCACTCTTTATGATAGTTTTACAGTAGTCCCTGAATAGGCCGTGTTTTTCCCACAGTAAAACCACAGGAGGTGAGTGACTGAGTGTCCCCATCACCACTGCTGTCATCACCACTGGCTGTTTCACTGCTCTGACCAGCACCACATGAGCTAACCCTGTCTCCACCGCCTCTCTGTGCCGCTATTTCTGTACGGGGCAAACTCACAGGGGTAAGTTTAGCAAGAGTCTTCCAGGATGCAAACAGAGAAGGTCAAAACCTGACGCTCTGCCCTGTCTGACCCAAATAGAGCTGCGCCCAGAAGCACTTACAGCCACAATGGGCTTTCACAGTTAAAGTCGCATGTAACTTTTCTGGTGGAGGGTCCGCCACCTGCTTCTTCATGGAGAGCATAATGCTGGAATGTTCCACAGTGTGACATTTAACATATGCAAAACCATCAGGCCAAGTTACAGATCAGCTCTGTGGAGAAGCAATCCATCATGTTTTTTTTTTTTTTTTCAAGGAATTTGCAGCACTGAAAACAGTGAATCAGTGCAAGGTACATGAGTTTAATGTCATACTGTGGAATGTTACAAGCAAATCCCATGTCTGAGTAGACAAGCAGGTGGCGAACCTCCAAATCCTACATAGTGCACGTTTAACAAATCAATGAATTATTCTGACCTACAGCTGGTTTTAAATTATAACTTAAAGCTCTTATACTATGCAAAATTGACTCTTGTGACCTTTAAGCCACATTATAATACTGTTACCTCCTCAAAAATAAATAAATAAATAAATAAATAAAATAAATAAATAAATAAAACAGTAAAAAAATAATTCAAATAAAATAATACATAAATAAAAAAAAATAAATAAAATGTGGACTGAACAGACCATGAATCAAAAAGTACAATAGATAGAAAGTTTATTTAAAATATCCTATATTACACAAAATTGACTCTCTGTACAGGGCTTTAACCGTGTTAGAATGTTGTTACCTCCTCAAAAACAGACCTGGAGTTGTGTTTTGTTTCATTCACACATGTTTGAGTAACACTTTATTATTAGTCTGTCTACATCTCTAAAGCTCAAAGTGCTCTGTTCCACCTCGTGATATCATAATAATAGTAGTAGCAGTGGTACTAGTAATAGAACTAGTATGTTAGTTTAAGTAGAGATTGGCAATTTTCTGTTGAAGGTGTATGGAGTTTCAAAACACAGTGGAGCCTGTTATGTTACCATTTCCTGTTATTACCACATGATGACATCACAAGGTGGAACAGAGTGTTTCCAGTTTGAGAGAAAAACTCATAAATATGCCGAGTTTGTGTGTTTAACAGGTGAATGAAACAAAACACAATTCCAGGTCTGTTTGTGATGAGGAAACAACATTATAACATAGGTCAGAAAATAGTGTAATAGGGGCCCTTTAACACCTTCAAATTAACATGTTGTGGACCATTTAGATTTCTGTTGGCATTTTTCTCTCTGTCAAAAAAATAACTGCCTAAGATTTGATTTGGTGGAATCTTTTATAAATATTTTGATGTGTCTTAGTTTTCTTGGTTGGGTTTTACAGGCTCTACTGTGAAAGTGAAAGAATTCGTTGCATTAGCACTTTATAATTTGGTGGGTTTAACTTTAAGGCTCCTCTTTTGACACAGAGAGACTGAATACAAAGGTGAAGTTTAAAAATACCTTCACACCTTGTCTGACTTCTTCCACATATTTAAATTAGTGGGTTAAATTTGACAAAAAAAAGTTAAAGCCAGGGTCACACATAATCTTCTTTCCTCACCTCAAGCTTAAGTCTACTGAATTATGATTCTGTTAAGGTTTTCACAGGTTTAAATTGGTTCTGAGGCAGGGGCCTATATTGTACAATGACAGTCACCCACAGTTGGCTCACACTGTGCAAAGCTGCTGACGTAGTAACACAGATCGACAACGTCTCTGTATTGGCAAGAGGTATAAAAAGTACATGTGTGTGTTAAAGGAGCTCATATACGCTGTTTTCAGATCTAAGTTATAATGCTGTTTCCTCATCTACAGACCTGGAGTTGTGTTTTGTTTCATTCACACATGTTTCACAGAGTTCTTCTCTCAAATGGAAACACTCTGCTCCACCTTGTGATGTCATCATGTGGTAATACAGAAAGTGCTCTCCTGTGTTTTTAAACTCCATACACCTTCACTAGAATCATTTGGATAAGTTCAGCCCTTTAATTTAAGCTCTGCTGAACAAAAGGTAAAAAGTAACTTCATGACATCACAAGGTGGAACAGAACATTTTGAGCTTTGGAGATAGACAGACTAATAATAAAGGGTTACTCAGACTTGGGTGAATGAAACAAAACACAACTCCAGATGTGTTTTTGAGGTAACAGTATTATAACTTGGCTCAAGAGTCAATTTTGCGTAATATAGGACTTTAACATGCGGAAGAAATGCACATAAAATACTATCCATCCATTTTCTTCCGCTTCCCTGGGGCTGGGTCGTGGGGGCACCAGTCTAAGCAGGGACTCTGAGACTTTCCTCCCCCCAGACACGTCCTCCAGCTCCTCCGGTGGGACCCCAAGGCGTTCCCAGACCTGCCGAGAGACATAGTCCCTCCAGCGTGTCCTGGGTCTTCCTCAAGGCCTCCCCCCAGTGGGACATGCCCGAAACACCTCCCGGTAAAATACTACCAAAAAGAAATCACAATTTGAGTTATCACAGTTATCCAAACCACAGAGGCTGCAGTTATTTAGATTATAGAATGTCGGCTTCATAGAATATAATTTTGTTTTATAGAAAATTATCTACCTGTAGTTGGAAAATGATTGGGATTCTTGTATTAGTTTATCAGTTAATATTTTAGTCTTTTCTCGAATGTTAATGCTCCTCAAAATTAAAAAATATACCTCCTTTGCACTGTTCTATTACACACGTATCAATGATATTACTTTTTTCCTGATTCCTTGCCGTACATCTCCATCTCAAAGACACTAACCACTCCTTTGAAGATAGTGAGGTTCAGATCTTAGCCAAAGAAAAGAAATGGTTTGAGAAGGAGTTTAAAAAAAAAGATGTTTTTGTTAGGAAAGACAGTCCTTCCTTGAACAGGAATGGGGGCTTTAGACATCATCTATCTCCTATCTATAACTCTATCCTCACACCCAAATCAAAACTAAGAGAACAATAGGGCTAGCCTGGATGCTGACAGGTGTGAACGTAGCCATTAGGGGCTTGTATGATTATGCTAAGTATGACTCAGGCACAAAGAACATTTAGTGTAGCTGAATACACCTAGCCTACAAAACTTAAACTGCAAACAATAGGTGTTTTTAGTTTCAGTTCCCTTCAGACAGATATAAGGCAGTGCCCACCTGCAATCTGACCAAAACTGAAGTAGTAGCTTGGATGAGCAGCAAAATGTCTTCAGTTTTTATCATTTCCTTTTTCTATTTTTCCTGATTACTTACTTACTGATACTTTTGCACTACTTCTCAACAGAAAAATACACTCTTAAACTGAAGCTGATGATCCATTTTAGCTTCATTCAGGAACGCAATTTTAGAAAAACACCTATAAATAAAACCGTTCAATCAAAAATCTTCCCCAAATCCAGACTTATTTTGGTGGAATCGTGCGGCAGAATGAAAGGAGATTAACTGAAAACCAAACTAAATAGAAAAATTCAATTTCAGTTCAATCGACTAATTTCAAAGAGACGATTTGAGACCAGGAAAAAAGCAGAGCACCTTTAATAGAGCTCAGCGACACTGGATAATACCAAAATAATACAAAAAAGGGGGAAAATAAGACAAAAACAATGGCACGTGACTTCAAATATGTACATTTATACACAGGTGGTGGGTACGGCTGAGAGCAGGTTAAGGATCAGTCAAATACAAGAAAACAGAGCACATGACAGTTCCATCGGCCGAGCTGAAGACATTGCATAGTTTTTAATAAGGGTCATTCTCCATATTGTCATTGATCGGAACATTTAAGTTAGTTAGCTTATTTTGTATGCACATCTCTGACTTTACATTTGACAATCACACTCATTCAGTCCTAGATGAGTTTGGTGAAATAGAAAATAAATAGTATGACATGTAATCTCCAAAAAGTAAAGCATTTTTTGGATAGTCAGAATCAGCCAACAATGGACTAGATGGGTGTTCAAAGTATGTGGGGACAAGAAAAAAAAAAGTTTGTAATGAAATATAAGGGTTTTATGGTTGAATGAACATTGATTAGCATTTACTCCTTAACTACAACAGCCAAAATTCAGTCAAAATCCAGTGCCCAGACCAACGCCTTGGCAGAGGTCTGTTTATTGTGTATCAATTTACTGTTACGCTTTCTTGTGGCTTTAATCCCATTCTAAACATGCTTTTTGTCACCTTGGGATAAGTAAAACAATATCTACATTAAAAAAAAAAAAAAAAAAAATTCAATTCCAATGAGGAATTTAAGAGTTGGAGCTCCCCCTGCTGTCAGCGACATGAATGAACAATGGGAAAATAAAATGAAGCTGACCGCAGGACGAGTCCAGAAATTGCTTATGGGCTTTAAAACTGCATAGGAGAAGTAATCTATGACGCAACAATCCAGGCAAAGTGCTGAGAAAAAAAAAAATCTTTGGATTAATGGTAAGTATGTAAGGTATGTATGATTAAAAGCCCCCATGTTTTTGCATAACAGTTGTCCTTTAACAGATAATGTAGGGGAAAAGATTTCATTGAAAAAGAAAATGGTCCAGAATTTGATCAAAAATGTGTGTCTTTTGTCACTTAATTTTGAATTTTGCTTTTCAGGGCTATACATGCATTAGTGTGCCATTCCACAAGCAAACACAAAAACTGAACGCACAAAACGTCTTTCAAAGCAACCAGTTTGAATTTGAGCACTTTTCTTTTCATGACCATTTGTGCATACCTGCTTTTCTCATGATAACAGTGAAACGTCTGAAGGCTTTGCAGGCACTCTCAAAGTCATTGTACAAATAAAAAACACTGGCAAATTTTCTTCATACATCAAATCTCTCTACCTATATACAGTTTCACCCAGTGCCAGTGTGCCATGCTCTACCAGTGAACTCATTACATTCTAATCCCTGCCAAGGTACAAAGTCATTAGAGTTTATCACGTTGGCTCTTCCGGTTTCGGGCGCGCAGGTTTCTTCTATCAATCCATCATGCATTCCTCATAATCCCCCCAAAGAAAATGACTTGAATTCTTCCGCCTTACTGGAGAACAGTGCTGTGCGGTGATAGCACAAGGGAAGAAATGGCAGCAGAACGAACCAGTGGATTAAACAGTTTTAAAGTGGGAGTACTTTTAAGAATGTAGTCCAGGTTTAAACCATAAAGCGCTTATATGTGTGAGTAAAGCGATTATTGCAATTACCTGGAACAGTGAAAGCAGCAGATTTTTATTGCAGATGAGTATGCATGTATGTCTACTCATTCTTTGTTTTATGCAAAATATGACATTACGTCTCTGTCAACATTATCCTCCATCAGCTTATTGACTTATCGTTTCGTTAAGTTGAAGATATGTGTAAAGATGTAAGCAGTTTCCTTCCATGTGGTTGGGTAGTTCGCAGGGGGTCATTGGGACAGTAGCATTCACGGCCGGCATAAGGTCAACAGTGAGCAAAGTGCAGCGAGGAGCAGTGCAAAGCTCCGTGGAAGGGGCCGGAGAGACGTAGCCGAGCCCCCGATCACCATCACCGACGTGGGCTTGACAGGCTTGACATGCAGCCTGTCACTGCCCGGCTGGCTCCCCAAAGGCTTCCCTTCAGTCAAGACTTCAGGATGAGCTGTAACAGACAGACACAAAGAGGTCAGGGGCTGCTATCAAAAAGACTGGTGTTAATTGAATAGTATAATGTTATTTGTGCAATGTGAGATCTTATCATCCTTAAAGTCACGTTTCATTTCAGATTAAGTAATCATGCCAGTGCTGATGGTTGACATTCTTTTTTAAATTATGCAAATAGCGTTTATCATATAATTGTGTAAAAATGTGTTGTAGAAGCAGATATAAAGATACACCCAATTATAGGTCAAATCCTCCAGCTAAGGTAGTCCTAGCAACGCGATCGCAGAGACGGGTCGGTGAGCACAGCGCTGCGGTGCTCACTGCTCCTGAGGAGATGCCCCAGTGGCATTAAAGAATGGGTCAAAAGCAAAGGACAAATTTCTCTAAGGCAGGGATGTCCAAACTTTTCTAATTAAGGGCCACGTGTAAAAACACAGACAAAGCTGAGGGCCAACTGAGGGCCATAGACTGGTCGCCACTACAGTGAAATCTGTGTTATTATTACAAGACTGAGGGCCACTCGACCTTTTTTCATGCTTACATCTCAACGGGACACAGTGAAATATTTGATATGGGCTGTGTTATTATTTTTAGAAATGTAGTAAGTGAACAGTTTAAGGTAATATGGGACCTTTTGGAAGCTTGAGGGCCAAGAAAAATTGGTCTGAGGGAAATATTTTGCCCATGAGACAGTTTGGGCATGCCTGCTCTAAGGGGAGAATACAGTGGACCTTATCTTACAAAGAATCTTGCTCCTTATTCAGTTAATACAATACAGGGTTACATTTTGTGATTATTATTTGAGGCTTAGTGCTGTTTTTAATTTGGTAAATGGCCAATTTTGATATAGCACTGTCAAGGCACTCAAAGCATCATCCATTCGAACCATCAACCTTCAGATCAGAGGACAAACAGCTCAGCTGAGCTACTGTCACCCAGTTGACTTTAAGCCTTTGTTAACATGGACCTAGAGTTCTCAAGAAATGTGATGCCCAGATGCTAAAACTAGTATTGCCATTAAATAATGATTTGACATAGCATCCATACTCTTGAGTAGCATGAGCAGACGGTGAAGTAAAAGAAACAATAAGAAGAAACAACTCTGCATTGAAAAACACCTTATACTGTATGCAGTTATGATTAGAATATAGATCACTGACTTGTATGCAAAGTGTGTTCATTTAAAAGGCTGTTTGTTGAGCTTTTTCCGCAGAATTAGATTGAAATGTTTGTATGCTGAAAACACTGCACATCTTTACATTTGGACCATTGGCTTGAGACACATTTGGCTGAATCACAGTCCAAGTGGAACAGTCTATCAGCTTATGTTATCACACCAATTGTAAATCGATTTAAGAAAAAGCAAAACAGGCAAATCGTTTATACTGTGACAAAAATGACCCAATAAACAGGAACAAATTCCCTCTGTCCTTCACTGACAAAGGCTTTGAACCCATCCAATTTGTGAACATGTGGTTGTCTGTTTGTTTATTGATTGTTCTGGGGGCTTGGCAAAACTCCTGAGTAAGACAAATGTTCATTATAGCAATTCATTTTTTCTGCCCACAAAACAATGCATTGTTTATTCTAAATCCGAAGCTTTGGGTGGAAATTGGCTGCATGTGAATAGTCTGGATTACATTAATATTTTACACTAAATGAGCAGCAGCTAATTAATGAAACCCAACAGAATAAGCAATTATAAACGTCAGTTATGTCTGCAACGCATTGGGAAGGATTATGAGAGCATGGTGCAATATGATTTGAATAAAATCCTATTATAAAAAAGGTTCAAGGTCAATCAAGATTTCTTATCGCAAAAATAACCATCTGTTCTAATTTAAGCAGAAATAATGGGACCCAAAAGGGACGAGTGGGGATGTTCTTTTCCAATTCAGATTATTACTTTACATTTGTCTGGAATGATACAGTAATCCTAAACATTATACACACATACTTTATCGTTTCTATACTTTAGTTAGCTTTAATAAAGCATGAACAAAGAGCTAATTTATAATGAACAAATAGTTTAGTGAGAATGGTCACATTTTGAAAAAGCGCTTTTACCTTTGGGGCACTCTAAGCGTTTTACATAACCATTCACACACACATTCATACACCAGAGTATGCAAACACCGGGGCGAGATGGGTGAAGTGTCTTGCCCAAAGACACAACAACAGCATTCATCAGTGGGACCTAAAATCGCACTGACAACCTGTGGGTCAGTGAATCTAACGCCTCAACCAATGATGTCGAGAGTAGGATTTGAACCGCCAACCTTCGGATCAGTGGACAAACACTCTACCGTCGCCTCCAGAATGATTCAGGCTTAATAACTACTTCATTAATCACCTTCATCACTTGAGCCTAAGCCTGAATCATTTTTAATAAACTATTTGTTTTTGTGAAGCAAGTCTCGCTTTATTAAGGCTCATTGAGGTGTTTTTCTTTTTTTTTTCATCAGTGGTAAGTACCTGTTTAAAAATGTACTTTAAGAGTAAAAGAAATATTTCACACAAGCACGATATTGATTAAAAAAAAAATAAAAAATACATATCATATTTATTTATTTTATTTATTATTATTATCATTATCATTATCATTATTATTATTATTATTATTATTATTTATTATTATTATTATTATTATTATTATTATTATTATTATTATTTTATTTATTATTATTTTATTTTTTTTATTTTTTTTTTTTTTTTGTCAGGATGATATGAATAACCCCTCAAATCATATGAAAAGTACTTTTTACTTGAAAAATGTAGTGGAGTAGAAAGTAAAAGTATCCGCTGTAAAATGGACTTCAGTAAAGTACAAATCCCTAAAAATTCTACTTAAGTACAGTATTTTACTACTTGTACTTTGTTACTTTCCACCACTGGTTATTATAAAGTTGCACCATAAAAGATATTAAAAATAGTCATGAATGGTGTCTTCACTGTCCCCTAATGAATCAAAGTAGTGACTCTTCGCGGCACTTTTATTATATTCTAGGTCACATTTTCAGTACAATGTAAAAATGAAAAATGAAAAGTACATGGGAGTGTGTTGCTCATCCCCACAGCTGCATCTACTGTACTGTCCCGAGCACACGGAGGCCAAAGCCAAGAGGAAAGAGGGATTGGTGAGGAGGGAGCAGGGGCCATAACAGAGCAGGCTGGAGGTGAGTGGGAGGAATAACAACTGCCTTGGTCATCAGTTCCTTAGAAAATTCTTGAGGGTGGATAAATGCATTGTTTTCTTTTCCCTTTTGGCTCTGTTCCTTCATTCTTCATTCGTCTATTGTTCTCATGACACGCCAACAACCATATACAGCTTACTGCTAATACTGTATAATGTATTTGTTTGAATAGCGCTGTGGTTAAAGATGCACTGTGGAACTTTTCTTATAAATATGTGACCATTAACCATCTGCTTTGACTGGGATGTTCCACTGTATGGCATTAACAGATCATCTACAGCATATATGTATCCAATAACACATGATATCTTCTTACAGTGAGCGGCGAACACCTCTCCACAGATCTAACTTGGCAGTCACTTGGCCTGATGGCATCACATGCAGAAATAGATTAGTTTAATGCCGTACTGCGGAACATTCCAAGCAAAGGCGTAACATCTCTATGACAAGCAGAAAAAGTTACATAATATGAGGGTAAATTCGAAAAAGCTGAAAACTTTTGTGTCTAAAGGATTTGAGTTTGATTCCCATGTCCCGTTTTCATTTCTGATGCGTTATGATTTTAAAAGCACATCTAAAACGACACTTGATCAGCACTGCCAAGAAATCTGCTTAGCATATTTCGTTAATTAGGTCAACATTATACAGTTAGCATCTAGAGAACTCTTATTGTTTCTCATTAGCTGCCATTAAAAGAATTTATTTGAACACATTTAACAGGAAAAGCTTTGTTTGGAGATTTGTAAAGCGGTCAACTGGCTTTCGATCAGACCTCTGGAGACCAATTAGAGACTGATGGACTGTGTCTGTCCATGGATCATGCTGTCTTGGGTCTGTTTAGCGTAGCAGTGGAATGCTAAAACTCCGAGCACTATTTAGGAGCGCTGTCTTAGTTTCACAAATTCACAGCCACTTCCTCACAAACAGGTTTAAGGCAAAGGAGGAAGATTCTTTCACACACTCCATTACTGCCCATCCATCTCAGTGCACATTTTGTCCACAGTTCAGTCTTTATGTGGTCTCTTGTCAGCTTGGGGCTCCATTTAAACTAATCTGGCTTTTTTGTATTGGAGTAAAACAAGAAGTTTGTGCACACACTCTTTTCTGGGAACTGTCCCTTAGTCTTATACAGACAATCTGGGGCTGCTTACAGGGTCTCTGGCAGGCTGCTGAAAGGCCAAAAGAGACAGAACTACAGAGAGATACACATCGTAGGCCCAAGACTCGCCTAGCAACCGCTGCAGCAGCGTGGCAACTCCCGGGCCGGATCATGGCTGTGGAATCTGAGCACGACGCTTCTTGGCGGAACATGACTATTAAGCTTTTTGGCAAGATTAAGATTTAGCCTCTTTCTGCACACAAATACAGGGAGGACAAATAGGCACGGGGCCCTGGGAGGACACTGACCTCCACCAGCCAGCGAGGCCATTCTCAAGATGGAGGGAAAGAGATTTGTGAGTTTTGGTTTGTTAGTAACTTGAAGTAGGGCTCGGCAATATGGAAAAATACAAAGAAAACATGGTTTTATGTCTTAGTCAATCTCAATTTTCGATTGTACTTATGTTTTTCTTTTCAAAAACAGAATAAGAACAGATTTTAGTATCTATTTTATGGACAAAAACAACACAGACCTTTCATCATTGCCATTTAACACAAAAAATAGCACAATTTATTCCTCCAAAGTTGAAACTCTGCTCAGACCATACACTTTTGCTGACAACGTTGGGCGTGGACCTCTTAAAAAACCCTGCGACCCGGCACCGGATAAGCGGAAAAAAATTGATGGATTTTTCTGTTTAATGACATATACTCAGCATGTGGTAGTGTATTTAGTGCGAGAATATACACAATAACAATGGTCCATGGTCACATTTACATAGCTATTTTCTATCTTCCAAGGACTCAAAGTGCTTTACATCAAGGAACCCATTCACCCACTTACACACATTCACATCTGAGTGTACGCAGACACTGACGGCGAGGTGGGTTAAGTGTTTTGCTCAAGGACACAGTGACAGTATTCATCTGTGGGAGCTGTACTCGCACCACCAACCTGTCAAAAGCGAAATTTGAATCACCAACCTTTGAATCAGAGGGCAAACACTCTACCGACTGAGCTACTGTCCCTTCGATAACCCCACCAGGATTGCAACCAAAAGACCTTAGGCTGAAGTACAGAAAAACCCTTGTCCTTGTCGACAAACAAGCAGAGATGGTGCAATAGTGAACTTCATTTCACTAGAGGAAGAGGAGACATCTGGAAGGACAAAAAAAAGTATATTTTTGCAGATAAATGTCTTGCCTGCCAATCTGCACAATCTCAAAATAGATCCTTGTATTTGTTCTCCCTCTCCCTGCACATCTATAGCACTATGGAGACAAAATAAGATAAGACAGTGACTCCTTCAACGCTGCGACTTCAAAAGAGCAGTTCTGGTTTGAAAAGTGTACAAATGTATGAAAGTATAATTACGGTGCTGTTGGTTCAGATGACTGCAGCTTACACAACTTTTCAAACTTGTTTTTAAATGCATCAAATGTAAGAATTCTTGACTTTAACTTCAGAGTATTTTCAGACATGTGTTGGTTAGAAAAAAATACAGTTATGAATGTTTCATTTTGTGGGGGCGAGTCATATACTTTGATGAACACTGTTGCCAACACCAGCGGCAGTTAGAGACTTAAACTGCTGCTGGATATAATGCACTGGTCTTCATCTGCACTTCTCAATATATGTTTGGGTATTTTTGATGCATGCTTGTTTACTTACTATGCATGAACAAAGGATATAAACTATGGATATGTGCATGAGCAGACAGTAATTGCTTGGCTGTTCTTGCACTGCCACAGCTCTCCTGTTGCCTCATCATAGACACGAGAGGAAAAACAAAGTGTGAGACCATATTACACAAAATTGACTCTCGTGAGCTTTACGCCATGTTAGAATGTTGTTACCTCATCAAATATCTGGAGTTCTGTTTTGTTTCATTTACACATGTTTGAATAATCCTGGTTTATTAGTCTGTCTACATCGCCAAAGCTCAGAATGCTCTGTTCCACCTTGTGATGTCATGAAGCGGTAGTTTTCAAGTTAACAGCTCCTTTTAGCTTTAGCTCAGTAGAGATTGGCCTTTCCAGAGCTGAAATTATCCAAATGATTCAATTGAAGGTGTATGGAGTTTAAAAACACAGTGGAGCACTTCCTGTATTACCACATGATGACATCACAAGGTGTTTATAGTTTGAGAGAAGAACTCAGCTTTAATATGCAGATTTGTGTGTGTTAAACGTACAAGAATTACACAAAACACAACTCCAGGTCAATTTGTGATGAGAAAAAAAGATTATAACATAGATCAGAAGATAGCATAATATGGATCCTTTAAGCATAAAGGCATGAGCAAATAATCTACACCAGAATTGGAGTTGCAGAACTCATCTGGAACTCCAGTTATATCTCTGGCCAAGATGAATTGTATTTTTGAAATACCTCCCAATGACAATGAAAAAGCTGGTTTAATGCCGAAGAAGACCATATTTTAAGAGGACTTTCAAATGTAGTTTAAGAAGCCAGAAACATTTTATCCAGACTTAGGTGGGGCAAAACATGACAACTCCAAGACTAACTTTTATCATGATAGGTCTAACACTGCGTAGAAAGTTTATTACAGGTTGGCGCCAGTGATCCTCTTGTACATTTTTCACTTCACCCACTTCAACCGGCGTGCACACCTCTTTTCCTCACTCTCTGTAGTCCTGGACCTTTGACCCCAAGTACTTAAAATCCCTCATGTCCTACCCTTTACATCTCCTCTCTAAAACCTAACCTCTCTAATTGGATCCTCATTTACGGACATGAGAGCTGACTTCTAACTAAATGTAGCTGCATTGTGTAGATATTATTCATACGCTCAGTCAAAAGCACACCAGTACCTGCCTCACTGTATATTTTCTTGTGCTTCCCTCCAGACCCGCTGAATATTTCCCAGTACATACCTCAGCGAGCTAAGACAATAAGAGTCAGACTCATCCCTGCTTTATCCATCCAGTGTATTTTTCAATATCAGTGGAATGTCTGCCTTTATTTGCTTAGTACTGTGTTACCGCAGGAATGCCAGGTTCTGTGTTAGTAACCAGGACTGAGCTCGGGGCGAGTCCACCGAGTCAAAGGGGTCACTCCAGCAATGTGCCCCACCCTCCGCAGGCCGCCTTTATATGGGCCCCCAACAGAGAATCCAGGCTAAAGGCTTTAATCAAGGCGCTGTAATAAACTGGGCCGGCTCACGGTCGCTGCACAGTCTGCATAAACAGCATAAGGATCCTCCAGAACTGCTAAATTGGGCTGGGCTCAAGCTTTGGGTCGAGGCTTAATAGAAGGCAGCAGTGGAAGTGACATACAAGGGTGTTACACACACAATAAAACTCCAGTCTGCAGCTTTCAATAAAGAGCGGTTTATGAGTCTGGACACCGTGTTTATAGAAATATTTACCGAGAGGAAACTGTACTTCTTTTCTTTCTGATATGAGGTTGTCTACAGAACGTGCTGGTGAGCTTGTATCTGGACAAAATATTTGATATGTATGCAGTACTCCATGGCTGGGAAGTATCTGAAGTACTTTTAAGACCAGCTCTGAATATAAAGCCAAAGAAGCAGGTACACTCATGTTCTGTGAAGGATTAATTTATTCAGCCATTTCAGTATTAACAAACCTACTTAACAGGTTCAGATGACCTAAATAGCTCCACTCCTCTTTTTTTAAATACAGTGAGGTATAATTATAACATTTGTATCATTAATCCTTGCATCCTTTCAATTAAAAATATGCAGTGCCATATAATTAATAAGAATTCAAACAAAATCAACGCGAGTGACAAGTGCCTTTGTACAATGCAGCTTTCAAAGAAATCCATTCAGTCTACTCACTGTGAGCAGATACACAGCTATTGAACGAAAGGTTAATGGTGCCAGAGCAAGGACGCATTTTACAAGTAAAGATCCAAGGGTATATAGATTCATACTGTATAGGTTTGTGCAGTGAGAACATTTGTGCATATCTGATTACACATTGTTGGTTTCTTCCAAATCCAAACACAGAAGGATCATCTTTGTGGCTGACCAAATCCACCTCAGATCCATGTGTTTGTCTCTGTGCAGTGAGTGTGCCCTGCAGAGCTCACTCAGCCTCTTGAGCTGCACATGAAAGGCTGAGGGAAATGGCGGTCCCTCTGGTAATATCCGCACTGGGACACAGCCCTACATCTGCTGACCATCCGCAGCAGAACACGCCACTGTCCAGAACCAGGCCAGAACGGGACCAAAGACTGTGGCTGCACGGTCCCCACTCTCATGTTCAGTCTGTGTTTTGGATGAAATAAAGGAGGGACACTAGGCCAGTCAGTGGTCACATTTCTATATAGCACTTTAGCACCTTCAAAACACATTCACACACAGATTCATACACCAGTGAACGCAGACACGGGGGGCAAGGTGGGTCAAATGTCTTGCCCGAGGACACAATGACAATATGCATTCATCTCTACCATTGATGTTTTGTTTTTTTTTTTAATGTCAAGAGCAGGATTCAAACTGCCAACTTTCAGATTAGACCAGAAGATAGTGTAATACCTTCTGATCTGATCTCTAACAACTGACTTATTACCATCCTTATCATTCAATGTACAATAAATGGAACCATAACTTCTGTTCAAATTCAATATCACATGTATTTTTTCATTGTCCTGGTGGACTTTTTGTTAATTTTCTGTACTACAAAAAGATTTGAGCTGAAGAGTGGCTGAATAAATAACATCCATGACTCATTATAGATAATAACAGATTCTTAAGTGTTCTGGCATTTTTTATTGCAGCTCATTATTTGGGAGTATTGTGTGTGAAAAATCTGCTGACAGCCCTACAAGACACGAGATTGGGTCCACGAGAACGCAACAGAATGAGCTTTTGACATAATTACTATGTATAGAATTACGCGATTCACTTCCCAGTTATTTTCTTTATATTAGTGAACATGTATCGCCTCAAGATGTGCAACAGACAAATATATACACACGAAAAACAACTCTCACAAGATTATTTTCCACATGTGAGCACGGCCCTGCGTCACGAGATCATGTCCCTTCCCAAGTACACAACATTCTTTAGAAAACTCTCTCTCTCTGTGTTTTCACCGCTTCATCCCTTCTTTGCATGAGAAAGGCAGGTGCGTGTATGCGGCCGGGCGACAAAGGAGTAAACTGGAGTCTGAATCAATCCAGCATAATCCAGGTAACACTGGTGTAGGTTAGCCATATCCTGCCCAAACAGCCGCACTCTCACACAAAGAATGCGCCTTCTCCTGCCAGAACAAACAGCTGCAGCACACCTTTACGGCCTGACTGGTTTAAAGGTCCACTATGGAACTTCTGTCCATAGAGATTGTACAGCTTTGCCTGGAATGCTTCACATCTCCATAGAGGCAAGTTACAGGTCAGGTTTGTGGAAAAGTGACCCTGCTCACAATAAGAATGTGTGTTTTTCAAGTAATTTTTAGCAATAAAAACACGTAATATTGAAGAAAAGCATGTTATTGAAGTTTAATACCATACGGTGGAACATTCCAGACGAAGCAACAACATCTCCGTAGTGGTGAAGCTCCCACTTTAGTGCACCTTTAAAGCTCCTGTATTAAATAACATGAATTCAGGTGAGCTTTAAACACTTTAAATCAAGTGTGGTTTTAGCCATGTTAAAATGCTGTTGCCTCATCAAAAAAAATCTAGAGTTTTCTTTTGTTTCATTCACACAGTTTGAGAAATCCTTATTATTAAGCTGTCTGCATCTCCAAAGCTCAAAATGCTCTGTTCCACCTTGTGCTAGTTAGCAGCTACCTTTTACCTTTTGTTCAGTAGAGATTGGTGATTCCAGGGCTGAGATCATCCAAAAGATTACAGTGAAGGTGTATACCGTTTAAAAACACGGTGGAGCACTTCCTGTATTACCACATGACATCACAAGGTGGAACAGAGAAAATAACTCAGCCTAAATATGCAGAGTTTGTGTATTAAACAAGTGTGAATGGAACAAAATACAACTCCAGGTATGTTTTTAATGAGGAAACACAAATCAGAAAATAGTGCAAGTTGGGCCCTTTAAGGAAATTCCCATGATCCTCTTGGACACTCAGGTCTCAGACACCCATCCATTCCGGTTAGAATTAGGCTCTGATTGTGTCGGGGATGTTAAGATGTTAAACAAAATCTTCCCAGAGTCGTAGAGCGGTATCTACATCTGCGGAAGTCCAGATAAGCTCATGGGTGAGAGAGAGAGAGAGAATACGAAAGAGTAACAACAGAGGGCATTGATGGATGAAGGACTGTGCACTCTGCTCTGGTGCTGATCGCCTTCAAATTCCAAATCTGCTGATGTGGCACTTCATTGTAGACACCCACCTAGCAGTTTATGAAAATATGCATGCATTGTCCACAATCACCAAACCAGACATGAAACTGAAGCAATTTCTGTATCTTTTCAGTTTCAAATAGGTACCACGTTTGCTAGAAGTAGTATGGGCTTTATTACTGTGAGATTATTCATATGGAGCTCCTGTTTAATATTAAAGGCAAGAATATAGTGCAATATGTATCATTTCACATAACAACCCTGTATAATGGGACTATTGAGAATCCACTGCCTATTTATGAGGAAGATAAAAAAAAAAAAAACACAAAAAAACTTGTCCTTCAGCAATACAGAACGTGAATAATTTATACATTCATGTTAGCGGCAATCCATCACCAGATTGTACAGAAAATTTGCATAAATAGTTAAAGTAGTTTGAGACTTTGAAGATGTGTTTGGATGTAAGATCTTAAACTTTGGACTTAAAGGTGAGCAGGTAGATTGTAGGGATAGTGTTGCCCTCTAAGACTCAATCCAATAACACAAATAGGACTGTGAAAATGTCAAGCGCATTCACACACAGCTGTTTTCTCCTGGCTATGGTTTCACAATGACACACAACAAAGAGTGACGTCACGTGTGGATAATTATGTCCTGTGAGCGCGTGCTGCTTTCGCTCAGAGCCTTTGTAGTGTCTCCAGCAGACAGGTTTAACTGTGGCACACCAGAGACTGCGTGATACTGAGGGTGCTGGCTAAGCTGTGAGCTCACCAGTTCTTACAATGGCAATCCAGATGGTGTTTGTTTCTTCAAGGACATAATTGAAATCAGTCAAATAAGAACAGGTACTAGCACGCATAACTAATAAAGTAAATACTAATGCAATACAGGGCTAGCATGCGCTCACAGTCTATTCGAAATCTCATACATTATTTATTTATCGCTAAACGTGGTTGCGGTAAATGACTTTTTTGTAGCCACAGCAGCCCTGAGGTCGACTAACATAAGAGAGGCTGTTCTACTAAGTAATCTACTTAATCTTTATGTATTTACTTGTCTTTATTTATACATGAAGAGCCCAATGAGAGCACTTACTCTCCTTTTCATGGGCACCCTGTTCAAACACAGAACAATAGAAACAAAAAACTAACAAAACAAATAAGTACATAAGTCTGTTTAAACATCAGGTGTGAGGATAAATATTCGTCACCAGATTATTAAATTGCATTTGTGACACCTTTTTCCCTTCTCAGCAGCCAGTCCTTAGCCTTATACAATCATGTAATCTTGTATTAAATGCTCCTGTACCAATGACTTAACAATCAAGTGAAATATTCCAGCAGTGCATGAAGTAGTCTCTTACAAAAGTATTTCATGCAGTGACTTGATTGTGTTTAAATGTGTGAACTCTATGGGTCCACTTTATTTGAGGGAGTTACTGCAGCCCTATACTACACTACACTATATACTCTACCTGCTGCTGTGCCCAAAGCCAGGTTCAAGACCAGAGGTGACAGAGCCTTTTCTGTGGCAGCACCCAGACTATGGAACAGCGCCCTCTGCCTCTCATATCCTCTCTGTCTTCAAAGCAGTAGACCAGAGGTGCCCAAACATTTCAGTGCCGTGCTTTAAACACAGCTTTGACAGAGCCGCTGTGTGTTGATAAGAAACACATTCATTTTAGGTCTGTATCACACTGCAATGTGATGTTTGAAGATATAGTGGTAGAAATTGTTTCATTTGCTGTTAAAAGTCCTGCTTATGATCAATTGGGCCGACCTGAGGGCCAATAAAAACTGATCTGAGGGCCGCATTTGGCCCCTGGGCCGTAGTTTGGACACCTCTGCAGTAGACTGAAAACCCACCTCTTCTCCCTGGCATTTAATACCGGCTAGACATGATATCTTGGTGTTTTATTGTTCTCTCTCTATGTATCGTGTTATCTGTATATTTGTTTTGTTTTGTTGACTTTTATGTGAAGCACTTTGCTCAGCTGAAGTTGCTTTAAATTAACAATATGAATAGGCTTGAACATAATTAATCTTAAGCACTGAAATAACAACTACATGATTTATGATAGATTTTTTTGTAATATAATTCATAAAACATTGTGGTTACACTTTATGCAAGGGTTCACTTAGTACCAGCTGCTCATTTGCATACTAGTTCATTTGATGTTAATTATTATTTCTTCTGCATAACCTTATTCTCCTCAAAAAGGTTTTTGACTGAATTAACCATTTACAAGTATTCAAATAAGCAGATAGTTGGAAATTGAAAAGCGTATCCTAAAATAAAGTCTTACAAACATTTTAATATCAAAGTCATACAAATTCAAATGAAAAATATTCCAGTTTGACTCAAAAGCTAAAGGTAAACAGTCCAACAATGCCCCTAAAATAAAACTTCCAATAGTTTTTGCCCTTGATCTTTCGACCTTTTGGCTGTTGGGTTGTGGTAGTTAATACAAGTCGTCTGAATAAGTGTATCAGAAGTGAGTAATGATAGAGACAGTGTGTTCTGTGCAGATTAGCGGTGTTCATTAGCGTGCTAATGAAGTCTCTCTCCCCGAGCAGCAGGCGGTCATGGCCCCTTTTAACTTCAACCTCAGGAGCTCTGCCATCACTCTCACACACAAACAAGTACCCACACGTGTTCAAATCTCCAACCACAAAACAGCACACACTATGTAACTTTTCTGGAGGCAACCTACGTGTCTTGATATTGCTTTACCTGGAATGTTCCCTAGTATGGTATTAAAGGTGCTCTATTATGCAAATTGACTGTTATGAGCTTTAAGTTATGTTAGAAAGTTGTTGTCGGAAACATACCCAGATTTGTGTTTTGTTTCATTCACACATTTTTGAGTAATCCTTTATTATTAGCCTATCTACATCTCCAAACCTCAAAATGCTCTGTTCCACCTTGTGATGTCATGCAGTGGGAGTTTTCAAGTTAGCAGCTACCTTTTAACTTTTGTTCAGTAGTGATTAGCAATTCCAGGGCTGAAATCGTCCAAATGATTCTAGTGAAGGTTTATGGAGTTTAAAACACAGTGGAGCACTTCCTGATGACATCACAAGGTGGAACAGAGTGTTTTCAGTCTGGGAGAAGAACTCAGCCTAAATATGCAGGTTTGTTTGTGTGTTAAACATGTGTAAATGAAACAAAACACAACTCCAAGTATGTACTGATGGGGAACAATATTATAACATAGATCAGAAAATGCCGCAATATGGGACCTTTCACATATCTCCATGGATACAATGAGGCGACTCTGCCAAGCTAAGTTACAGGTTAGATCTGAGAACCCAGACCCACTCAGTAAGAAAGTAAGTATAGAAAGTATTTATTTGATGCAGTTACACCTATTTATTCATGTGATTATTCAATGATTAAAATATATGACAGATAAGTTGAAAAGCAATAACATCTCCATGGAAACAAGCAGGTGACTGAACCACAAAAAAATAGGTTACTACTGCGCATGATGTAATGGTCCAGACAGGTCGGATACAGGTACAATAAAAGTATCCAAATACAAAAACAGTGCACTTGATGTTGATGATTCTTGCACAGGGATGTATCAAGAGTTAGACAAATAAAACTAAGTAATATGTCTGGAGAAAGACATGACACAGACACAAACAAATATTGATGTTGCCAGATGTGATGCTGAACGGGGCGGAGATAATTGCTGGTGTGCCTGTGCCTAACTCTCTTCTTGAGGGAACAGCAGGTCACAGATTTCCGTCAAAGGGAAAAGTGGGTAATGTTGCTTTAAGATGCCAGCAGCGTGCATCACATCAAACAGGGAAAAATACATGTACAAAGGGATATGATTCTCCCACTAAGAAAATTAAAAACACACTGCTGAGATATGTCCCAATTTTGCACAACAGTAAACTAAAATAATTCAAAGACTGCTGTTGCCAGGTCAACAATAGCATTCATATAGGTTTTTAATGAGGACAGTTTTGGTAATGGTGATGAAAATGGATGAATGTGTTAGTCCAAAACCTTTTCTAATTGTCAATGATCAGCTTGGGTCTTTTTAATTAAGAGATCTACAGCAAATTCTCTGCAAGGAAAAGGATGAAGTTTGGAGCAAGGTTCTTTCAATTATATTGGGTTACACTGCAGTTTTTAAGTACAAATTGTTTATGTTCAGAAAATTAACATTGTAAGCCAGTTTTGATTCGAAAATTTGAGCAAAAATGGACATCAGTCATTATGAGGAAAGGAGATTGTAATACATATTTTGTCATATCGCCCGGACCTACTTTCACTCATTCAGAGATAGCAAAAAGTTACTGTATCCTAACTGGGTTGATCACCGTAGGCCTCGGGAAAGCAATCTCTGTGCCGGCATATATTTATCTAAGCATATTTCATTATGGCCCACTTTCTAACTAGCTTCTCAAACACCAGACACCTGCTGCTATTTTTGCAGGGTGTATATTTATTACTCTTACTTCATGTGAACTGGTGAGACAACACTTTACAGTCAACTGCTCTGTTAAACAAGCAAGTTGGAAAAAGTAATGGACTCCCTTGATAATAAGGTAATAGTAGTGTGAATATTTTGTATGAGGTCTAATCGCTATCATCAAAGTCAATGCAAGTGCAAACACTATATTGCTTATTATAAAAGTTGCACTGTGTAACCTTTTGGGGGAAGGATTGCACAGTATGGAGTTAAACCCAGCTATCTCCATGAAAACAAGCCACCAACTACTCGTCCACACAAAAGATAAACCGGTGCACAAATGTAATGCCATATACAAAATACCTTGCATATCTTGCAATAAAACATACATCTGGGAAACAGGGAGAGCTTTCAGTAGGCGGAAAAAGAAACGCAGGGCAGAATGTGAGAAGGAAACAGCAAAGCCGTGCACACGAGTAACAGAACAGCAACTCAAATCAACCATTTCTGACCATTGTAAAAGACGGGACGGAGCTAACATCATTGAGACAAAAGACAAAAGATTAAGGAGGCAATCAAAAATACAGAAATGTTCCCACGGGACTTTAAACCGGGACAAGGGGGCCTTTTCACTCTCACACACCGGCGATACTGTCCTGAAGAAGTCGGCCTGTAGATGGCGCTGACGTCCTGCCTCCACCGGTAGGAAGACAGCACCAAAACCTTTCAAATCATCTGACTGACGTGACCACTCTGGCAGGCCAAACTGTCAGCTATGAGAACAAACTAAACCTTGGTCTGAAAAAATGAATCTATTTAAATAAATTAACAGAAGACCAGAGGAACCTTGCTGGACTGCAAGCCTCCAGATCTAGTTACAGCTCAAGTCTGTAGCGAGGCAACCCCTGCTTGCTTTTCAATGTGATTACGAGCAATAAAAATATCTGCAAATAAATAAACCAAGAAAGGATATGTAGTGTTGATAAGTAGTGCCTCTAAGTTAACTGAATGCAATAAAGCTGAAAGGGAGATGGGGGAGTGAGGTGCATTGCTTAACCCAGGTTCTTTTACTGTGTGGGAGTGAAATTCAAAGACTGACAACCTAAGTGGCAAGGCTGACTTAGGAGACAGGTGGCGCACAGGAAAGGTAGCGATTTGTTATAGCTCATAAAAGAAATGGATTTTTAAATATCTGTACAGAAATAATTTAAGTGTAGAAATGACTGCTCCTCTTGTGGAATAATGCATTTTATGCGCTGACACAGAATAGGTAAATATCTGTGAGACTAGGAAGTCGGGGTTGTTTCAGCATAATGAGTCATAGACTGTGCATGTTCACAAAAATAGACAAAATACAGTTAGTCAGTCTGTGCAGTATGAGCTATCCAGATGCCATTTTAAAAAGAAAGAAAATAGAAAAGGAGGTAAGCAACATCATCACTCAATGGAATGAATATTGAATAATAGTAATTCAAGTACCACAGTGAACGATTTGACATATTTTGGTAAATGGTCACATTCTTATATAACACTTATCCAACTTCACGGCTCAAAGCACTTTACATCAAAGAACCACTCACCCATTCACATGCACATTCATATATCAGTTTATACACTAGGGGTGAGGTGGGCCAAGTGTCTTGCCCAAGGGCACACAACAACAGCATTCATCTGTGAGAGCTGGAATCGCACCGCCAACCTGTGGGTTAGTGGATCTGATTGCTCTCAATGATGTGTATGTCGTGAGCAGGATTTCAACCACCAACCTTCAGATCAGTGGACAAACACTCTAGCAACTGAAAATCCCAGAAAATTGTAAATTGTAAAACATTTGTTAAATATTTATTTCATAGCATCAGCTCTATATGTTTGAATTTAAAACTCCACATCGCATCACCAAGTAAATAATAATTAAAAAAAATATTGCACTGGACTTATATAATGCCTTTCAAGACACCAAAAGACACCTACAGTAGAGTGATTAAGACATGAGGCTGACAATCTGCGCCTCCGACCACAAACGACCGCTCATTCACACTCGACATTCATACTACGCAAGTCAGGTGAAGTGTCTTGCCTATGGACACAACAGCAGTATGCACTAGACTAGCAGCATCTGGTATTCCCAGCGGTCAGAAGTCCAATATAATGTTTTATATTGGATGGGTGATGTAATGCACGTCTTTGTAATCAACCGGTGAATGTCCTAGTTCTAGGAAATAGTTTCCAGAACATAACATTATGCTTCACAAATAAGTTGAAAATAGGAAGTACTACATTTCTCTCAACCCACTTTGACACCAAAGAGCTTCATTTTGAAATCCCTGCTCTATGATACCATATTTGTATAAAAGTCTAACTCACATGTCCTCTCTGGCCCTTCTCCTGATGCCTGACATCCATCCTCGTCATCACAGTCTGTGCTGCCCTCCTCCACCTCTCCACTGGCCAGCTCGTCCCAGGCTTCCATCTGACCCAGATTCGGGAACCTCTCGTGGGTCTCCTGCAGAAAAACATGAAGAGGGAGAGTGGATGTTAGCACATTGTGTGAGACACTGTACCGACCTCTCGCACCTACTTATTCAGGTCCCCAGGGAAATACAGTCCGGGCTTCATATTGATGTGAAAAGTGCTAGATATAGTTTGGTAAGTCATAACTTGAACACCATGCACTTCCACTAGAATAATATGGACATTTAAACTTTTAAACAACAACAAGAAATGTCTAACTAGTCTATTATAAAGCCAGTGCATGTGGTAAACAACATTATGGTCCATGGGTGATGTATTACGTTTAATTAGAGCCATCCTGAGATAGGGGCATTAGCTTAAACCACAGCAATTTTCTCTATAGTCATTGTTCCCTTGATGTCTCCCTAAAAGGCATTACTTCACTGATCGAGCCTGTTGGTCCCTGAAATCAACTGTTTTAATGGTATCTGTTTAATTTACAGTAAAAAGTGTGAAAGTTTCATGGAGGTGTATAGTGAGAGTTTCTATAAGAGGACTTTCATCAATACAGTTTTTCATTAAATGGAGATCAATAATAGGGTGAGGATAAAATGATTGCAGCTGTCTGTTAAGGCTGATTTAAACATTTTATAAGAATTATTGATTTCAGACAATCCTGTATTATATTAGTTGCTAGTGGAGTGTTTCCCCCTGAAGATATTTAGGTCCATGCAGGTACAACAAATAGACATATTTATACCCATATTAGACCAGACTGTAGCGACTTTGCAGAAGTTAAAACATAGACTGTATATATAAATGGACATCGCTCATGTGCTAGCTGACATGTTCCAAATCAGAAATGAGCATGGGCGTGCTTTTGGCTCCATTGACTCTGGCTACAATTCAGATTCTATTGAAAATCTGCCACCCCTCTCTCCATATCTGCTGCTGTCACGCTCGTCATTTTGGTCTTAAAATGTTCGTATTAATCTGCGCTACATGATCCTGGTGTTTTTATTTTTCGCTATTGTGTTTGCAAACATTAATAACAGAACATTAAGGTGCATTCTTTCCACAATGTCGTTCTCGCTAGCATTAGCAACAGGTTTGATTGACAGCGTTACTAAGCGCGTGCTCCCTGCTAAACCAGGAGGGCGGGAAGGGGAATTACCATCAACAGCCTGGCTCCGGATTGGCTCTTTGGTTGCTATGATACTCGCGGTCAGAATTCCAAATATGGAAGTTGGCTCCAAATTTGCCCGTATAACTACTAGCCCCGATGAGCTACATTTGACTGGGTGATGTCAAACACTCCCTTTGCCCACTTCTTTAGACAGGCTATGAGTTTAAATTCTCCAAGTGTAGATTTGAGAACACATTTTACATTACATTTAAGAAAAAAAAAAAAAAAAAAACAAAAACTTTATAAGCTACATTCACTGCTAATGCATCACAAATAATGTATATAACAGATTTATGCTGAAATAATAACATAAAATGATTATTGTCAAACAGGTATAAACTTGTACACCGCGAAATTCTATAAAAAAAAATCTTTAAAGGTGGGGTCCCAAGTCTATATAATTCCACATAGAATTGCTATATATCTTACTGATGAGTTAAATATGTTGCAGTCTTCAATTGATGTGGTTTTTTCTTACCAGTCTATTGGAATGTTTTACTAATTTGCGCAAGAAGGTCAGTCTAAACCCCTATAAGCCTTTGCGTTTTAACATTAGGATTCTGAACATTCTCTGCCTTCGCTTCATAAAACGTCTGACATTTGAAGTTTATGCCCCACATTACTTTAGATTCTCTGTTAATTTTCACTCTTAACCCATGCCAGATCATTGCAGTCATTTCTATTAGCATGCATACAATATAAAAAGTAGTGCGTGAAGAGGCTTTGCTAGCAGAGGAGGGCGCGAAGAGCCTCAGACCCTGGTCCGTGTGATGTTCCGCCCTGTCAGTATGTGGCCCAGTAATTGGACCCCCTGCTGGCCCCTCCTGCTGCAGACCATCATCAAGGTAGTCTTTGTACTACCACATCATGACTGACAAGCAAGCTCTCCTGACACAACAACAAATGCTGCTTTGGAGTACGAGGACATGGTCAAAGCATCAATATTACATAGAGAGGGAGAGAGGGAGGGAGAGAGGGAGGGAGAGAAATAGAGAGAGAGCAAAAGGACGCAGCTTTCTTCAAGATGATATACACTGGACTGCAAATACGCTGCTCGCACTTGTTTCAAAGCATGCAATTGATGCCATATTTTATTTATATGCAACTAACAAGCAGGAGTAGTAAATGTACATGTTGAATGTGTGTGGACTGAAATGAAGTAAACTGGTGACATGCTGTTAAGGAACCTAGTCACAGAGCAAGATGTGTTATAAAGCATGGGTACTGTTGGCACCATACTGAAATTTTGATACTAAGGAATAGTATCCTCTGTACTGATTCCGATACCACAATGATTATAAAAAACACTCCTTCCTTTAGACAATACGATTTTCAACATTAAATCATACTATTTTCTTTTACAGTACCATGCAGTCTTATATCTGTGTAATCCCTCAGTCGTCCAGGTAGGTTCCATAGTGGCCCATGGGTGTATACTAGTCTATGTGTCTTATACTTGTTCTAATACAGCTCAAGATCATTCTAAATGTATTCAGGAAAGGCTCATTTCTGTCCTGTGAATGGTCTTAACTGTAAAAAAAAACACAAAAAAACAAAACACAAACCAAAATAAAACAAAAACAACAATTAAGAGAGAACATGAGATTGTCTTGGCCAGTGTTTTCTTTCCAGTTCTTACCCTCTTACACAGAGGAAAATATTGGTGTCTAAATATTTCAAGGATTAACAACACATTTGTATTTGTAGATGGCACAACCATGTGAAAACCATTGAGGAAAACAAGCAGATAAATTGTCTGCACACTGGAGCAGCTCAGACTGGGCCAGGCCGTTATGTACCAACAGTGTGCAGATAACCAGTGTGGTATTGGGCTAATAGCCGTGGCGTTCAGCTGACGTTAAACACAATGTGTTGTGTCCAGCTGACATAAAGCATGTTAATTACAGAAAGAATCAATTAAGGCAACGTTGCTGTGGAAACCACGGCCACAGGCCCGTTGTATTGCTCACTGGCCCATGCCCAGAGCAGTTAGTCCACCTCTATTAGCCACCTTCTCTCCTCAGACATATATATATGGAAGTTTTGTGTTAGAGACTAGAGTTAAAGCTTAATTTAAAGCATGTTTCTAATGCAGATGTGCCAATTTCCAAATGCAATAGTGCTGAACTGAAGACATCTGTGTGGTTATTAAAATAACCCTTTTCTCTATTCCTCCACATGTTTGCTTAATTAGACAAGGCAGAAAAATACTCTTTGACATTCAAGAATGGTAGAGGGTTATTTTTGGCAGTCAAAACAAGCTGCCTGCCTTTGTACGTAAGACTTTCCCTAAAATCACTTTGGCATCCAACGACAAATCAGGTATTTCCAAAGAGCTTTAAATGAGATCCCAATTCATGAAATATTTTCTAGGTCTCCTCTGAGGCTGCCAACTCATCCCCTCCTTTCTTTCCTTTCAAAAGCATTCTTCAGTGAGAGGATGGCAGGGCGGGTTTTGGGCATCGGGGGCTAAATTCCTGCTTGTATTTGCTTGTCACGTTGAAATCGGTTTGGCCTGCAGTAGGTAACATCGTCCTCATTTCTGGGTTGGAATAATATAGCTGTGGAACTGTAGAAGTGGACAGAAGTGGCCATTGTTGACGGTGAAATCTAACACTAAAAATCCACACAGGCAGCTGTGTTCCTCTGCTGCTGTCCGCTTCAATTGTTAAAGATGAGGCCAATAAAAGACCCACTAGTGACCGCTGACAGCTAGTTATTTCGCCTGGCTCTTTGGGAACGGAAATCTATATTTTAGCATGGTTTGAAAGACAAGTTTTGACGACTGGCTATCCATTTGCACGTGCTTTAAACAGAAATGTAATTGGCAGAAAATAACACACCATGTTGAGAGATTATAAGTGACTAAATGATCATGATTTGAGCTCTGCTGTTAAATCAAACAACACCCAAATGAGTGCTGTTGAAAATAGGTGTGTGTCTCAGGAGTGGTGTGCGTAATGCTCTCGACAGATACAAAAGTCAACTCACAAATCAGTGCAATGCAAGCTGCCACAAGCCTGAGTTAGTGACACATGCAAACCATGACCTCATGCACTGCTCTCAATCACCAGTGTGGTCAATGCACAAGAAACCATTACGGCCTTCGTCGATTAGGTCATGTAATAGGGCGTTTGTTAAAAGCTATGTTAACAAGCAGCTTACAGCCAATCATAGTACTATCAATATTGCATTTCTATTAAATGTGTGTTACTTGGTATTTTTGGGTTATATTAACTATAAACAATGAAGTATTTAACATATTTAAATACACAGAGGGGATGTGAACTGTGGAAAACGACAAAGATACAAGATTTTAGAATGGACTGTTGGAGGTATAACTCTAAAAATACAACCAAAAAGGTCGTAAACAATATATATTTTTTTTATTTCAATGTTTATTAATTTTTAGAATGAACAACATAAAAACTAAACAAACAGTGAGGACTCAAAAGACAAAGTCAAAAACAGAAAAAAACTGTTCTAGACAAAAGCATCACAATAAGCCATTGTGAGATAAGTAGATAGGACTGAAAAGCAGATGTCAGTCAGCAGTGCCTCATCCATGAGACAATACAAACAAACTGCCACACCCACCTCCTTCTGTTACATGTGAGTAAACCAGGACTACTAGAGCACTGGTGAAAAATGCATGGCAGTTACAAGTGACATCAGAAGTTCCCAAAGAGCATGTCTGAACAGCATCCATGTAAGGAAAATGACATCTTCTTACCACTGATACAGTAGTCTTGCCAGCACGATGAATTTGCACAATTTTTGTGAGTTCACAAACTCTTTAAGAATCCGTCTTGAACAGCTCCGGCTGAGTCGTTTGCATGTGATTGGTCCCACACCACAAGTGTTGTGGAAACTGACCAGTCACAGGGCAGTGGTTTGGGTGGAGGCCACCACTGAACGAACCAAAACAAACACGGCGACGCCGACAGACGTACTTCAGCTTATTTTAGCGGAAATAGGGACTTTTTTCGTGCACAGAGGGAAGTGCTTTGTACATTTGTGAACAGGTAAGATGCATGTGCTTTTCTCTCAACTGGATTTAAATAAAGTTAGATTTTTCAGCCTGTTTTGATGTTGTGACACTTTGACCAATCAACGTGATGTATTGTTTGAATGCTCCAATCACTGGTTCAGAGTTTTCAGCGAGAGCCATCCAGGAGAACTGTATTCAGAGGTACACGTATCAGTCTGACGAGAGCAAGGATACTGATATACTCAAAGGGGAGTAAAAGTGCATCTAATTTCACTTCAGGTTTTTACAAATATTCTGTTAATCCTCAACGTTTATGTAATCATTTTACGCAGAAAGGCACAGTACGGCTCTAATGCCACAGAGTGTGTGAGTTCACATGAACCTGTAATCCCTGACACAGATAACCTCAACACTGCAGCGTACTTACAGTTCCAGATTTAGCTATTGGTCTTCAGAAACTATAGAGACATTTGTACTCTGTCAAAACCAGTCTAGTCCCACATCTGGATAAACTAATGAGTGATCCCGTGCAAAAATTCTGCTAAATCAACAGGTAAATCAGGCACATATTTGAGCCGGATTAGCACAAAGTAGTGGTGTCACAAAACAATACATTGCAAACTACATTTTTGATACTAGGTTAAAAACAAAAAAAAAGTATAACTGATAATAAGAATGTCATAAAATTGTTAATGTTTCGATTATTGTGAGAAGAAATGGTCTATTTAAAATAACTGACATCATGGCCTAATTTCTCACATATAACTACTGACATTTAAGCCTAATACCTTTGTGTACAAGTATTTTCTTCCATGAGGTGCACCACTACTACAGATCCAGACCATAAGAAGACTATTAAAAATGTCCAAAGATGTCTTGAAATACTTTGTTAGTATCGACACCCGCTCAAATTAGTATCTGGTTTTGTTTTAGTGGAGATTATTAATAGTAGCTGTGTGTTGAATATTGGCACACAATATAAATACCAAAGGTAAGAAAATGCTGATGGTAAGTCATGGCTATCAAGTGTTTGTTTTCTGTTTTGGTGAAGTTGGTTACCACGCTCACACCAAACCCCTAGTGGTGAAAGTTGCTGGTGTAAAAGTTGTTGGTGTGATGTTGCCACGGCAGCAGCAGCAGTCGTACAGCCCAGTCTAAGGCCATAGTCTTCTTCAAGTGGAAAGAATCTGTCCCCTCCCTGAAAGACACTGCCAGTGCTTTCTTATCCCCAGGTCCCCACTAACTTTTTAAAGCCATGAGCCCATTACTTGTGCAACAGGCACTGCTAAAATATAAAGAACCTCTGTAGACCGGATTTCTATGAAAGATGAAGGTATTATCATTCTCTGTGGGAAAATGTTCTATCTCCAACATGGTCTCAAACAGCACTGCTCAGTCCAGCTCCATCAGATAGAACCAAATTCATATGGACTTGGAATTGGGATGTAATTCAAACCAGACTAACCAAAGCATACCTGAGAAGAACATCCAAGATCTCTTCTGGCAAAGAGGGAAATTAAAGTTTGAGACTTGAGCAACGATGTGAGAAGAAATATATCAGGCTAAATTTAAAATGCGTGAGTTTAAAAGTCTCAAATCCAGCAACTATGAGAGACAAAAGGAAGGACATCATTACATTTTTATCACTGAACATACAAGGTCCGCATTCAAGGCTGTATATTATGCAAAATTTACTCTTGGTTGGTTTTAGCTATGTTAAAATGTTGCTACATTATCAAAAAATACCCAGGGTTGTGCTTTGTTTCATTCACATGTTCGAGTAATCCTTATTGTTAAGCCGCCTGCATCTCCAAAGCTCAAAACGCTCTGTTCCACCTCGTGCTGTCATGAAGTCGTAGTTTTCAAGTTAACAGCTACTTTTTTATCTTTTGTTCAGTAGTGATTGGCAGTTCTGGGCTGAAATGACCCAAATGATTCTAGTGAAGGTGTGTGGAGTTAAAAAAAACAACAACTGTGGAGCACTTCCTGTGTTGCCACATAACATCATAAGGTGGAACAGAGTGTTTTCTGTTTGAGAGAAGCACGCAATCTAATTATGCAGGGGTTGTGTGTTAAACATGTGTGAATGAAACAAAAAAACACAACTCCGGGTGTGTTTTCAATGAGGAAACAGCATCAGAAAACAGCGTAACATGGGCCCTTTAAGAGATTTTCTAGCTCACTTGTTCTTTATCTATACTCGACTCAAAGGTCCCGAGTTGACCTTTGAGTTATCTTCACCTAAACAGATTATATATATTTGTACCATTTCTCATTTCTATCGAATTCGCCTGAGACCGAAACTGTAATCCACAATCCAATTCTAAAAATACTTATTTTTACTTCCTATTTGTAAGTAAACAGCGAATATTATGCAAGAAAAAAGGCAGCAGAAGTTTTAATTCGAGACTGTAGTTTCCGCCTTCTACCCTTTTTAATTATTGCTCATTGCTGTACGCCACAAGAGCTCACTCAAGGAATCTTTAATTAGTTTGAGTAAATTCGTTTTCATTGGAGAATATTACAATGGAGCAATTGCAGCTGAATTAGAAAACGACCAACATCGCAAAACACAGTATAAAGACTCTACATTCATTACGTTCTTGCTGAAATAGTTTTAACCGGTGGACTATCATTTCTCCACTAGACAATCTCTTAGCTCCACAGAATTACCGTAGAACTTACTCAAGGTCCCATCTGAATCAGAGGGCAGTGGCCCGTCCCATCAATCACACGACTGTGCTGGATTCCGCTGTTGGACTTGTTCCAGCGTCTCTCCTCACTTACCCTTTCACATGACACCGTTTGAGCGGAGTTTGAAAAATATTTTTCCTTGCTGCTGTTTTGCCACTGATTAGATTAAACATATAAATTGACAAACTGATGATCCAGTCTTTGCTCTCTTAAACAGATGGACCATTGTGAGAAAAAGTCCCCACCCTAAAACAGCTGTACTCATAGTTGCATGTCAAAAAATAGCCTTTAAAAATATTTATTGTGCGTATAAGCAGTAGTTAGTAGGAAGAGTAACAAAATGATACACAGGAGACAACTGCAGCTTGGCTTATTGGCATTAGGCTTGACCGGTGCGGCGTAAATCAATATGGCTGAGGTGTTGACACGCAATTGCTGAGCCTGTATAAGTATGCGTGCGTCAAACATTTGCTCTTGTGTATGCTAACGCTGGTTTAGCATTCAGCGCTCAAAAGCACACCGTGTGGAAGAGGGGTCAGTGTGGGTGTGTATGTAATGTGCCAATCCTCTTACTGCTGCGGTTACCAACTACTTTCCTCTATTAAAAATACACCGGCCCGACTGTCGCTAATCCAGGAAGTAGAGCGTATTCAACTTTCATAAGCTCTTGGTTATGAAACGAAAATATAGATAGCAGCCTGCACAAGTCTGTGGATGTCTTTTGTGGATGGATGTGAGGAAAACAAGTATTTCAGATTAAAAACTAGTTACTGTAAAAGCTATTGCAAAAATATTAAGCCTATTCCTGTTTATCAAAGCCACAATCAGATTAGTAATTTTCTATTACCAGCGCATACATAGCATTTGATTTATCCAGTACATAAGACTTATTGGAGCCTAGGAGCTGTGTCTCTTATCCAAACCAGACACAAAACTCATTGCGGTTGCGTCCCCAACATTTGAGTTTCTGAACCCTTTAAATGTCAACAGGACGTCCCAATGCAACTCAGCCTGTTACCATGACAACGGACCACTTGACAGCCTCTGTACAATGATCCAGTGCAGTCTGCCGAAAATGATGAGGAGCTGTCAGCCGCGGAGAAATCAGCCAGGCTCTGAAATCATTACTGTTTTACGTCTCCAGGATTCCCCAGGACACAGAGGACTTTTTCATTAAAAAGCTGGATTTTATTTTACTTACAAATGGTTTCAACATTTGGTGAATAAATGAGACACTTTGTACACGTTTTAAGCACCCAAAATGCCATTATCTTTCTATCACTAGGAAGCAGGAGGTCATCATTGAAAAGTAAATTAGAGTTTATTGCAGTTAGCACAAATGATAAATAACCAGACCACACAAACACGCCCATTAGCACTTGGGACCCTCATTCCCATTCATGTTCACTTAAGACAAATGTGGGAATTCAGACTGCAGGGGGCAATTTGAGTCATGTGCACTGCATACAAATGTACAGTACAAAGCAGAATTAAAACTGTCCTTTTCATGAAATGGGGAAGAAAATTACAAAAATAGAAAGATCAAAAGACACGCAATACATTTCGATGAGTAGAAAGGCCAGTGCGGGGAACCCGGCTCCATGGTGAGTGTGTGTGTCTGTGTGTGTGTGTTCAGATGGCCTCAGGGATCTGTGTGAACCAGCTCTTTTCTTCAGGACCCTTTCAGCCCTGTGCCCTATCTACATGACAAACAGGGAGACTTTGAAGCTGCCCCCGTCATCTCTGCCCATGTGTCACTCACTGCTGAACTTTTGCCCCCTTCCTCTCATCTCTCACTTCCCAACATAATTCGCTTTTTGGTCACTGGAATAGTGTCCTTTCCATGAGACATTTTCATAGCTTTCATTTAAGTTTTGGAGCACAAACTGACGATTCCATTTGAAGCTGGGGGAGCTGGCTTTTTTCTTGTAAAAGAGTAAATTTCATTTTCCCCAATATGCTTTGCAGTCTGAAAAAGTAGTTCCAAAGCTATGCATGAGCAAGCTGGACTGTCGTGTGGAGTTTTCAAACTCCCATATGATTTCAACCTACATATACTTTATATTTCACATTGATATTACAGAGCTAACGTCATTGTCAGGCTGATTTTTTACCAGGTTAGTGCATGAGCTGAGAAAAATCATGCACGTGAATATTAGCGATGGGCCAAAGTGTGAGGGACAAGTTCAAATTGTGGAAAACAAAAAAGAACTTAAGTACTCCAGCTTTGACATGGAATAGGATTTCAACAATATGCCATACCTGACAGAAGCGCTCCAGCCTGTCCTTGACTGCCACTAGATCAGGATCTGCAGAGCGAACTTTGACCTCCGGATTTTGCCTCTGGGCGGGCAGACCGTTTCCAACTACTCTGCTTGTATAGCTGTGAAGAAAACATGAACATACATGTTAAATACCAAGTAATTCTGAGCCTACTGTACTAAATGTAATGTAGTAATTACAAGATGATTTTAATCTTGCATGAGGGCTTTAGCCTTGAGGGGAACGTGTTGTTGGCATTGAATCAACTGATGCTTTTACACACTGCGAGGGGCTGATAAAGTGATTATATATCTCATGGGCCAGTGTCTTTCTATGTCTTGCTCTTATGGGACGCTCCATGTGTGTTGGGATGTGGTTGTGCATGCACTCACTTGTATATATTCAAGTCAATATCTGAAGAAGCAATCATAAAAGTGCTGAAGTGAAGATTCTCTGGCCTGTGATCTAAGCAACGTCTTGATAAGGTCTGTGCTCCCTCATCTTGCTGAAACAGCATTTTAGATCCAGTCCATAAAAATGCTAACATCTCCTCATATAAGCCTCTGCTGATACACATTACTTTACATGCCACTCTTGTTTATACCTTCTTCCTATTTCAATTGGCCATTTTGACACTGGGGCCTACTTTCAGTCCCCCTCCCAACATCACACAAACACTGTACTTTTGGAACGTACATGCAAGAGCCTTGTAAACTTCATAAGTACATAATAGCAATATGTTTTTAAGAGTAAAACGAGCATTGATTTCAGTTAGGGGTCTTTTTCTGAGCTATCTCCAAGCATGTTGTGAATTGCAATGGATTGAACATGCAAAAAGTCTACAATTTATCCAGCCTTGGGATAGACACAAGTTCAGTAAAGTATGGCTTTTAGTGTCTAAAAGCAGCAGTAGCGGTTGTATTAGTAGCCGTAATAGTAGCAGAGTTAGTACAGTGCACTCTGAGAAGAAATCAAGCTATTAATTACCAGAAGCTCTAGAGTTTTCCCTTGTTGAGATAGAACAATCAATAAGGCCGGGACACTGACCTCCCTTCTGGACACAAATGATGAATTGAAGAATTAAAGAGCGGTGTAAAGTGAGGGCTGTGTGTGCATGTCTGTCTGGAGGCTTGGCCTGCGATGACAGTGCTGGCCCGGATGTGAGCTCATCAGATGGGACGCTAACAAAAGGGCGCATTTGGCAGCAGGTTTGGCCTTTGGCTGCTTTTCACTGCAGGGTTAGCTTGATTTTACATGGAGCTCTATGAGGCCTG
Source organism: Periophthalmus modestus (assembly GCA_019594935.1). Classification (NCBI taxonomy): domain Eukaryota; kingdom Metazoa; phylum Chordata; class Actinopteri; order Gobiiformes; family Gobiidae; genus Periophthalmus; species Periophthalmus modestus. Next base: position 5,499,889 of record JAIEZT010000026.1, on the reverse strand, counting down.
TCACAACAAGACATCACAGGAAATTTGACCTCATGCATGTGCCGGGAAGTAAAGTGTACGACATGTGCGATTAAGCAAAAGAAGTAGTAGTTATATTAGACATATATGTGTTTTATTTTTATTATTGATATTTTTTATCATTGATCATAATTAATACTGCAAACAGTATTGAAACTAGATACTTTGAACAAGTATCAGTAATGAGATCACATAAATAGGAAAATATTTGACCTTTCCTGAATATTTTTTTAAATGAGCTTCGATAGATAAATAGATAAATGCTGATTTTGAAGGAATTGATCCATTTTGCAGCAAGTGAAAGACTAAGTCAACGATATGGAAACCACAATATTTTGTCAGTTACATTTTATTGCAAAAAAAACCCAAAAAACTTTACTGTCACTGAATCGCAATCGCAATCTTTTTCAACCATCTACATCTTCAACAGATCTATATGAGGAGTTACAAAACACATGCAGTAGGTGGCAGCAGACTGAGTATTGTGGAAGTGAAAGACACCATTTTTAAAGTAGTGGACTTAAGCTGAAAACTGACATTTCACTCAAAGTTTGGGTTTGTATACATCTGAACATACCTTACATCTATATACATTCTGTTTTACATTCTCCATGCATTTATGTGCTTATATGCATTTATTGTAGATTACTAGAAACCCCAACAAGTCTTTATGTAGATGATCTGTGTGGAAAGCCTAACAATGCAGTTGTTGCTCTCAATCTGGATCATTTAAATTGAATGCTTGTGACTTCTTGACTTCTATGGGAATGATTCACTGGGCTCTGAATATGCAATTGATGCTTCTACCCAAAGGCAGCTGTTCTTGTCTCTCCTCTTTTGCCTGTAGCATAAGCAAGAAGTGACCTGTACTGCCTAACACTGACCCTTTTCTCTCTGCAGTCCTGATCTATGTACGGGCCTGCAGCTAGGCTCTCAGCTCAAACACATTCTGTGTAAAAACTGTGAATAATAACTTTGCTTCAGTATGTAAACATTAAACACAATGGTCAAAGTGAGGTTAGCTCCTGAGTGAGTGGGCGTCTAGAGAACTGGCCTCAGGTACAGCAGATTGGTGTTGTCTTGGTTTATTACCACAGTCATGCTTAAAGGCGTAATTAGTGCATCAGTGTACTCCATTCAGTGGTTGGTTTTAATTAAAAAAACAGCACCTTAATTACTCTTAATAAAGTATAAGCAAAGATGTAAACAACATGACAATAACGATGAACAAATGGGTTATTCAGAATGATTCAGACTTAATAACTACTTAATTAAAGGGTTTGAGTTATAAGGGTTATGGTATGGTATGGTATGGTATATATATATATATATATATATATATATATATATATATATATATATATATATATATATATATATATATATATATATATATATATACATATATATATATATATATATACATACATATATATATACACACACATATATATATACACACATATATACATACATATATATACATATATATATATATACATACATACATATATACACACACACACACACACACACACACACACACATATATATATATATATATATATATATATATATATATATATATATATATATATATATATATATATATATATATATATATATATATATATATATATATATATATATATGATATGGTATAGTGTAGTATAGTATGGTATGGTATAGTTACTAAACCTGAACTCAAATAACGATATGTTCTTTGTGAATTAAGTCTTTCTTCATGCTTTAATAAGGGTATTTAATGTGTAGTGTTACCAGCATATGAATTCTAATGCCCATCTGATTTCTCTTTGAACAGGATTCTTTTTGGGAAAATGCAGTTATTTAAATGCAGATGTATTTAAATGAACTGCAACTGCCAGAGTAAGCTGAGGTGATGAACACACATTTTGGAAGTTATATTTAATGATATTGTTCCATACTGCTTTTACTTTAAAGTTGTTATTAGGATGTATAACAGCCAAGAGGAATGTGAAAGCAGTGCGAGCAAAGGACAGAATGATATGTTTGCGGCCAGTAACTTTACGAGTGGGACAAGTTGAAATGCAGTGAACGGGAGGTTTTGTTCAGAAAGGCCAGTCTGTTCTCACACAGAGCTCAGAGATCCTCTACTAGGACTGAGCACATGAAGCGACAGGCACCTGGTCAAATGGCCCAAGCAAACATTTAATCAACATGAGATATGTCCCAACAGAAGCATGTGCAAACTCCTACAGGCTGCACAAGCATGTGGCCTCCACCGCCTCATACACCACACACCATAGATAAATACTCTATAGAGTCACACCAAATGTACTGCTTTAGAACGTGTGATTGCTTGCACTGGAAGGTGGTTTAAATCCTCTATAGAAGGACTATGCTATAACATGATGTGCATCAAAGACAACTTTATTACACTGGATATGGTTCAATCATACAATAAAATGTTTCAGAACATCCCCGAGCAAACAAGTGGAGGTCATCTGCAGGCCAAACAAGCCCTTCTTTCCATGTTCCATCCCTGCCTCTCCCATCCAACTCACACAGCAACGATTATTTTAAACCATGTGTTTGGTCCTTAGGTTGTCCAAATGTGCGCAGACAAAATACACGCCCCAAAACCACAGTCGCCACAAAATAAGCTTCTTTAAAAAAAAAAATATCATCAACAATTAAAAAGTTCCTGGAAAGGAATCCACAGACTCTGTCTTGCCTAGGGCCTGATAGTGTCTAGAGACAGGTCAGATTCAGATTCAGATTCATAAAACTTTATTTGTCCCACAGGGCAATTCATTTGCAGCATTCTCAGAGCAGTTCTCACATACACATAAAGACACACAGTGTGTCAGCCCATCACAGTTTACACGTGGAACTCATCAAGCTGCTCCAACAATACAACAATATATTACTTTTTATTATTTTATATATTATTAATTGTTTTGATCACATTAAAATAGTTTCTCAACAGGCCGGTTGCTGTCCTTGTTTAACAATGGTTTCAGCATTTTGGTCTGCCCAGAACACACTGTTAGAAGTCTGAGAAGTACCTGGGACAGTGAGTTTAGGATTCCTCTTGAATTAGGAGTGTTTGTGTTTATGTGTTTGACCTGAGCTCTCTGAGGAGCAGCTGCTGCTCATGGATGTGAACATAAAACCGCTCCATGGCCGGGCCTGTCCCTGTGAGACTCCAACCTCATGGTGGTTCAGAACCACCAAGACATAAGGACTAATGAGGCTCCCTTTGAGAAAAGTTACACCAACTTTACCAGTAAAAGTCCAATCGGCTACATGTGGTAGTCCCCTTGAGTTGTGCTTTATTCTCTTTCAGCACAGAATTTTCCTATGTTCATTGGCCCAAGTCAGTAACAAAGTAACTGGCGAGGGGCATTGTTCCTGATCGGTTTATTATTAGGCCCAAGCGCCAGACGCTGGCGAAGGGCCTCTTAGTATAGTAAGGCCATGCAAAGCACAGCCGTGTAAGTGCACTGATGGGAAGTGACCGGGGACCCTCACCATGACGTAGGAATGCACGAGTGCTTTCTGAAGTTGTATAGTTTATTATATATATAAAAATTGAACACTGTTTTTGCATCAGTATATTCTTCGTCTTTTTCTTCTTATTTTTCTCTGGAACAACCCCCTCATCTTTGAGTGAGTCAAAGATGTCAAAATACTAACCTCTGTTTTAGCTTTCATGAAGTAGCTTGAAAGTTTCAAAGCATCAAAATAAATTCAGCATCAAATAAAAATAAGCTGCAGCTGATGTAACTATAGCAGCATTGTACTTGAGGCTTTACAGCAGGGTGCATTCACTGCATGTTGTCCAAAAGGCACAGAGTTGTTATGTTGTCCACTCCACCTGGAGCTGGACACCTGTGCACAGCTGGTGCTCCTGTGCTATTGTAGACCAGTGAATCATGGCTGTTTATGGCTTTGTGGTCGAGCTGGAATTACATCCCAATAAGTGGTTTCCAATAGCATCACCACTTCTTAAGAGGTCCCATGATGTTTCTGCCAACACACGCCACTTTACTGTATGGTTACTGTAATGAGTATATGGTTGAAGGCCTGACTACTCAAATTTCTAATAGCTATTAAGCCATGGAAATCTATCCTCTTAAGTAAAACGTGTTATGACAGCACTGAATAGGTTCACTCAAAATCTCTGTTTTCTTTACTCATCTATCTAAATCTATGTCACATGCAGGTATGTCACCTTTGGTCAACAATATAACCTGTGGTTTGCTAATGTTTCCATTTTAACTAAACACATTTGTTTTTCCAACTCTTAGAAGCAGAGCTTATGATTCACTTAAAAGGCCTTTGCACTCAGCATGTAATTACACATGGAGATTACGTGACACTTTGTTAGAGCTTTTCTACCTGTTTCTGTGTGTTTGCTGTAGGCCAAGCTCTGTCAATAATATCCCATTTGGCTCATCAGCAGCCCATTACAGGCTCAACAGTGCAAGCATGTTTCATCTCAGGGCTACTTCAGGCTAATGAGTAACTATTGATTTATCTAACTATTGCCACAGCTGCACTGATTTAGTGTGAATGGGTTGCTGTTGGCATCCAATTCTTTCATTTTATCACACATGAATAAAAATGCAGACATAAGCTAATAAAATAAAGTTACTCAACTATAATCTATGAAGACTGTATTCAGTTTGCTGTGTATAAATGAGCTGTTGACAACTTGTCGACAAAATGCCAATAGTCTATAGCTGTAGATAGGATACTTTTTTTCTTTTTTTTCTTTTCAGTAAGAACACAACAGCTTGTGGGGCTAAGAATTGGTTTAGTACTGCACTCTAGTGGCTACTACTAAATACTACATGTAGAAAATCTACACTGACAAGGAAATGATATGGACTTACCTCAGTCTAATTTTTCTCTTCTTAAACTTTGACACAAAAACCAGCACACTGAAGAATCAAACTGTATATGTTATAACAGTTTGATTTGAGGATCAATGCTGCAATCAATGCTTCCAAGCTGGAGAATACTTCTGTAGGTCCGTGTTAGCTCAGGTTAAGTCACACTGAATAAATAATGAAGAATGATTAGGGCCATGAACATTCAAATCAAACTGTGGTCAATGTGACTGCCACTCTAGACAGATTGCTCTATCATGATTCAGCACTTGTCCGTTTAATGCAGCTTTACTTTTTCGCATTGTGTTCAGATATATGACTGTTTTACACACAGCTCACACATGAGGATGTACAGTCAGAAACTGTCATTGATGCACATAGAAGCAAGATGTCCCAGGGCTTAAGATACTCTATAGTTGTAGTTACCCCAAATATCTTCAGTTAAAGCTTGCAGTTTCAGCCAACTAGATTTGGTTTGGAATGAGCTGCATCTCTACGCCTCATCTCCCACAAAAAGCCTCATCAGGACAAACGATCTGCTGATGTGACAGTAAAGTGGAAGTGATGAAGTTATTAAGAACCAGGGACACAGTGCAGAGACAAGAAGCCCACCCTGGGCCTTTATATTCTTAATGTTAAAGCTTTAATAGTGTGGGTTGGCAGCCAAACAGTGAAGCGGAGCAGCAGCAGAGACTGGGCTGTGGTTTGGTTTCAGGACATTCCCATGGCTCACTGTCCCGACTCTGTCTGTCACTGGGTGTAACTGCTCCCCACCTCTGCATATACCGGCAGAATACTGCAGGCTGACATAATGGACCACACAGACTTCTGGGAACAAACTACTGTTGCCCTGCATGTATATAAAAGAAAGACATGTGGAAGTAGAAATGACTTTTAACAATAAGTTCAACTACATTATTATCCCCTGTGGAATGCATGGGTGATTAAAAATACAGTAATATTATCTGTGATAAATGATGAATTTCTATGTCATTCAGCTTGAGTGAATACAGTATTTGAGTACTTTTACTACTGTGTTAGTTAATATAGTAATTAACTCTAAAATCAACACATTTCTCAATAACTTATATTTTAATTTAATATTATGCACGAAACACTGTGTAAATCAGCCGTCACAGCAACATCACGTGATCTTGTGATGATGACTACAGACAGTAGTCAAAACATGTCCAAGTCAATAAACAAACTGGTCTGTTAGATCAAAACAAAAAGTAATTTAAAGAGTCAAATTCTTATTCATACTTTCCTTCCATCAATATTATGAAGAGTATATGGGCTTGCAATTAAACCAACCCCCAGTAGATGGCAGCATTTTCCAGCCTATAGCAAATTCTCAATCTCGCATGTATGTCGTGTGTTACTAAAAAATATCCTGTATTATGCATCATATAGAACAGATATAGATAACAGCAACAGATACAACAGAAACAGCACCTACCAGATGACACCATGACCTCAGAATGGCTTTAAAATACGACAAAAAGTGGAATGGAACATTATCACACAGAGCAGACCTGGGGCAATTACCTATGTGGCTTTGCAGACACATGGCCACATGCCGAGCAGGGCATGGATAACTGAGGTTAGAGGTCTGGGGGAGAGGGAGGGGCAGTTGGTCTATGGACGCAGACAAGGGCAAGCAGGGGCAAAGCCGGGAGGGTAAACTCTGCCCCACCGCACAGACACAGGGTGGAGTGGCCCATGATCCTCTGCTGTGGTCCCACCACCTGTTTGTCTGCCTGTCTCATCCACCACTGAGAGACATGTTCTGAAAGGGGGCTTCCAAGCACACAGCACTTTCACCTTGAATGGACTCTCTATGTTCCCACTGCACAAAAATAAGTATTCAGACTTTATTTGAGTAAATGTGGGGCTACCTTAAATTAATATTAAAAGTAGAAATACTCAATTAAAAGGAAAATAAACTAACCATAACTCTACCAATAGGGTACTTTGACTGGTAATGCTGGTCTCAAACTCAGGATGACGCCTTAGCAGCTCTGTCCATTTTGTCCAACTGCTTACTGTGTAGTGACACTTTCAGTTTTTGGTTGAAAACAATACTCACATATGTAAGTACTTGCATAATTTAAGAAACGTACACTAGACATTTGGTCTCCACGGCAATTCCCATGACAGACTCTCTTGATGACAACAGTGGCCGTCCCGAAGCTGCGTCGTTTAGGTAAACACACAAAACTCTAAGATAGTCTCTCCACCCTCACATGTACAGTGCATTCGAGTCAGTGAAGCAGGCATTCACATACCCAGACACAGCCACATAGAGCAGAGGAGGCTCATGGGGGGTGTTGAGTGAAGGGGTCAGGGATCAGCCTCTCCTCGCTGCAGTAAAGGGCACATGGCGATGCTACTCTCCCCCATCTCCTGTCGTGGATATAGAGACATATGCTGTATACACCGACAGCCCTGCACTACATTTGCCATGCCTCATATAAGCAATCAGAAAAAGAACTCTGTCTCTATAACAAGTGGTCCCCTAGTGGCCAATAAGGCAGACATCCGAGAGCGCATTTTAGATTGGAAAGTTATAGACTGGGCTCTAATTACAGCCATGTGACACCAGAATAACATTTGGGATTATAACGTGTGATGCTGTGTAAACTTCTCATGGGGCTGAGGCGTCGCGGGTGCCACGTATTCCCAAACTCTGAGGAGCTGTTATCTGAATGAAGAGCGACAGATGGTAGCGCTGGCAAAACACATGATCAAAATGACTTTCTGGGCACAGGTCCCAGTGCTGGTGCTCATGTATGTTTGGATCAGACTTCACAGCTGGCTGCCAACAGTACATCAAAAGAGTGGCATCGGAAGGTACATTTGCAATAAGATTTGATTAATATAAAACTGAATGTGTGGTCTTGTATGATTTGGGTCTTGTTAGTGCCAATACAATTCAAACCATGAATTTTCTTTCAGTATAAACAAAGATGACAGAAGAACTTTGGGTACTAAAATCAATGCTAACAACTGAGCTAAATAAAAATGTAAATTATTTATGGGCTTGCCTTTGAAACTCTCTTTAAAAGCTTAGTACTTGGAAATATTTGTAAATGCATGTCAACACTGAGAACTTAGTTGAGTCAAGAGACTCTACAGTTGCGTGCTCATTTTGAGTTTGAAGTAGTTGGTTAGTTTATAGTTCCATCACTGTTGTGAGTGTGACACCATGAGGCCCAAAGGGAGACCAGCCGCAGTCCTGGGAACAAGGCATACAATGAAATGTGCCAATAACTAGGAATTTCTTAATAAATATCTTAAAGGTTTTACATTTTAAGTAAAATTCACTTTTATGAACTTTTGTTGTAACATGCATGTTTGAGTAATCCTGTTCTGCATTTGAGCCCTGACTTTATAAAAAATTGCACTTTTCACCTACCCCATAACCCCGTCACATCTCTGTACATTATGCGTTTGGTAACACAGGGTTCAAAAATGTCATGTAGCAATTTTTGAACAAAAAAACACAAATCTGTTGCTTGCTTTCATGAAATGCCACTATAAAGAGGCAGAACCTGTCAGTTTGGAAGCCAATCGACCCTTTTCTATTGTCAATCCACTTTAGACCAATATAGCAATGATTTATGCATGTTATTATTAAATACAGAGTAATATGAACACATTCATTAAAATAAACAGAGTTTTTACTTTTGAAAACCACTGAATGAGAAAACGTTAAACTTCCAAAATGATCTACTTAATCCAAAATCTGGGGACAATCTTCCAGTGACATATAATCCCCACACAGCCCTTTCACACACAGTCGAAAATGATCCTGAGACAGAACACTTTTAATTATCTTGAAAAAATTGAACTAGGTGTGGGGTGTGGAGCTGCTTCCCTTTTCAGGGCTGCGTGCAGAGGCCGCATTCCCAGCACCACTCAGGGGGCTCCAGTGAGCAAGCCACGACACCAAACCCAGCCGGAATTCTAGGAACGTTTTCCCTGCGGTTTCAGGTTACCGCACACACAGGGCACGGATCACAGGCCTCACACTACACCCACCACAGTCCAATACTGTACTTTTGTTGTTTGGACAGAGTTGGATTTGTTAGCTTTGCCTCTCTCCGCCCGTGCCTGTCATTCATTATAATTGTGAACTTACACAAACAGTCAGTCAGTGGCTATTGCCCCACTCGACAAGTAAGAGGAGCTACCAGAGCAAAGCACGCTGCTCAGATTCTCACCCTGACGGTAAATGCCACACTGTACAAACAGACGGTCACACTCAAACGCAAGAGGAAATCTCTGGGTGCTTGTTACAATTAAGAATACAAATATTCATTTACTCTCATTTCAGATGACATAAATAGGCCGTTAAAATTACTTCTTTATTGCCCGTTTAGGACTGGAAATTATCCCCAGCTGTCCCTATAATCCTGTACCAACAAGGTTTAAAAGCTGACACTTTATGCATTTTGAGGTAGCCTTAAAGGTTCAAAACTTTTCTATCTACATATTGTTAAAAGAAAAACACACCTCAAGTTGTGTTTTGTTTCATTCATGCATGTTGACTAATTCTGTATATTAAAGCCATCTCCCTCTGGAGGGCCTAGCACTCACTGCTGGATGTCATCTGGTGATAGTCAAGAGTCTGTAGACCTTCACCATAGAACAACATGATGAAAACATCTTTGTTCTGCTTGTGTGTAGAACAGATAATGTTAGAGCTCTTTTGTAACTGTCAGAGCCTGCACACAAACAAATTTTGCTGCATAGCTGTGGTGGCTTCAAGTAACTTTAATGGCATGCCGTAAAATTCAATCAAAAATGCATGAGTGGCCTTTTGAGGGATTTAAACATTTCATTTCATGTCTGAAACTGTGGAAATCTTGGGGCTGCTTGTTAAATGGACTCATTAGAGCAGTCAGGAACTATAGTGTGGGCGGGTTTGTTTATTGTTTACTGACCACAGAGTCCGTGTCAAACTGTGACGGAGAAATTCTCAATACAAGCACACGTCCCCCAAACAAACAAGTGACCTGGCCCGGGCCCAGGCACGCTAACTGTGAGGATTCAAATGGGCTCCCGAGGCCCACAGACAATTAGGCCACGGAGACAGGGCTCCAGAGGCTCTGCTTCCTGCTGCCACTGACCTACATCCCTCACTCTCTCTCACACACAGCTCCTCTTTGTGTCAGCATCCTCTTTACCTGATATAAGTCATAGTGAATGGACACAGGTTACTGGGTCCACAATGTCTTTTCTACAGTTTTATAAGAATATATAACTAACAGTTGAATTTGCTAATATCTGTGCATACTCATCTTACTTCTTATTATACCTGACCTTTTATAAAGATGTGTTTCCCTTTTTTGGCTAACAATTAAGTTAAAGAGTGTCTTAAATATTATTATGACATAGTAGATTTGTATTACATTCAGCATTAGTCACAGCTGCCCTGGTGTAGACTGACAGAAGGGCGGCTGCCCCCTATGGCCTCTCAGATCAACAACACTCACTCACCACATTCATAGGCAAGGTGAGTGACTAGGGCCACAACAACAGCGTGCCATGGTCAGACACTGAGATCAACCCACCATCCCTTGGGGTGGAGGGTGAGCGTTCTAACTAACAATAACAACAATCCACTTTAAAAAATAAGTAAATAAATAAACGTGACAGCGCACAGGTTACAGGTTATATGATTTTGTATTATAAAAAATAACTGATAAAACACAACTCTGAACTGTGTCTCCTCTGGGAATGGGAAAATAAACAATATTACCACTAATCATGACTAAAAGAGAAACCAATAATCCCCTCTGGTACATTTTGTGTAATCCTACCAACGACTTGACAAAGATACATTGCCATTCAACCACCAGATTGTGCAGTAAAAAAGCTACTAATCCATAAGGTTCTCATCTCATCGTCGTTTTCACTTATAACAGTTTATAGTACTGCTTATTAAAGTTTAAATACTGAGCTCATTCAATAACAAATCATCATTATGATTATCGCCCCATGCCTCGTCTCCTCTTTAGTCCTTACACAAATGAAAAAAGACTGGATAGAAATGTGCATGTAAAAGGAGCATACAAAACACATCATAAAAGTCAGACACAATAAAGCAAAGTCATATAAACAGCACCCACAGAGTCCCAAACAGGCAAAACACAAAAGCAGGCACTATGAGGTCAACTAAATCAAAAGTGTTTATGCCATACAGACAAGAAAATTCCTCCACCACTGGTCCCAGCTTTCTCCAGCACAACAACAGATTTAGAAATAACCCCAAACACTAAGAATCCCAGCATTTCGGCGCAGAGCATAAATAACATTCTGCAATATGATCACTGTTGTTTTCTCTCGCTCACACACACACACACACAAAAGCTTCAGGCCAAAACACAGATAGATGTTGTGTAGCAGGTCAAGCCGAGGTCCCCCTTAGTATCCCAGGGTTATGGGAAAGGGATGGGCCTAAAAGTCAAAACTATGAAGCAACAGTTCAGAAAGCTTGTGTTAGATCCTAATGTGAATGACTAAGGTACACTGAAGTTTCCTCGCTGAAAGTTTGTTTTTTATAGTAAAACTAAGAAGAATGAGCCCACAATTGCTTATTCATTGCCCAATCTGCGGAAGATTCATTATCCAATTGAGTCACATATTTCGAACTGAAGCTCATTGACCCGTGAGATTGTCACAGAGACACTGGATCAGAGTGGGAGGGATTGTGTGTTAGCTTTGCCTAGTGCAGCACTCTTCTGCTTTTCCCTGCAATAACTCAATAACTTCCAGATGTCAAGACGATAAACAAATGGATCATCATAACCTTATAAAAATGTGAAGCATTCAGAAGCACTCTTAATCCGCCTGTGATTCAAATACAGCTTTTAGCCATGGACTGTAACAAATAAACTTAACTTAAGTGATGTCTAAAAGTACAACCAAATTTCACTCAGTGGGCATTATAGTTAACGCTGCACTGCGCCCTTTCCTTGGAACAAAATATAAAGTAAAATGTCAACTGGAATATATAGTAAGACCAAACACAGGGCTTTGGACTCGCTGACCTCATAAAAACATCTTTAAAACGGCACTCTGTTTCATTAGAGTAAGGTAAGATGTAATCTAAAATTGACATGCCAGGGGCATTCATGTCATGGTCATGGTCCCACTCCCAGCATACATGACACTCTGCTGAACTAACCTACCAAATGAAATCAGTGTGAAGAAAGGATTGTTCATGCAGTGACAACTGGAAAATACATCTTTGTACTAAAAGTGACAATTTATAGTGATCTCAACTTTCTTCCTGTGACTGTGTAGATGTGGAGAACTGTCTGAACAAATGCCAGCGCCATGTATTCCATGTTGTAAGTACAACTGCTCCCCCCGTTGCCTTGGACCTCTGTCATCAGTTGCAGAGTAAGAGAGGAAGGGAATTTCAATCCCCACATCAAACGTGCGTGCTGTACTTTGAACATAATGTGTGTGCCGTGTGTGTGTGCCATTGTTGCTTGGTGTGATTGTGTCTAAATGGATCTCCTCTCCAGCTGTTGACTGGCATATGGGTGCCATACAGATTGATATGTGTGACTGTGTGTCTACACGTCCTCAGCTCTTGGGGAAAACCCAGCAGGCCCTCCGCGGCCTTGTGCCCACAGGAAGTATGACGGCAACAAACATGACAGAGGCTTAGCACCATAGACGGCCTTGAGCATCCATTTTGCTGATGGCTTCTGCAAACAAAGAGCCAACAAATCTGGAAATAATACAAGTCAATAAGAAACAGATGTCATTTCAACAGCTCTTTTAATCTTAATCAACTTTCCCAGGCCTGGCACTGATGGCCTGGTCAGTGCAGTGAGGCTGCAGTGTCCAAGTCATTCCCTGTCTTTCCCATGCAGCCTCATAGTCACAGTCTTTGTTCCCCTGCAGGCTTTGGGGGTCCCCACAGTGGGGCTATGCCCGACTCCACTGACTCCACAATGGCTCTTTATGCTGCCAAGGTCCCCCTCACTCTCCCCCACACTGGCCCACCATGCCCCCCTCATCAGGGGCACCACCACACCAAAACGCCACCTCTTCTCAGGCTTTGTCCCTTCCTCGCTCGGCTCATATACATGCCAGCAGCGTCAGGTCTAGTAGAGGACTTCAGCTCCACTGCCACAAGCCAGTGTGAGCAGTTTATGAGAGGTGCCAAAAGTCTCAGCAGGAGACTGTTTTCTTTTCGACCAAAGAACATATGACACCATAAGCAGAGACCCCATGCCCACCAGAGTGTGCGATAAAACATGATTACCACTCATTAGTGCTGGTGTTGAAAGGAGTATAGAGGAGGAGTACACATCATTTAAAAGGTAATTGTATGAATAGAAGCTGAGTATTCACATGACAACGTACAAACTGTACTTTTTAGTCTGCACTTTGTTTGTCCTCTGACAAACTGTCATGGGCGCTGATGAATGGGTGGTCTGCATAATGTGTCTCAGCCATTGGCAGATCATGCGCATTTGGGAAGGGTGGGAGAGTACCAGGCCAAAACAACAGAACATAACAGAGGAGACCTAAAATAATGGGATTGTGAAAGCTGCCAGACTACTAACATTTCTGACAACATGCCCCAAACCCCAAAGGATGAAAGATTAACATTTAGAGGATCTGATAGTTTAGAGTTATCTTTTTTTGAGCAAAGTCCAAGGCTGGAACTGCAGAGGGTGAAGGTTGCCATCATACGAGGCGCCAGGTTGGGGCTACCACAAAAGGAGAGCATAACCTTATCATAATTGTGGACTGAATGTTTAAGGATTAGATCCAGCAATGGAATGGCTCACAGACCTTGGCTCAGTCTTCTGCCTCCACTCTCTGTTCTGTGTCAGTAGAAGCACAAAAGTTTACACGTACACACACTTGGAGCGATGCAGGCAAAACTATGAGCAGACTGCAAAGCCACACCTATAAATCTGCCTAAAAAATCCTCATACATAAATCGAAAATATAATGTTAAAGAATATAGAACAAAGAGAACAGCTCAGATGGGATTTAGATGAACTGACTAAGAGTTATTTGTTCTGTGCAGTTTTTCCATTATAGATAAGAATTTTATGACTTCCTTAAATGCTCACAAAGGCTACCTGACAAATCATACTTCCCACTGTATTTAGTGTTCTGGCCTCTGTCAGAGTTTAAGCTTAGAGCTAGGCCTGTCATGATAATTACTATATCGACTTATCGTTCATTATATGTTAGATGGAACAATAATTTTTGTGTGTACTACTGGGGATTATTTTTGTCATTTTTTTGGCTATATGATAAGATTCGACTCATAAAAGGGTGAATTAATCATTTCTGTGACAAACTAAGTACTTAAGTTTTTCATTCTGCTATTTATTTATTTACTGTCTCGCACTCTGAGGACCTCAGGTGTTCAAATCCAGACTCAAAACGGTTCTGTTTAGCGGTGCATATGGCTGAAAGGATTTTATTCTGCACTTTCTCTTTTAAAGAATATTTAATTATAATTGCTTATGTTTTTATTGCGATTTTAATGTCTTGCTTATTCTGTAAAACATTTAATGTACAAATTGTGCCTTACAAATAAACTTGCCATGCCTTAGATCACACGTGTCAAACTCAAGGCCCGTGTGCCAAATGTGGCCCTCCACATCATTTTATGTAGCCCTCAACAGAGTAAATTAAAAGGTATGATGGTCATAAAAAAGTAATTTTATCAGGAGATACGCAGTTACACAGCCAAATCTATACATCTAGGCAAATGCACATGCAATATTTATAACTTAAATAAGTAATACAAACAGAAACAGTTTATTCACAAGTTATAAAGTAGTATTTATTTTACATCTGGCCCTTTGAGAGCAGCCATTTTGCTGATGTGTCCCTCAGTGAAAATATGTTTGACACCCCTGCCTTAGATGAAACCTGTAAGTGAATAATCAAGTCTCACCTTTCCACCACGTCATCTCCGCTCCAGCACGTTGAGTCACCGATGACGTTTTCCCTCTCACACAGCAGCTCTGGCAGGGCCGCAAAGAATGACCTGTATCGCCGCACATAGGTCAGGAACTCTCTGAGGAAAGCCACAGGACACAAAAAAGACCTCATCAAACTCATATGCACCATTTAAATAGAGACATTCACACAAAGCACAATGTTAGTCTAATGCAATCAGGCTCTATGCGTGTGAGGCAGATTATTAGTGATGTTGGCACAAATATGCAGGCTTTAAATCTGGCCACTTCACTGTGTCAGCACATTTTCGTTAGTGACAGAGTAGCTGCATCAGATATGCTAGCACATGTTCCCAAAGATACTGTCATCCCAGGAAAACAATAGCAGCAAGATTAGAACCACATTGCAGCCACCCATGAATCAGTTGTGCTGTGAATGGCCAATAGTGAAATTAAAGTTCTATTTATCACTAGAAAAGTCAGCTTCCATTTTTAATGTTAGTCGAGACTGACAATCTAAAGCTAACAGCCAAGTCTTTATATCATTCTACTGTGACTAAAACACTCAGCCAGCAATAAAGCAATTTAAAGAAAAATAACTGCATGACCAGTTATTAGAATTAAAATGAACATCCATCATATCATTACAGGTTTTAATTATTCAAACTGCATTACAGTGATTGCTACTGCTACTTAAATCTGCAGCATAAGAGATAAAGAAGACACCAGGGTTCATGCTTACCTAGACAATGTTCTCAGATCATGTTTATTGTTCTTGGAGGGTTTCAGGGGGAGCGAGCTGGGAATGATGGGAGTTGTAGTCCGAGCAAGCATGGAAGATGCAGAAGGATGAGACGGAGGTGATAGTGAAAGATGAAAGAAGGGGGAAGGGGGAGGAGCAAACCAAAAAGAAAGCACAATGTGGAGGGAGAAGACAAAGTCAGTTGACCCTAGAAGAGAGTGATTGATCATGCACATGCTCCAACACTGAACAACACCTCAGCAAAACCCCTTTAAAAACAGTAATGAAAAGAACTAGAGTTTACATGATTTCAAAAGAATATTTGCAAAAACAGATTTGCTTTATGATGTGTCATGCATTGAACAGTAGACTGAGTAGTCGTGGTGCCTGTGAAGTGGTCTCACTCTCATGTCCTGGGCAGACTTGGCAGTCTGTACGGAGTTGGACTGTGCTGCCATGAATGGTGGTGGCAGTGCCAGCCCAGACCTGTTAGCTCTCTTGGCACGAGGACAGCGATTCATAGTTTGGGACAAGGTCGTGCAAACAGCACTGCAACTGTGCCATTCTGTATCGGGCCGGGCCGCTGTTCTGAGTTGGTGGTATGGATGTCTGGGTAAACAGGAAATTGTTGGTCTGTCAAGATAAATCTCTCCTAGCCCCCCTTTCATATGGCACAGCACTGGCAGCTGCTGTGGGCATGGAATGACTGCCCCAGAGGCCAGGCTGAGGGCACAAGCTGCAGTCTGACACTGCAGGGATGGTGCAGAAGTTATAGTGTCTTTGTGAATTGAAAAATCATTTAGGTTTCATGTTTTAAGTCATCAACAACAAGTCAAGTTATTCTAATACGTGCGGGCAAACATTAATCAACATGTAATGTACATTGTGTTACCTTCTTAAATGAGCTAACTTTTCCAGCCACTGTTCTGATAGCGGCTGGGAGGCAGAGGGAGCTGCAGTAGACAGGTTCATGCTGGAGGTCGTGACCTCTGTCTGCGTAGGCTTAATGCCAGTGCGCTCTCTCGCAGACAGGCCACACACCTTGTCCACCTGTGGGGAACACAGAGCAGACACACACTTGTTAAGCTAAAAAAATCCAAAGGGTGGAGACTGTGGCTTCTATAAACCACTGAAACACACCTGCACAGATGAATGCACACACGTGGGCACACAGATGCTCTCAGTTTAAAGAATACATTTCTGTTGAATGATTTTGAATACAAAAAGTGAATTATGTGGAGTAGTTCATAACTATGTGCAGAGAGTCTGTGGTCATGATAAAAGAGAATGAGTGATGAGTGACTTAGGGCAGGGGCCTGACAGTAAATGCAGAACATTCCACTGCCTCATGGAGGTAGAACACAGCACTCACATGGCAATAATAGCTCACCTCTCCAGTGGCCTATTACTACAGCAGGGCCATAGTGAAGACAGAGGCTGCTGAGAAAAAGGGGCAGGGCTCCCAACCAACAGGCAAAATCAATGAGATCTCATTGGCTTAAAAGCCTGGGGCTGTGTTATTAAGTGGCCCTCAATTAACCAGCGTCACTGTAATGGCTTTTGCACAAGGGAAACTGATTCTGGATCAATGTGCATTCACTTTCTCTGGCATTTTCTATAATGCATTTACAGCAAGAACTAAATATGATCATGGAAGGGACGGATGGATTCAGAAATGCTTAATTATATTAAGTTCCTCATGTAGTTGCATTGACTTTTACAAACACAGTATTAATGAGACATATGTGTAGTATACATGAAGTACTGGTATTAATATGGAAAATATATCAATGTGCAGACCAGCCTAGTAACTACTACAGCCACAGCATACACTCAATATTATTAAAGCCAGTGCAGTGTCACTGCAGAATATAACATGTCTCTAATGAAGGATTAAAATGTCTGATTAGATAGTATTTACGCTGCACTTTTACTGCTAACAAATTGTTTCTAAATCCTTTAAAATCTGCCTTCAATCGGTGGCAGAATTTATGCTCCTTATAAATGTAGTTAATTGGGATTTTTTACATAACTGGCTGGCCAGGCTCACAGTTTCTAACCAAATAACCGCATTCCTTCATTTTGTTCTTTACGGCACTGTTAGCCTTTACTGCGCTGCTTCTGTCCTACTCCATCCACACTCCACTCAGGTCTTAAATCCTCTTTTAAGGCAGACGTTGGGCACGGGAAGGTTGTTTTATTGCATTAACCTTAACTCCCTGTGGGCGCATAAAACATGGTCACATGTGGTAGAGCGGCCCAGAGCCACACGTTCACTCACACACACACGCGCGCGCACACACACACACACACACACACACACACACACACACACACACACACACACACACACACACACTACACTACACTGTAACACACACCACATTGTCGCAGCGATAAAAGATGGAACAGAGCAACTGTTTTGGCAAAGGCCCATATCAACACCTTGAGACAAATGCTATATGCATGTGGCCAAACATACTCAAAGTTTAACAGGTTTCAACTACAGCAGGGATCATCAAGGACCTTTTTAAGTTTGTCATTTATTCTGGACTTTAACTCGTCACACTTAAAATACTTGAGAAGCTGCACTCACTCAGGTCAATTTGAATAAAATAAGTAATCATTTACTCCAATAGTGACCTCTTGTGGATGGATTCTGCGTTATTGTGGAATCGATATCTTAACTAACAATCAGCATAGACCCGATCTTGCAATGTTTCCATATTCTCAAAACACCTATCAAATACCTTAATATGGACTGTGATTAAGAACCACATTCATTGTAGGTCCTATTTCTTGTTATATTTATCAAAATATTTTAACAAACTAATCATCAGACCAGCAAACCACTGCAGAGAAACCAGGTCATTCAAGATGAGAAATAGTAAGTGTCAAACTGCACGTTCATTTGCACTGGATGTATAAGCCCACATATAATACTTGTCACACAAGACATTCCAGGGATTCACAACACATATTTAAGGCGGAATATAATCCCATTACATCATGTCCAGACAGCGGCGTCTGGGAGGTCTAAGCTCACTAAAATCACCAAAAAAGGTTATCATTGTTCTGAAGCTGTGAAGAATAGGGATAGATTCTTCTTTAAGAGGCCAAGAGAAGTTTTATCTTAAGACAATTTCTCACCTCCCTTTGTGTGACACTGCTCTGTTCTCTGGGACAAGAATGTAAACACTCTGATAAAAAATGACCATAGAGCAGGGGGTCAGTCACGGTACTGTTTGCACTAACAGCTTTTAGACATTTTCGTCAAAGATGCACTAAAATGGTTAGATCCAAACAGACCAAGACAATGTTTGGTGAATCCTTCCCAGGCTCATTATGGCAAAATGGAAACTTGACTTTTTGGTCAAATCTTGTGACCAAGTAATCCTTCCAGCCAATCAAGTGACAGGTTGAGTTATGGCACAGACTAGTACGTGGCCATAAATCAATTATCCTCTGAGCTGATGATGGCGTGAGAATGGAAACCCCATGAGGTTACAGGGTCGCAGTCCATGCACCTGTTTGTTCTTGTTATACCTTCACAATTTCAGCTATTCTGTTGAGCATTCCTTAAGTGAGAGCCTGTGTACATAGGCTGATGGGGTGGGAAAATGACTCTGATGCGTGTTGTTGACGTGTGATGACTTTGGGGAAACACGAGGCTTGTTATGTGTGTAAGCTAAGCAACGGACTAGCGCAGCATTTTTACCACTACGTCCGTGCATTTACGACACGGATGCTGACAGGACAGGATAAAACATTTACCTTATGTAGTCATAGCTCTATAGTGACATGATATGCATGTGTGTCGCTGTGTAAAAGGAGCGGACACTCATGTCCGAGTAAGCCCTGCCTCCAGCCATCCCTCTTCTCTGGGAGTATTGACTTACAGATAGCAGTGGTGGTCTTGTCTTCCCAGTTTATTTATCAAGGGATTACCCCGAAAGGCCAAGGGAACTTTCTCAGCCCCTCTCTCCACACAAATGCATGGCATTACTTTTACTTTTATTTCCTTATGACTGGTCTACACAAGCAACAGCATGCATAGGTTAGAATAGGTCCTAGACTATGCTCGTAGATGTATTAGCTAAACTCACTATGATTTATATAATTATAGTAGATATTGTAAGGATGCAATATTAAACTTAGTTGATGTAAGGATTTTTTTCTTGTCACCAGTTTGTAATAAAGATGTTTTTACTTTACCTGGATGTTGTATGGCAAAGTCTTATCTATCTCCAAACCAAGCAGGTGTCACCACCAGGGTAAGATACAGGGTCAGATCTATGGAAAGGCAAGCTGCTCACAGGAGAAATGCATTTATGTATGTCATACTGTGAAGTCGGCTTATAAACTCAGCAGAATAGTGAAAGAGAAGTGTATCCAAATGTTACTGTTGGCCCCATGAAACAAATAGACGGTTAAACAGACAATAAATTTGATTCCATAGCCCAAATGTGTTGAAGTAAGAAATGCTCTGCCCGGCTATATCAACAACTGCTGACCAAAAACAACACATTTGAACTGTAAAGTAAAACTGCAGTAAAATACAGCCTTAGTGGAACATGAACATTTAGACATGCCAGACTGGGACTGCACCCCCCCTTTAGGTTTCAGCTAATGTCAAGTACATTCAATTCAATGTAGTATTGTTACACAGCCTGTTTACCCAAGGGCCATGTCCCGTCTGGACACACCACTCAGGAAGTGGATTTATTAGCTGGCAGCTTATTTATTTTTAATAATTTCTTTAATAAAAACGCATGAGGCCAATTGTGCTTCAAACCACTGCTGTTTTCTGTTGAGTAGCATAATAATTGAGTTTAAGCAAGTACCAATTATCATCTGTCAACATCTCCAATTATATAAAGAAAAGTCGTTTTCTTTTCCCTCTCCACAGTAGTAATCTCAGCATACATCCCGTATACAATTTTTATATTATGTTACAGTGGCCAGTGATGAGAAGAATGGATACATTTACTTTGTGGTGAGGACCTCGGGGTTAAGGATGCAGGCTTGTCACTGGAAGACTGCCAGTTTAAACTCTGGAACCATATGGGAAAATCGAGGTGGGTTAAGGAAATAAAACAGTCTCTTGTGGCTATGTTTTCAATTAAGAGAGAAAGATGCTGGCTTGTTGAGTTTATCAAACCATTATATCGTCAGGATTGCAGACAAGAGGAGTCTTCAGCCCAGAACTGAGTGGGACAGACAGGCGGGCAGCTGTTTGCGTTGCGCATCACATGACTGACTCTATAGGGCTTATTTAGAATAATGTGGTTCTGGGCGGAGAGTCTGATAAAGATATAGATAAATTGAAGACTTTGCTTGTCCCTGTGGGGAAACTATCGCAACGAATGACATGACACATTCATACATGACACATAAATAAATGTAAAAAAATTAAACATAAAGAACAAGTTGAGCACAGTTTGACAACCAAAGTGTTCAGAAATCCTTGTGGGATGAATGAAAACTTGAAAAGGGGGCGTGGGTCCTTTGGACCTTCTTTGCTCTTCTCTATGTTTAAAAAGATAATTTCCATCTGAGTTTAACGCACGAGAAGGACTGCTCTTGGTGGTTTCCCTTCAAACCTTTAATCGCTCTCTTGTCCATGCCCAAAAAAGCCCCTTTTGTTGTAAAGGCTCTTTTTTAGGTTTTATTTCGTTTGTTTTTAATGTAGAAGCATCGTTGGATGTGTTTGGTTTTTTTTTCTGCAAAGATTTGTATAGTTTATAGCAGTGTACAGAATGAAATAAATGGCAATGCATTCTAGGAAAACATTACACATTTGTTTGTAGTTGTGCTTTTAATGTCTTCTTATTCAGTAAAGCACTTTGAATGACTTTGTGTACCAATTGGGCTATACAAATAAACTTGCTTTGCGTTGCGTTCATTCAACACACCTCTTGTTTAGACAGCAACACCCCCTCGTTTTAACACACACACAAACACGGAAGATCGCTGAGACCTCGCCGAGATTCAAATGTCATGATGTCAGTCTCTGAGTTTGGTTACTCTTTTGCTGCACAAATATTCACAGCGTATCAGAAAGCACTGCACGGCGCCGTACGTAATCATGACAGAGTTCCATTTGGCCTCTGCAGAAAGTCCTGACTAAGTAGACGAGATTTACAGCCTCTCGTTTCTTTGGCCAGTCCTGAGCTCTACCTCCGCGATGCCTCTTCACTTTCCCAAATCAGTTTGTGTTCATCACTTGAGTGCTCATCTGCAGTCGGTGTCCGTCTCCCACTCCTCTCTCTCTCTCTCCTCCCTTTCCTCCCCCCTCCTCCCCCTCTCATCTGCTCTTGTGTGAGCGATGTCAGTGCTAATTAAAGAGCCACTCAGAGCCTCGTATATCACCAAGTCCTCGCAGCTCCAATAAGGAAAAGCTCTCTCCGTGTGCCTATCCGCATTGAGGCAAGCTTGGGCCAAACAAAATCGCTCGCAGATGATCAAAAAATGTAACTGTAGTATGGGTGTTGCTTTTTTAAATTTGTTTACAACACAATCCCTGTCATTGTAAACAAGTTGAGGGGAATTACAGACAGTGGATGTGGCAAATGTGGGTTCCAGGCTGTAATGATGAATCACAGAGGAAGAAGAGCAGAAGGTCAAGTAGGTTCGTCACATCTGTGCCTGGGATGCTGCTGGAGCAGGGATGCACAACTCAAATAAGCATGTGGCCACTGAAGGAACCCGGGCAGCCCATGTGTTCATTTTCAAGTCTTTCAATGAACCAGCGACAACTATTAAAAGCATAACACAGATGCCTATTTCCACAGCTTTTGCACTGGCACTGAACTAAGAGTAGTGAGGTAGGTGAACCTTACATGCCTTCTGTAATACTATTATTCGGTCTGTCATGATAACACATTTTGAAGTTCGATTTATTGCTGAACTAAATAGACAATAAACGATAATACTGAAACAAATTTATGCCACTGACACAAAAACCCAAGAGCTGATTTAGGGCAGTTCGTAGAGAGTTTTTCCTCTGATCTGAAGGTTCGTGGTTCGAAACCCACTCTCGACATAAACGTCATCGCTAGAGTAGCCAGCTCCTACAGATGAATACATACACTTAACCCCCGAGTGTGTGTACACTGTGTATGAGTGTGTGTGTGTGTGTGTGTGTGTGTGTGTGTGTGTGTGTGTGTGTGTGTGTGTGTGTGTGTGTGTGTGTGTGTGTGTGTGTGTGTGTGTAAACGGGTGACTGGTTCCATGATGTAAAGTGCTTTGAGTGCCTTGAAGGTAGAAAAGCACTATATAAAAATGTGAACATTGACCATTGGCCACTGACACAATAACCCAAGAGTAGATTTACACCACAAAAACTATTCTAAAACTATAATTTAGTTCAAAATCATGAGCTGCAATAAATAAACAGCAGAATGAAACACTTAAGTACTTAGTTTTCATCTGTAATAGTCACAGAAGTTATTAATTCAACCTTCTGTAGCTCAAATCTTATCATTTTGCCAAAAAATAACCAAGAAATTCCCAGGATTGCAAAGAAAAAGTGCACATGATGAATACTGACCCACAAAAAACATTATTCCAGCTTTCATATATTGAATGATAAGTCGATATAGTAATTACCATGACAATTGAATGTAACTATGTCTAACTATTATTACATTTTAATCAGCTCTATTTACATCACAATATTGACACTTTGCATATCTTCAAAACTGCACTTTATTTCGTTTTGATGATCTGCCCACACCGTTACTTCACATAAAAAACTGAACATGTACATCTCCTTTTTTTAGGGTGACACCATGACATCTGTCCAGGGACTACGGATGAAAATTAGCTTTGGGGCTAAATCTGGTACATTTACAGGAATGTTCATTAATGTACACTGTCCCTGTCAAATAAATAAATAAATAAATAAATGTACAACGCCCTGCCAAAACACACTTGCCTAATTTTGAAATATATATGTAAATAAAAAAAACCTACAATTTCTCTGTGGGTGAATTATCTGCTTACTAGTCCGCCCTCTCTGGTGATATCAATTCTATAGAGTGTGGTTGAATGACAAGACAGGAAACTGGTAAAGCGAGGAGTAAGCAGAAAAGATAACACAGGTTTGATTAAAAAGAGAGCCAGCACCATTAGCTAATGGACATCTCAATAAGTGTATTTGGTCAGAGTCAAGGTTGGACTAAACTCCACAGTAATTTATAACACTGGCTACATCTATACACCGCTCGAGGCAGTTCAGACAAATACATATTCTGGAAAGTGTTCTGCTACATATTTTGAATGTGAGACATACGAATCTGCATTGGTAAGATATAAGTTTACAGAATAATCTCCTCACCACTGGCGTTATTTGATTTGATTGCGGCTTTCGGAGCAAAACGTCTATGGAGGTGCCGGCGCGTAGTATGGAAACCCTCCGATCAACCCGCTGGCCGTGTTTCCATTCTGCAAAAGGCTCAGGCTGCTATTATCATTCCTGCATAAGACCGTAATGAGAAGCTGGGGTAAAACCAACAAGGGGATAAGGTAGACCCGCGTATAAACTGCAGTAATCTGGACCACTGTGAGTATTTTCATAAGCGTACTGTTGATAGCTCATTAAGAAGCTAAACCTATATCTTATGCACATATAATATATAAAGTCACCACCCCGACTGGGTCATACGAGCCATATCATTTTTACAGCCGTGTCAATAAACAGCAATACATGGCCTCTTAACACAGGGTTGAATGGGGGAGCTGAACTGAGCTGGTTGAGCCCAAGAAAAGAAAAAAAATCACCATTGGCTCTAGGGTCCAATAAGACTCGCCACTTTCGCTGTATATTTTCCTGTTTGAACGTAATTGTGTCTACTCCACATAATCCAGTCCCCAAATATCCATAAGCACTTCCCTGGGCCGCGGTTCACGCTCTGCCTCAATAAGAGCAGGAATGTGTTAAAGCAGCCTGTCAATAGGTGCCTTTCAGCTACTAGCCCCGTGCTTGTATTGTCCCAGGGTGGGCTGCCCATCTACGCTCCTTACGGGACTTCTAAAAACCTGATACATGTGCACAGCAAATTCTGACCGGGGCAGAGCCTATGACGTATACACAGCAGCATATAGAGCTGTCTGTGTAGTGTGCAGCTGGCCACGAGTCAGAGCCACAAGCACCACTGAACGCTGTGGGATATCAGCCCAGCGTAAAAAACCACAAAGTCTCAATAAATTCTTTAATAACAACTTCATCTAATATTCAGAATCAGCAAGAAGTCAAAGAATAACATGACTTTTATGCTTGATTAGACGATTTGAAACATGCAACAGTGGAGCACTCTGTGCATCTGTGAGATGAACCAACAAAAATTCAACTTTTAAGGTGGTACTGAGGTTTAAAAGATCCACTACTGTGCAGAGCGCACACTTGCATATAGATGTCAGGAGACAGCTAACAGCTAATTTTGAGCATAGTGTAAAAGCCTTTCAATCAACAACTCTATCCACTGATCGTTTAACAATGGTGTCAAATGCTCCAGTTCAGTTCTGGGAAAAGTTCCAAGACTTTCACTAATGATCCCATTACCAGTGCATGAAAAGTGACCCCAAAATGTGTAATACACTGACTATGGAGGACAGGGTTAAGTTTGTTGGACTACATTTAAAATCATAACCCATCAAAGAAGATCTAGTATACTTTTGTCTTTTATTTAGCTATAATCTATAACATACATGGATTTTGGACATATTAAAGCTGAAATTTATAATTAGATGCTATCTACATTACTTCTGTCTGACAGTGTGCCAGCTTTAGTCTGACAGAAGAAAAGCAGAGAGCACAGATGAGCCTGAACAAAGACCAGGTGAGGGGAGGGGGAAAGGGTGGCACAGGTTTCACATCTGCCATCTACTAGTAAAAAATATATATAATAACCTTACAGATGATCGTCTAAAGGAAATTTAAATATTGTGAGATAATTTTACCTTTTATAAATCACTTGGCCTTGTAAATAAAACTCATTTGGTTTGATAGTCAAAGACAGTGTTATAAAACTTCATGTAAACCCTTTTGTTCCCTTTTGATTGCTAATCTTATCAAGATATCAGCACATATATTACTATTGATAATGTATGTGCTGATAGATGCAAACAGTTGGTTTTCAGATCTCTCTCCTTTGAAATGTATCACACCTTGTATTGTTTTGATGCCATATGTTACATCCTGAGGTGATCAAGCTCATGAATGTCTCCAGGAGCTTGTCTGACCACACCCAAGGGCGAGTGTCACATCCTCACTTTGAAATGTATGTCTCTGCTCATCTCAAACTGTATAAACCTGATGACTTCCATCATTCAGGGTCTGACATTGGGGGGAGATGCTGTCAGACCTATTTAAATAAACTTTGTCTTTGCTTCAGCATTCATCAGAGCCTGCAAAAGGAGTCTTATTTCCACAACAGTCGCTTTAAAGCAATAGTAGCAATACTGACCAAAAACAACTTCAAGTTAAGGTCCCTAACTTCTTTTGTAAATGAGGAAACTTTGTATTTTCCCTCTAAAAGTATATAATAAATGAAACTCACTGTGACAAAATTATATTTTTGCGCACTGTCTGCTGCTAATCACAACATAATTTTATTTCTCAACCACCAGGACCTAAGTGCCAAATCAGGCCTGTGATTGGATGCACTTGGTTTCACTTTGCCATGTGCATGTGCTCAAAAATGAATGCACTGGATATTAACCACGTGCTAAAGGATTTGTGAGAACAATGAACTATGAACTTAAATAACTAATAACTAACTGCCTCCTTCTGGAAATCAAGTACCCATGTTTTAATAAAAGAAACAAGTCAGCTTCTGGTGGTGAGTAAGTGGTGAGTAAGTAAAGAGCAGTGGGTGTGTATGGTCAGTAGAGCAATGGCATCTTGAATAAAACAGATGACAAGATTAAGCCAACATCTATGAATCACACTAAATACAACTTAATAATGGCTAATGGGTAAATGAGAAGGGAATTAGAGGATTTTCTACAATACTGTATGTCTCCTTTAATTACGTCTCATCTAAAATCTTGAATTGCGTTTTTTCTTAAGTGTTTTTAAATGAAACCCCATGCAACTCTTTAGTAATTCATTCCAACACTATTGGAACCACAATGTTGCTGAGATTGTAATAAATTCTTGAAGATTAGGTAAAGGACAGTTTGGCAGTCATTCATGAAACCTATAACCGCATATAACATGTGGTAGTGCTCAGAGCATGAAAATGCACTCCTTCCACATCACATCCATTTTCCAACAAATACACTGCAGTAAGATTTCCCTACAGCAAAAAACAAGCTATCTGACCTTTAGCTGTATTGTCATTCTAAAAACCATTTTCTTTTCTGGAATATAAACATTAGCTTGTAATAATTTCAATGCTAACATTAATGTACTGTGCAGTGTTCTTTGTTGAATTGCGGGAAAAATTGCTCGTATCCCAGCAGCCTGGAAAATCTTTCCAATCAATACACTAACTAGAGCCAAAGAATACAGTTAATACAAATATGACAAAGGAGCTTTTGAAGTTTTTTACGTGTCATTAAAATGGATGGAGTGCATTCAGTGTGTACTCACGGTTGGTGTGATGACGGGGCCGTGGAGCTGTGCGTAAAGGAGAGCCTCATTGACATGCCCTCTCACCCCCAGCAGAGCCAGCTCCATGCTGTGCTGTTTAGCCATGGCATTGGTGAGCTGCTCCAATAGTGTGGTGTATCTTCTCCAGGGCTGGTCCAGCTCAGACACACTGGCCAAGCACCCGCGCATCACATTGAGACAGAGACCGTCACAAGGCTTGATTAGGGTCAGGCCTCTGCAGTGGGAGCAGTACACCATCTTGACCAGAGCCTTCACGCAGTCTTTGCTCAAACTGATGTGTTCAGTGGCATTCAGGACCTCCAGACCTTCTGTGAGGGCCAGGCCGAGATGTTTCCCAGCCCCCAGGGCTCCGACCAGCTCCTGGATCATGACAGCTGGGTGAGGCCCAAAGGGGTTGACGTCTTGTCTGATCATTCGCAGACAGTCGCCCATTTCTCTCCACACGACCTCCTTCTCCATGCCTGGGTTGATCAGCTGAGTGTAGACTAGTGGAAACAGGTTGTTGAAAAACTGATGAACTGAGGCCTCCACAGAGACATTGGCCCCTCGCAGATGATGGGACAGAGAAGAGAAAAGCTGGTTTACATGAGGCAGTGCGTGTCGGGACAGGGATGGGTAGGTTCCCTCCAACAGAGAACTAAGGTGACCTTGTGAGAAGGACAGAAGGTACTGGAACATGTCTGCAAGCAGAAGAGAAACAACAATTATTTAGCATCTTTGTCAGTCAGTTTTGCTCATAATGGCTGTTGAATATTTGTCAAACCAAATCCTATAATGCAAATCCAGAAATCCCCATACTGGCTCATTAGCTATGAATAAAGTTCAACATAATGTCATGACTCAATAAAGTTTAATGATTGTGAAATGAGCCAACGGGACGGAGTGGCTAGGCATAGGAAAAGAAGGAGCTACATCAAACATTTGGCTCAAAAATATTCAGCCAAGACAAAACCACATGAACTTGGCATTGACAGTGGCAAAAACATCATCTTTAAGATCCTACATTTGTGTCCACCCATCGTGATCTTATTTTTCTACACATGCACGAAGTACAAACACGAAGGATTGAATTATAGTGAATTAAGTCATTTCCTGCTGAATATCCTTAATGCCAGTGTGCTGACTGTTCCACTGCTTGTTAACCAAGGTAAAAAGAAAAATAGCAGCAGAAGAATCCAGTTCCAAAACACACTTTTTCTGTTTTTATGTTCACATTTACAACTGCAATCTATTTGCCATCAGTGTTAGCCTTTGAGACTCTCCTTTTGATAGAAGTTCTGTAATAGTGAGTTCTCTAATGAATACAAGAGATTGTTTCCACATTAAAGGTATAATATAAACTGCTTACATAGTCATATAGATGTGTCCTGTGTGTTTGTGTATTCTGCCCTGGACTCCAAACTCTCCTCTTAGCTGTGATGTCAGCCAAAAAGCATGCCACAACATGAAGGAGCAGTAGCAACTGTACAGAAATTGAAACTGGAGAAGGTGGGTTTACCCCCCGCCCCCACTATTCATTAGCCTACTGTGTATGGCTAAATATAAAACACACAGGAGGTGAATTCATATTTGAGCGTGATGGGTCAAATATTCATATTGTTACTTCACAATAAAATATATCACTTTATGACTTAAGTTTGAGGTGTGTGTTCCTGTGAGTGTTCCCCTGTGTGCATCTGTGTGTGTGTGTGTGTGTGTGTGTGTGTGTGTGTGTGTGTGTGTGTGTGTGTGTGTGTGTGCCTGTGTGTGTTCCTGCGTGTGTGTGCCTGTGTGTGTGCCTGTGTGTGTGTGCCTGTGTGTGTTCCTGTGTGTGTGCCTGTCTGTGCCAGTGTGTGTGCCGTGTGTGTGCTGTGTGTGTGTGTGTGCCTGTGTGTTCCTGTGTGTGTGCCTGTGTGTGCCAATGTGTGTGCCAGTGTGTGTGCCTGTGTGTGCCTGTGTGTGTACCTTTGTGCGTGTGCGTCTGTGTGTGCCTGTGTGTGTATCTGTGTATCTATCTGTGTGTGTGCCTGTGTGTGTGCCTGTGTGTGTTCCTGTGTGTGTGCCTGTCTGTGCCAGTGTGTGTGCCGGTGTGTGTGCCTGTGTGTGTGTGCCTGTGTGTGTGTTCCTGTGTGTGTTCCTGTGTGTGTGCCTGTCTGTGCCAGTGTGTGTGCCAGTGTGTGTGCCAGTGTGTGCCTGTGTGTGTACCTTTGTGCATGCGCGTCTGTGTGTGCCTGTGTGTGTGCCTGTATGTGCCTGTATGTGCCTGTATGTGTCTGTATGTGCCTGTGTGTGTGTGCTGTGTCTCTGTGCTGTGTGTGTGTGTGTCTGTGTGTGTTCCTGTGTGCGTGCCTGTGTATGTCTGTGTGTGTGTGCCTGTGTGTGCCTTTGTGCGTGCCTGTGCGTGTGCCTGTATGTGCCTGTGTGTGTGTGTGTGTGCCTTTGTGCGGGCCTGTGCCTGTGCGTGTGCCTGTATGTGTGTGCCTGTGTGTATGCCTGTGTGTGTGTGTGTGCCTTTGTGCGTGCCTGTGCGTGTGCCTGTATGTGCCTGCGTGTGTGTCCCTGTATGTGCCTGCGTGTGTGTCCCTGTATGTGCCTGTGCCTGTGCGTGTGTCTTTGTGTGTGCCTTTGTGCATGCCTGTGCGCGTGCCTGTATGTGCCTTTGCGTGTGCGTGTGCCTGTGCGTGTGCCTGTATGTGCCTGTGTGTGTGCCTGCGTGTGCCTGTGCGTGTGCCTGTGCATGTGTCTGTGTGTGTGTGCCTTTGTGCATGCCTGTGCGTGTGCCCTGCGCGTGCCTGTATGTGCCCTTTGCGTGTGCGTGTGCCTGTGCGTGTGTCTGTGTGTGTGCCTTTGTGCATGCCTGTGCGTGTGCCTGTATGTGCCTGTGCGTGTGCCTGCATGTGCGTGTGCCTGTGCGTGTGCCTGTGTGTGTGCCTGTGTGTGTGCCTTTGTGCATGCCTGTGCGTGTGCCTGTATGTGCCCGTGTGTGCCTGTGTGTGTGTGTGTGCCTGTGTTGTACAGCCCCTCCCAGCTAATAACAACAGACATGTCCTCTTCAACAGCTGCACTAATATGACCACTGTCTGTGACACATGGACTCCCCACAGTCCAGTCAAAGGCTCCACTCGTTCTGAATGCACCCGAAAGCATTGTAATGATGATAGCGGCACCCACACATGGATCACTTGGATGTATAAAGCATCTAAATGGCTTCTGAAGGCTATGAGTTAACGTCTGGCTGTAATGGAATGACACCAGACTGAGAGATATGAGATATGATTTGTGAGGAACTGTCACGGGTCACATGCAGAAGCCACAGAAGCTGACACCTGAGAGACACTCACTTAATAAGGTTATAGACCATGACATAGTGCGATATTAAATGATCATTAGAATCATCACTATGAAGCAGTAATGTCCAGAAGTTAAAGTCCTCAAGTATTTCCCAGCATGAAAGTGACACACGCATACACGAACTCAGACACAGCTGTCCAAATTGCATAATTTAATCTTAACAAAGTATTAAATGGAATTATTAATATCTTAAACAAATTATTATTTTATTTAAAGGTCCTATATTACTTAAAATAGACTCTTGTGAGCTTTAAACCATGGGAGAATGTTGTTACCTCATCAAAAACATACCTGAAGTTGTGTTTCGTTTTCATTCACACATGTTTGAGTAACACTTTACTATTAGTCTGTACATCTCCAAATCTCAAAATGCTCTGTTCCACCTTGTGATGTCATGGGCTGGTGGCTTTCAAGATAACATCTCCTTTTACCTTTCGTTCAGTAGAGATTGGCAATTCTAAGGCTGAAATGATCCAAATCATTCTAGTGAAGGTGTATGGAGTTTAAAAACACCGTGCAGTACTTCCTGTATTGTCACATGACATCACGAGTTGGAACAGAGTGTTTTTCATTCGAGAGAAGAACACAGCCTAATTTAAAGGGTGTGTGTGTGTTAAACGTGTGTGAACGCAACAAAACACAACTCCAATTATGTTTGTTATGAGGAAACAACACTCACGTCGATCAAAAAATATAGTGTAATATCAGCCTTTTAATCCGTGGACATTTTTGGAACAGTCTAGTATTGTAATGTTTAATGCTACTCTCATCATTATTATAACATTCAACAAGCATCAAAAATCAGATGTGTAGCTCTACATTTAAAATCTTTATATTGAAGCACAATGCCAAAACAACTCATAAATGGGGAAAACCTCCAGCAGACAGCAGGACACCACCAGAACAAAGCAGCAAGTCAAATATTCAGCAAGAAAAAACAACACTACTGTATAAGTGCACTCCACTGCACCTTGTGACTGTGCACCCACATCTGGATTCATTTGGCCCCTGGTTCACAGCACATCCCTTTGTCTCCTGTGAAATATTTCATACATACTATGTTCCTTAAATATAAAACACTGTGTCTATTCACAGAGCATGACCTGTTGTGCTGTTGTGGCAAGTTTTATACATGCCATTTTGTTTGTGTATTGTGTTTAATGAGCTCAAAGAAGGAGAGAAATCTAACCACTATAAAATCAAACCGCCATAGCCAGTGTGAGCATTTGTGTTACAAGCCAAAAAGAAAATCTACCTTCTTCTGGCATGTTGGCTCATGATAATGTTGCTGTCAAGCCCTGCTAATTCAGAGTGCAAATTCTGAGGCAAACATACAAACATTGTTTAGATAGATGCAATCCTTAGCAGGGGAAGAGAAAGGCAGAGTCAGGGATATTGTTTAAATCTGAACTACCACTGAGTGACAGTTACATTTGATTGTTTGCAGCAGAGGCTGGTGACTATCATTATTGTGCCACTGGCTCTCCACAGTAAACCTCTAAGGGAAGTGAAGTCTGCATGAACTGGGCATTTTGGAATGAGCAAATTATAGTTAATTTGCAAGGAAGTGATTCAATGAAATCCAAAGATATAATTGTCAAGTCTATTGTTGTGGGCTGGAGTAAGAGGAGAGCCATGCCACAATGTCTGACTCTGACAAACCAATTCTGACACTTTCTTATAAGAAACGGATGGATTAAATGTTAAAATGGATTTAATAGAGCACCACTTTAATCAGACCAGTGGAAGAAAATATGATGCACATTTTGAAATCAGTTGCATGCATGTTAGATTTTCCATAGTCACATACAGTGAAGATTATAAACTTGAGCCTCAACAGAAGAGTGTCAACAGTGTATGGTATTTTTCATTACTGTCGGATAACCTGTCATGGAAAAATGACACTGGCAACTTCCACTGTTGTGTGAGCTCACAGAGGTGTGATGGCATACAAGTCTCCACAAGAGCATGTGGTGATGCAGTAATATTGTGATAATGAGATTGGAGACACTGTTCTCATACCATAAAGCTGTAGGCCATTCCTATCCTGGCAGTGATTCTCAGCTAGGCCTGACTAACTCTCTTCTAAGGCAAAAGTATTTAATCCTGCAGTGGGCTTGTGTTTCCCTCAGGTCACCACACAGATATGTGACACAGGGACACGTGTGGAGATTACATATCCTTGTTTTAATTAGTAGCAATACTGTACAGAAAGTTATATCCCACTCAGCATGGTTCATCTGAAGTTACAGGGGAAAGTTGCATTGTCATACAATCCTCATACTTTAGCACGTAAACGAAGAGCTCAATGATAAACTATAACTGACTCAGTGACTCATCATCACGCTGCGTCAAATACACATACTAAAGCTTTAGGGCCTGCATGAGTCATCTATCAGAAAACAGACGCGTTGCTTAGGCAAAAGTAGCAGCTAAAACACTTCCAAATGCACAAATGTCATTTCACCTCTGGCCTGAATTGTAGTCCTCTTAACTCTCCCTGCCCCATACAGCCAACAGGTGCAGTATGTGCACATATGTGAACAGGAGGTGTCTGTGCAAGGCGAGCATGACATGAGCGAGAATCCGGGGAGCCCCTATCTCTCTATCAGCATTCCTGCAATTAATAATATGGTACAGCTATATCAGAACTCCTAAACATAAACAATTCCACAGATGCCAGTAGCAGCGGTGGGGTGCCTGGTAGGGAGCGGAGGTGGAAATTGGGCCTGGGGATCATTGCGCGGTGGTATGGCCCAACCGGAGAAACCTGATCGAAGGCATGGGATGAGCCAACGTGAGAGGGATGGGGCACATGGGGCGGAGGAGAAGGACGAGGAGGAGGAGGAGGGAGTCGGACCATAAAGGGGAAATGTAGGGGCTGGCTGTGCGGCGTACTGTTGACAGACTGATAGACAGCGCCTCTGCTCCTCCACACTGATAAGGCACCAGCCTAAAGTGACCCTCGCCACCCGGCACCTGCACTTTCTTTACACTTTATTGGTACATAAGTCATAGTGTAACACACCATGACGTTACAGTATCTGACAGCCTTGATACATTTACAGTAGAGGCTCGGGATTACAGAATTCAAGGTGACTGGAGGCACATTTCAATCAAGAGGTTTGACTTTGGCTCATTTCAAAATGACAAAAAGCTTTCGTTTTTTTACAGTGCAGAGCTATGTACTTTTACTGTACGATAAAGTCACCTGTATTTTATGTTTTGATTTTGTTTTCACAACCTAGCACTGTTCAAACAGCCTACACACATCTGAGTTTATTTTAACATTTCGTATTATATAATCCAAAATCAGAGTGCCACCAGCTTGATTATGTCAAACACAGAAAATAAGGCAGTAATTAAAACCTACTTGTGGGAGTATACAAACGTCTAGCTACAGAACATATGTGCTAACTTGCCTGTGAGAACAAAATACACAAGGGAAACGTATGGTTGCTTAATATTAACATGAACCAGATCCTTTAAAACGCACTTTGAGGTGTGAATGAAGTCGAGATGAAAAGGCTCCAATTAACAATCACTTTTCATAACAGGTGGTTCAACTTTATCCTATGAAGCCTCAGCACCATAATGGAACGCTTTGATTATCCTCATAAAAAGTGAGTGTAAGGAGTGAATAAAAAACAAAAAAAAGGAGGAGTGAAGTGGAAAATCATTGTGGCCATTACAACATTTTTCTACCCTTGCCTAACAGGAGTATGGGTAAATAATAGGATATCATTGACTTTATGTTGCAACAGGGAGTTCATAATGAAAAACAAGCAGGAGCCACTGAGGCAGCAGGAAGAAGGACTTTAGCACTAAACACTGCACGGAAACTGGATGGAAATTGATGAAGGGATGATGAAGTGAGTTGATGTGAAATGGCCAGCTCTGTCCGAGACTTCAGGCACAAGCACAAGCATGAGTCACAGGGCAGATCTTTAACAGACATCAGACGTTTGTGTTAGTGCCAAAAGGCAGGGCACCAGCAATTCTCACGGTTGTCACGAGTTTTTTTATCAATAACCAAGCCACTTTCTTCACCTATGATACGCTATCGAAACACTCACGTATTACAGGTACAATAAACAGAAGTCTGAGGTATCTGATCAACTCTTTTGTATGAAGATGTGCGCTATTTCATCCATCGGATCTAGACACAAATATATTTTACAACCAGGATTAGTTTGGGAGAGACAAGCGCAGAGGAGTCAGGCGGGACACAGGAAAGAGCCAGGCCAAACAAATCAGCAGCATTAGAGAATAAATCCCCACAGACAAAACCAAAAGTGTTCCAGACATGTTCGAATATTGTGGATCGGGAACAAGCCCCAGGAGCACTTAGGCTCATTCCAAAACAACATAACTGGACATTATCCGAAGTCTTCTAGCTTCAGTCAATGTCAGGTTGTTAACTAAAGACTCGAGAGGCGTTGTATGATGCTTTTGGCAATGGCATAGGTAACTGTATAGCATCTTTCCTGTGTAATGTAACTTACAACGTTAAAGTATGGGGGAGTTATAGACAAAACACTTCAGTAATGAATCAAGAGATATGCATGTGTTTATACAGTTGCCATTGTCATACCTCAAAGTCGTCAGGAGTCTCAATGTTGTGCTGCAATTAATACTTATTTTCATATATTGCTCTTGTCAAAAATATAAGACTATATAGTTGCCAAAGTTGTGCACCCTCAGCAGTTATCTTTGAGACTTGAGACGTCCCTTGCAGAGATCCACCACGGCCCTGGCACAAGCCCCACCTGCTCTCTGCTCATATGCTCTATTACATTTCCACAGCTTCTAAAGGCGACAGAGGCACTTCTGAAGAAGCTCTCCATTGTAAAGAAGAACATTCTTATTTACACTTGAGTCTGCTGAACCTCCACATCCCTTTGAAAACCCTACACATACCAATATATCACACCTGACACCTAGCGTCAACACACCTGCGAGCACTTGAAATCACCAGCATGCTTTAGTGCAACACTCTCCCTGTTTTCACACATTTAAGGCTTAAATACAAAGCAGAAGTCATTAGCCACGCTTGAATGTAGCTCATGACTTTCCTTCTCTCCTCCCTCCTTGCTCTTTGTTCTCTACAGTGTTCCCCAGTGAGTCTTCACCTTGTTGTTAACAGGGAAACACGACTCAGCCTGCATGTCATGTCTGCTCGGGAGATTCAAAAGGCGTTGTTAAAAACACAACACGCACACTCTCACAGCCGATGTGGTCACTCCACTATTAGGTCCATAAACACGTTCGCTCCCCACCCTCTATGATTAAATGAGACGTGTAGGGATGGATTCCGGATATCCTCCCTAATTTGAGTATGAGCTCATGGTGCAGTGCAATGTCATCTTGTGTCCAAGCGTCAGCCTCTAGAGCAATAACCCTGTCGGTCAAAACATCTGCGGAGAGAAATAAGTGCAGACATGGTAGTGGGAGGAAGAGATGATGAGGTGAGACGGCCAGGCTAAAAAGATCACAGACACAGTGAGAGCCTAGAGCTGCCAGACAAACCCACAGATGACAATAAAGATACTTTGCTCTGTTTCTGTTGAAAGACTTCATGAGAATCAGATGAGATATGCTGCTTTGTTTGCATCCAAGCATGCCACAGATTCTTAGCTCTCAAGTGCATACACATAACAGAGCTATACTGTGAGCCACCCAACACGATGTTAAAAGTAAAAACCACAAAGTATCAGATGTGAATCAACCTGTTGCCCTGAAAATGCAATAAATGCAATGGCACTGCCCGAGTCACATGGTAATGCATGGATGAGGGGGAAGGATAAACAACATTTAATGACAAATTTGCTATTATTATTATTATTATTATTATTATTATTATTATTATTATTTATTATTATTATTTATTATTATTATTATTACATTCTCATGTAGTTTTGAAATCTGAGCATCTTAGTCATACATAAACGACTCCCACGTATGACAGAGCACAGTAGGCCTTCCGTGCTGTATAAACAAAGGCCGGCCAGAGAAAACAGAGACACACAAAGTTTGTTTGCAGGCATAGCTCAGTAGACAAAAGAGAGTGTGAGAAAAGTGGCTTTGATACTTACACATAAATTAAATAAATTACACACCCTGACAACTGAATGAACATTATAAGAAAGAATCGAGTAACTAATAAAGCAATGACAGTAATCAAAGAGTTCTCTCTCAATAGAAAGACACTAAATCATATTTATCTCAGGGCAAAGGACTTCACAAATACTGTCCTTAGAAGGCCTTAAACTGTGGTATGGTTACATCATCATATCTTGTTCTTCTTTATTCCATTGTTATTTTCCATCTTGGCCATTTGTGGATATGTGAAGCACCTGACTCCCATCCTCCGGACAGGCTCAGACATGAGCTAAGAAGGGAAAGATCTCTATGAAGAAATGAATGCATACCACACACACTACTTTCATCCACGCACTTAACAAATAAATGTGACGGTTTTATTAAAAATAATAATGACTTCTATGTTGAGCTTTTTCCGACTCCTTAAGTCATTTTGCAGTTTACAATTATTCATTCATTCACCTCATTCACCACTCGGAGGTGGAAAACTGTTTCTTACACAAGTAACAGTTGGTGAACAGAGGTTTGCTTTTTGATGGACTTATGCTGGGTAACAGGAGTTTATAAAATAGGAGTATAAGCGCAGGTCAATTAGAGTCAACTCCTTATAGTATTGTATATGTGTAAGACATGATGTGTGTGAGGATACTAGAGTCTATTCAGTTTCTGCATGAAATAACAAAAATAACACAAACATTGAAGCAACCATTTTTTTTGCTGCCGCCTTTGTGACCCACAGAAACAAAAAGAAAGTCTTATACGCTTTCGCAATTAATACAACAATTTATATGTACACAAAAATACCAAAAATATGTAGTATTTCATGTTATCTGTTAGCCCACTTCCCCCACACTTACCCTGAAAAGCATCTGCATGGCCCGAGAAGAGGTGCTCAAGATCATAGCTGTAAGAATGGATGTTGTGAAGAGTCTCTCGTTTGACAGCAATCAAGTAGCTCTCCTCCATTTTACGGGTGCAGCAGGACAGTCCCTGGTGCTTGCAGAGCAGTAGATCCACATCTATAACATATACATTAAATTCAGTGCATTAGGGTTCTCAACTGATACGCATTTGTGAGTATTTGGTCAAATGAATCATCATGATGTGTGAACGTAACTGGACAGTGTACATAGATCATTCTATAAATGAAGAGTGCAAGTATAGTCAGCGGTATGCGCATAGGCAGACAAGTCATAACTCCATTGGGAGACAGAAGAGGCACTATGGGAGGGTGAGAAAGTAGACCAAGAATTCATCAGCGTTTCCCACTATAAATACTGCCTCTGACTGCTAACTACACAGCAGACAGGGGTCTAGCTACTATAGATGACATAAAGGCATAACATTTTGCATTCATACAATAAAGATCAAACATGTAACTGTTCTGAATAGACCTGATCATTTATATCATTCATTATCATTGTGTAATCTACAATGTAAAACAGTTGCTTAGTTGCTTCAACTTCATTTGAGCAATATTGGCAAAATAAGGCAATCTGAGTTCCCATGTCACCTTTTCCTCACCAATATTCAGGACTGTTATTACTTCACCTTTACTGGCTACAATAGCAGCTTTTCACCCCAGCATCTGGCCAAAAGTCTCATTTTAAAAGGCATTTCCATTATGGAAAGGTCTGACATGATAACTCATTTCACAGTTGGAGCGATGGAAAGGGGCGGATGAGGCAGGTGTTGTAACTAGA
This sequence comes from Periophthalmus modestus, assembly GCA_019594935.1. Taxonomy (NCBI): domain Eukaryota; kingdom Metazoa; phylum Chordata; class Actinopteri; order Gobiiformes; family Gobiidae; genus Periophthalmus; species Periophthalmus modestus. The sequence goes on along the minus strand of JAIEZT010000026.1, from coordinate 5,461,538 downwards.
GCCTATAGCGTGGCCTTAGGACAGACCACAAGAGCAGTGCCTCACTGTCCAAATCCCTCCATGAAACACAATAGGGTTGCATTCTCAATCCCTCTTTCCCTTTCTGCTGCCTCTGTCCATTTGCCTGGCATATCCCAGCGAGGCCTGGGTGTCTCTTAATTACCCAGCGAGGCTCCATTTGTTCCCATCCCAGAGCCAGACGAGTGAAGTCATAACTGGCCGCCCTGCCCCTTTAGCTCATTACGGCCAGCTCTATGGCAGGACTGTGCTTGGACAGTTTTCTCTGAGCACTGTTTTGGCAAGTCACAGTGACTTTGGTTTAGAAACTATAGTTAAAATCAACAGTTTGAGGTTTATGGTGTATATAGCCTTTAAATTGAGTTCATGTCTATAGCAAGTTTACAAAAAATATCAGCTCAAAAAGTGATTTTCCCCATTATACTTCTCTTATTGTGAGGCTAAACTGCCTTTTGTTTTTGTGTTTTATTGCCGATATGAAGCGCTCAGCCAGGGATTGCCTGTGGAATCCTGCTTGCCTCCTGTCACTTGTGAGTAGCTGGTTGGAGTAAGTGATACATGGAGGACTTAGTGCTGTTAAAGCCACAGCCGCCAAAGAGACTGAGTGTCACCAATATTAGGGACCATTTTATTCATCTTTAAATGATATTTTATACTAACAATGTTCTACCATGAGTGGTAGTCCAACAGGAGCTCTTGTGTCCTGCAAAATCTTTGGCCTACTAAATACCTTGGGAGTAATTAGCATAATAATCACATGGTTTAAGAGTCATTAGTCAAAATCCACTGGGAAACAAGCCAGTGCCCTTCACTGCGCCAGTGGCACGTCTGTATAATCAACATGACTCTGACTGTTGTCTATACTATTTTTAAAAGATTAGACAATTTTTTTTTATTTTATTTTATTTTTTTTTTTAATCTTAAGCCTCATAAATATATTGAATTATTCTGAATTGTGGTCTTTTTAAAAATAAATCTAACTTTGTCAAAATGTGGCCAATCAGCAATGTCTTCCCTACTACCCAAGGAAGTCCCTTCCCTTTGAAGCGGAGAACATACAGGATATTTACTCTCTGCACTTTTTCTATGTTTGAGATGGATTTGGGCATATATAAACACACCTGAAATTGCCCCCACTGCATACCTGCATTTTTCAACAACATTAAAACCTACTGGGAATGTTTAATTTTCCAAGACCACAAGAGCATGCTGCCAACATACTGCAAGTTGGCAGAGAATGCAGTTGAGACCTGGGAGAGCAAAACGCACAGAGCAGAAATTACATTTTTGAAATTGATTTTGCAATCTCAGCCAGCTACAAAGGGTTAGAAACACATAACACATATCTAAGCACAGCACTGTGTGTGGCAACTCCCCAACAGATTCCTATCAAACTGATTCAGTAAATCAGTGAGCATAACAGTACAAAAACTAAGAGTGTGGATCTTGCTCAATCAGACAGTTGAGCTCAGCTGTAGGACTGGTAGATCATATCAGTGAATATACATGAGGCCAAGAGAAGCTTGTGTGACAAAGATCAGAACTGTTGGCTGCCTGTTTTCCTCCGAGGAGCCATCTCACCGCTTCAGGGTGATCTCAATATGGAGCTTTTGGCAGGGTAGTCAGCTCCATAGTGATGGAGTTAGTAATCACCGGGTCAGCAATTTCACGTCCCAGGTGAAGGACCTAACTTGGCAATGGGTGGAACTAGCGATTGTAGACTTTAATTACAAACATAAATATTTGCATTCCAGTTCATTGACAGACATATGGATTATTCAGAATCTCTTTTATTAATAAAGTATATTTTCAGAGTTACACAACCATATCCTATTGGTTTTCATTTGGTTGCCACACTCAAGGCTCTTGGTGAGAAAAGTGTTTGCAGCAGATGGATGAAACACACCACTGTATCCTAAACCAAATATAAAACTGCAAAAATGCCTGAGGTTTGGCCACTTCAAATTTCAACACTTGCTTGTATTGGCATTTGATCTGAGATGTGAGGTAGAGTAGCATAATTGTGTACTCTCGCAGCTATACCAAATAACCTGCTTTCAACACCCCCGCCCACTGGAGTTTACTTTGAAGACAAAAACACTACTGACCTAAAGGTACCTCTCCAAGACAGGTACAAATAAAAAGCAACACAGGACCAAAAAAGTATCATTAAAGTTGAAAGGAAGGAAAGAGAGGAGGGAAATATCAAAATGAAAAAGTAGGCTGCAAACTAAATACACAAGAAAACAGCTGTTCCTCAGAAGTGCACATTTATGAGTCCTGTCCATTTTGCGAAGAGCTGTACAAATACAGTAACAGTCTTCATGCTGCAGAGCAGAGCTGATGCCAGTCCTCTACAGAAGGTCACAAATCCCTTCACATGGACTGCTGACATCTTCAGAGCGGGCTCTCCCTGTTGTCTCTCTGAGCTTATGCTAAATGACAGCTTGTAAAGAAATTGACATGCTTGGTTGCTAGTGGTGACATTCTGCTAAACAAACAGATCAAGTGATCTAGATGCACCTCGAGGTATGCCCCAGCTCTTGTCTCTGTTACAGCAGAGCACTCACATGCTTCATCTCTAACCGGTCAACCTTTAATGCAGCACCCAAACATTATTTGTGTTTGGGTGTCGTTTTAGAGTACGATTTCAACTTGAATCTCATTGTTTGAATTTACATTTACACTTGGCAATAATTTGAATTGGGACTGAAGTTTAAGTCAAAATTTGTTGGTGCTTCGATTGAGTCAAAAAGGTTATGCGTAACAATAATAGATCAGATCAAATCTTTTTTCTGTGCCCTGCTTTGCAAATTTATTTTTCAGACGCTTTTTAAATTAATAATAGTCTAATAATAATATTACACCAGTCTTGCTGTACAGTTTATGCTTCATTTATTCACTTCATACTGTTTGTAGACAAAGTCTAACTACAATGAACGTGTTGGCCGTCTTTAAATCCAGTACCTCATTCATACATAGAAGATATGTTTTAGTTGTGTAGGCTTATGTTCAATCTGAAAGTGCCAGGGCGGTAACTCTCCCAGCAGGAGCTGACTACCACCTTTGCCCACAGTTCATGTGCCTTGGTGCAGCTTAAAACCAATAAATATTTTGAGAACTCCTATAAAGATCAAAAGACCCCATCTGGAGTGGGAAATAATATAACTCCAGGCTGTGGTAGCCCAGGCAGGTGTAAAGTTAAACCACCTCATACATTATTATCTAATGACTTATTTCATGTTCAATCAGATCACATGTGGACTGACATGTCGCAGGGGCAAAGGAAACTTTTGTAGATGGGGTTTAGAGTGAGTAAAGTGGTCCTGAGAGCTTACCTACGCCAGGTGTTTCTGGGACTCGATGCACTGGTCCGACAGAACGAAGCTGGAAAGCGGTCCTCACTTCATGACAGCTATACGCGTCCACGTGACACAGGTGCACGCCACAAATGACCAACACAACAGTCCACAGTCCGCAGGTCACACGTGGGCATACTCCTCGGGACATTGCCGCATCTCAGAGCAGGTATCCTCGTGGATAGCACTCAGGAAAGTGACGGGAAACTGTGTGGCACCTGGAAAGACGCGCTCGCAACTGAAGCGATGATGAGCTGAAACATCTGATAAACGTTTCCGTCTGACTGTCACATTATTGGGTGTGATGAGTGAGAGCGCCTCGCAGTAGAGCTCTGGCTCTTCTCTTGGATACTGAGTGGTGTGGGCTGAAGCAGCCTGTCCCGCGCACTTTGCAGTAGTTACTCGTGTGCATGTCTGATCCACAGCCTCGCGCACGCTCCCCTCCCTCTCTGTTCACCTCAGCCAAGTGCCTCAACTCTGGACTGGATCCGATGAAACAAAAGCTGCCAAAAAGAGGCTGCGACGCGCACTCTCAGTTCATTTTCTATTAATGCTGATATTGTAGACAGCCTTATGGCACATGCTCAGCTTTCTGCATATGCAAACGTATATCAAGAGATAAATTAAAATGTAAAAGGCAAATACAGAGCTTGAATGAAAGGTCCCCCCGTTGATAAAAGGAGGATTTTGGATTACAAGTTGATACAAAACTTATGCCATCCAGAAAACTAGACTGTGCGGGGAAGATGCCCTCACGCTGGGACCGTGATTAGATGCGTAATGCTGCCATCTTGTGGACACGACAGGATCAGCACAGGGCCGCAGTATGAATGAGGCGACTGAGGGATGATCCGAAATTTAAATCCTGCCATGTGCTTTGCTTTTATTTATTTGTTTGTTAGTTTTATTTATATCAAAGCGAGAATAGCCTACCAGTGCTGCGGGTGTTCCTCCTCCAGCTCCATATCAATGTGAAATTAAAAAAGCATAATTTTGTTTGCATGGTATTTCGATGTTATTACAGCGTTAACGAGTCGAAGTCGATTAACCGGACCGGCCTGCGCCTGCGCACAGTCCTTCAGGAGAAAGAGAAGAGCGCTGTGTGAGTGGAATACGCGTGGTTTTGTTTGCTTAAACTGTGACTGTGGAATGATAAGAAAAGAAGAGCTAGGCTCTAGGCTTGTGCTCATGTTGCTGATTTGGTTAATTCTGCATCTGAAATGAACTAAAATAACTCAAATGAACGTGATGCAAAAAGGTCCGTTTTGGGTGTTGAATGTGAACAGCAGATGGCGCTATTTGCTGCCTCTTTTTCTCCTTTCTTGAGTTGAGCCAGTTTGGTGCCAGTAGATGTTTAGTAGTGTGTCCTAGACCCAGGCCAGCAACAGAGTAACAATGATACGACCTGTGAGGGGCACAGAGCTGAACACTGACCTGCTCCAGCTCCAGAAGTCAACACATCATCCACTTTAGCCATAGACTGTGGGGAAAATTCTAATATCAAGAGTTTAAAGGCATCACATAGGATAACCCCCTACATGGAAACTTATATCCAAAATGAGATGGTTTTAAGATTAGCCTCCGTTAAATGAAAGCTCTTTGGAACATGTCTCTCTCTTTATACACTGCTCAAAAAATTAGAGGAACACTCTTTAATCAGAGTATAGCAACCTATCAGTCAAACTTCTGGGATATTGATATGGTCAGTTAAGAAACATAGGGGTTTGTTAATCAATTTCAGCTGCTTTGTTGTTAATGAAATAAACAACAGTTGCACTAGAGACAGCCCCCAAAACAGGAATGCTTTTCCAGGTTGATGCCACTGGTATTTTTCCCTCCTCATCTCTTCCAGCAGATTTTTTTTACTGACTGACTTTTTCCTTTGGCTTGGATCGGCATTATTGATAGTAAGGTGCGGTACCTAGATGCTGCAGACGTTGCACAAGCGATCCAACTCCTCCAGGATGGCACATCAGTACATGCAGTTGCAAGAAGGTTTGCTGTGTCTCCCAGCACAATCTCAAGAGCATGGACTAACTAGAGCAGGTTCAACCTGAACACATGCGACAGACGTGAAAGGGTCTGGAGGCGCCACAGAGAATGTCATGCTGCCTGCAACGTCATTGAGCATGACCGGTTTAGGGGTTGGTCAGTGAGGGTCTGGGGAGGCATGTCTCTGGAAGGACACACAGACCTCTACAGGTTAGATAATGGCACCCTGACTATCATTAGCTATAGGGATGAAATCCTTGGACCAATTGTCAGACCCTATGCTGGTGTAGTGGGACCTGAGTTCCTCAGGGCAATGCCCGACAGGACCACTGACTGTCCCTCACATTCACCTGATCTAAAGGCAAGGCAAGTTTATTTGTATAGCACACACTAGGTAATTCAGAGTGCTTTACAGAATAAGAAAGTCATTGAAATCACACAAATCAAAATAATACAATTCAAACCTACAGGACTTTAACCTGTTTTACTATCAGGACTTTAACCTGAACACGGAACCTAACCCCAAACCCCAAATCTAAACCCAATAGAACACCTCTGGGACATATTTTGGTCCATTTGGCGCCACCAGGTTGCTCCTCAGACTGTCCAGGAGCTCAGTGATGTCCTGGTCTAAATCTGGGAGGAGATCCCCCAAGACACCATCCGTCGCCTTATTAGGAGCATGCCCTGCCGTTGTCAGGCACATACAATCATGTGGGGGTCACATTAACTACTGAGTATCATTTTGACTTGCTATAATGACATTTTGGCAAAATAGACCCATCCGCTGCATTAATTTTTCAGTTTCATTTTTGGGGTGTCTTTGGTTTAACCCTCTGTAGGGAGATGATTTTCATTTACATAAAATCATGTGGCATCCTTTTGTTACTAATAAATTACTTTCTCATTATCAGTAAAGAAACTCTAGATTATTTTTTCTTCATTTAGATCTAATGTGTTTTCAAAGTGTTCCTCTAATTTTTTTGAGCAGTATATATGTATATATACACATATATTCTATTCTACTATGCGTAGTAGCATTCCATCAGCCTTGTTCCAGTAGCTCATTCCGTGTCAAGGTGCTCTGGTTCCCCAACACCTGACACAGACCTTGTTTGGCCGGGCAATGTCTGAGCCAGCATCTCATAAGTTTCATTCACACTCATCATGGGATAAGGTAGGCAGTAGCTTGAAGGATCTTGCCCAAGGCCCCACACTGGCTGTTGGAAATTGCTTATTGCACTCTTGGGGGGGATTTGAACCCAGGTCCCCCATGGGACAGTCAGCTGACTTACCAGCGCATGTAGTTACGCATGTAACTATGGTTCTATGAATCATGGATGCATAGTGACTGAAAATTGACAGACATTATTTAGATCACTCAAGTCAGTTTGTCGTAACGTGCAGACTGGCGGACCAAAATATGCAGTACCCAGGGAAGGTTTAACAGTGTTTATTGACAGATTGTGAATAATAGTGCAATACGGGGAAGGTAGCGGGATACGGTGCGCGGTGAGGACAGGGAAGGAGAGTTGAGTGCGACGCCGAGGTCCGGGAGCGAGGAGTGCAGGTACAGGAGCAGGACTGGAGCGGGACGAGGAGAGCCGGAACGAAGAGCCGGGTGCAGGGTGAAATCCAGAGACGAGGTGAGCAGCGTAATCAAGGTGCACTGTACCAGAGAGCAGGGTGAGCCGCAGCAGAGCCAGGAGTGCAGGTGCAGGAGGATTCCAGGAGTCCGGGTCTGGTAACAGCAAACAAGGGTGAGTATACATGCAACGAGCAAAAGGCAAAAAGGCAAAGAGCTAGGTAGTCACGTTAGTAACGTTGACGATCTCGCGTCGACTGTCTGTCTCCTGGGCTTCTTATACTGGAGCAGGTGTGGGTGATTGGCTGATGAGTCCCAGGTGCGCGTGGGAGGAGCAAGATGCTCCGCCCACGACCGGCAAGTGACAGACAGGGGAGGGGGAAGACGAGACAGGAGACAAAAACAGGGCAGGAGTCACGTGATCGTGACACAGTTACACCATAGGAAACTCGAGTTTTATGCACAGTTATATGGGCATATATTAGCCCTCAATTCTGCTAGTAATAAGATTTATATAACTAGTTGTAGGATTTATATAACTAATTTGATTAATTTACATTTTGTATTATTATTATTATTATTATTATTATTATTATTATTATTATTATTATTATTATTATTATTATTATTATTATTATTATTATTATTATTATTATCATCAATTAATTAATACATTTATTTATTTTAGTATTTTTAAGTATTGCTTCTGTAAGCCTCTCTTCCTGTCTGTGCTACCTTCTCATTGTGTTGGTCATGTGGCTGTTCATTTTGGACAAGTCTCTACTTGGCGTCTCTGGAGGGATGCACTGGAGACAGATGGATGTGAAAAGCTGATTATGGAGAACATTCCTTCATTCTGTGCAAATGATTTCTGAAGTTGTTAATTAATAAGATGCCTACTGTCGCTGCACTCACAGATCCAGATTTGGGGTATTTTTAAGTGTAGGAGTTCATGCATCCACTGGATGCTGGATGCATACATTAAACATGAGGGGTCAGGTGTGGCACATTACCGGTCAGCGCTACAGGCTTATGCTCCATTTCTCTGCTCCAGACGTGAGCAGTGGAAGTAACTCTGATGCATCATTAATGGGCAAATTACAATTTTAGTGCCACAGTCAGTCTGGCTCTTTCTGCTGGGGCATTTCACTGGAAGCATTTAAACTCCTCTGGATGAAAGGCAGCGTCCACTTGTGTAATTGATTGTTGTAATGTTTTTATAGACTCTTCATTAGCCTGCTCCTGCATGGATCAATATCGCATCATTACATGCATGATTGAACTGACAAGCAGATGCCTGCCAGGGGCACAATAGTTTCTATTAGTAAACACTCGTTAGCACTTTTTTCATTAACAAGTCTTTTAAAGAATTACTTCCTCTGTTTTTATTGATTCCTTAACTAACAAAGCTGAATATTTGATGCCATTTTAAAACCACAAGGAGAAGTCAAGATGGCTTCAAGAGGAACAGTTCCAAAGCTTTAGATACTACTCATACTAGACCAGGAACAACAAGACATTACAGGATTTTGGATATGCTTTGACCAAGTTGTCAAGCTACCACAATTTGTTAATTACCATCAAACTGAAGTCAAAATGACAGTTGCCCATTTTACCTGCTCCTCTTTACACATGACTAACTGTAAGTCTGAATCTGAAATAACAATATCCCAAACTAGCTATACCTACAATACTTTTATAATATTAGGAGCAGCACTGAAAAATGTGCTCTTATCTTATTGAATTCAAATGAGTGTGAATTACCCTATACACTTCCTGCATGTGTTCAAACTTCTGCTTTTTGGATCTTCTCTCACCCTCCAGTTTTGTCCCAGTGGGAGTGTCCTAAACCGTTCACATCAACAAAAAACTGTTGTGCACGTAGGTGGGGAAATGTGTTTAACCCTTTACCCCTTCATATTTCCTTGTTGTGCTTGCTCATTGAACTCAGTGGGGATCTAAGTACTTCTTTTCAGACGGTGTTAGGCTGAGGTCACTTGTTTTTTGTGTATGTGCATGTGTGCTGACTTGAATTGGCTTTGTGCATGGCCAGCCAACCACATTCACCACAATAGGCAGAAAAGGGGGTGACTTACCCTGCGATGGAGCGATTGAGCTCAATGAGATCATAGCTACTGTCATTTCATCCGCCCTACAGTGCACATTAGTGGGTAGGGCTTTTAGGGATAATGGGGGATATTGAAAATGCTGTATTGTTATATTTTGGGTGCACAAAAGAAAAAAATATATGGAAATGTTTGCTATATTTTAGGGACACAATATCAAAAATATAAAATCGTATAATCTGCATGTTTAAAGTACAATATAATACAAGAGAATAAAATATGTGTAGCCACATTGTTACATTAGAGCTGACCTTAGAATAATGCAAAGAAATGCGCAAATATTGTGTAAATAACATCACTTAAATATAAGGTTGTTTTACAGTGGAGATTGCAGGTTTTCTCATTCTAAATTCATCTTAAAATAAAAACAAGAAAAAAAAAACTAAAACATTTGCTTACTCGAACAATCACATATATGTTTTCATATACGTTCCCCACGTTTTTCACAATATGGATAACCCTGAAATCCAAACTGTGGCTTAGCCTTAGTCCTTTTAAACTCATCCGTGCTATGTTGCTTTTTTAACCAACATCTCTCTACTTTGTCTTTTTCTAGGAATCACAAGTTAACCAGGACCTTCTAACAAGCATTACATGTGCTCCCTACATGTGACCTCCAACCTTTTCCCTGACATTGACAGAATGAGCAATACCACAAGGAGGAGGAGGAGGAGACAGCCGAGGAGGGGTGGATAATATAGCCAGAGGTTAAGAGAAATGGCTGGGCAGGGTCGATGAAAACAACAGATCTCTGATGCCTAATCCTTTTGTGCCCATGGTGTTTAATCCGTCCAACCAAACTCCTCTCCACTCCACCCTCTACCCCTCCCCAACACCAGACGCTCCTATTGCACAAACAACCCACTGTAGTAATGAAAGCAATACCCCAGACAGTGGCAGAAAAACTACAGTAGCATTTCCAGTAAACAGACAACTTGGGTTCAACTGTGGCCACATGGGAACAGGGCTCTCTTTTGACTATGCAAACATATTTAAATTTTCTAACAGCCAGACATTGTTTTGTTTAGTTTTTTTTTTTCTGGAGAGGGATAATATACGATTTGGTTTCCCTTTTGCAGATACTTTAACATGAATATTATTGCACTTATTGTTTGCAGTAAGAGTTTTGTTTAGGTGTTTTTGTTTACGAGCTGTGAAGAAGAGAAGAGGTGAGGTGATGTTGTGGGTGGGGGGGTGTAATGCTGGTTGCAGTGGTGAAAACGATGTATTCAAAGGTTGCGAGTGTAGATTCTGTCTAATGAGGTTACACCCTGGCAACCCGGTGACTCCTCCCACCCACCCTCCATTCCCCCGTCCTCCTCCTCCACCTCCTCCTCTATCTCTCCACTTATGCCCACCCACTCAACCCCCCACCCCCACCTTCACCCTGCACTCTGTGAGCTCTCCGTGGTGCTGAAAGAAGAAAAAACATTCGGCTTACGGCGCAAAGACAGGCAGCGACGGCCACAGGAGCATGGGAGTTGATGGTGATTTGTAGGAGCTAAAAACACAATAGTTTGAGAGGTAATGAGGAGCGGATGACGTTGTAACGCAAGGTGGAAAGGAGTGGGTGGTGGGCGTGTTCTTGTTGTTGTGAGTTATAGCTGGGGAGCCCGGTCTCATCTGCCTAGGCACAGATAGACAGAGGCTGTGAGCACGCTGCGTGGACATGCAGGACAGAGCTGGAGCTGACAGGGCAAAGCCAACCTGGAAATGCATGTAAGCAACTTGCTCTCAATGCTTAAAGCAAGAAGAGGATCCATGCCACCTGCTTAATCCTCTGAATCACTTGGACTTATTTTAGAAGCAATTTGGGATGTAATTTTTTTAGCTTCATTTTTAGAAGAGGTGAGTCTTGTTTTTTGGCGTGTATCCGCTTGCTGTTACGGGGTGGGGTCTGTTGCTATGCTGCACCCCCCCACTCCATCTGTCTTTAGCATGGCCAGATGTGTGAAGAAGTGAAGCTTGAACCCGGCTTGGAGTTGACTGTGCAGAGCGAGGGGCTGCAGCAGCTCCCCCGTGAGCCCAGGGGAGGCAGAGGAGGCATAATCAGGCTGTGCACCTAGTAGCGCTCCCTCACTTCTCAGCACCGGCATGGGTCACTTCTAACTGGACCATACAATGGATATATGTCAATGTGGATTTCAACGTGTGCCGGTGCTCCAGCAAAGGTCAGAGTTCATGAGTGTGGACTGGAGTGAGGAGGGCAAGGCAGAAGACATATCGGTCCACCAACCAGCAGGGACACAGCCCCATTGTGAGTATGCTTGCCACACATGTGTCAGAACTCACAAACTCAAATTTCAGGTTTGTCAATAGGATACATGCGATAGAGCGATAACGACACTGTAATGCTGCATGTCATGCCAGTGCCTCCCTTGCAATTGATTTGACATTATGTCTTGGGAATAACCACGCTGCCCTTCTCCTTTGACACCGTTGCCTAGATACTGCAATGGTGTGCCACTTTAATTTACTTTTAAAGCCAAACTACCGCTACGTGTGCCCTTCTTGTCAGATGTGCGAAACAGTGATGAGATATTCAGAGATATGTTTCATCTGATGTAGGATATAGATGCCCGCATATACAGGACGGCTGGATTGATAGGTTTTGCAGGAATAATCAAATTGCATAATGCACACCACAAAGTTATTGGAGGACAATCTCATGCGAAAAGGCTTGGATGGTCAGGGTAAAAAAAACAATGTGATAAACAAGTGGATTCCAGTGCAGAGTGCTGCTGCAGGCTTACAGGGATTAGGGAGGCAGGCTTAAATCAGCCCCAGCACTGTTTGAACTGCAATTGCCTCACGCTTTACACATCTCCACCTCACTGAAATGTATTATCCTCGTATAGCTTCAGATCTCACAGCGTTTCTGCGTGTCAGCGATAAGATTGGATAAAGTTCTTTGGGGAAAATGTTCCCCACTTGACACCTGGTTCCGTGCCCTAGTTTGAACTCCTCAAAGATGGTGATTCTGTTGTTCTTATCAGACCCGTAATCTAAAAGCATAGGGTAAATTTAGGACAGGAGAGAAGCAAAACTTGCAGAGCCATGCTTTGTTTTTGCTCTCCTCAAACAGAACAATACAGAAATTGGTTAAAGATGATTAGACAATGATAGTCCCATCACTTGGCCTTCCAATCCATCTGGCAGTCTTCCAAGCCCCCCTTTTCCATCCTTGGCTACTCATACACACACAAACATACTACATACAGTTATCACGCGCCCCCATCCCCCCCCTCTCCACGCACGCTCACACTCCTCGCTCACACGTAAACAAGCACAAGTCTTAGCCTGATCTGAAAACATTGACCTACATAAAAGCATCTTCCTTTCCTCCACTGGGCTCTCCAAAAATTGCTCACATGAGCTGTTGCACATCTGACAAGCCATGTTGCATGCAGTTGCACATGCTTGGAGGCATATTCTTCATGCATGCAATCATATCGAGCTTAGAAAGGATTGTTTTCAGCAAGAAAACAATTAAAGACAAAGAGAATGTATTTTTAGCCTTTGGAGGGTATTAGAAATTGGTTAATTTTATCTTAGTCGCTGTTCCGTTCCCAAGAGTATTGCTTTTTTCCCACATCTGAGACCTCACACACATTTGAACTTAAAGTGATGAAAGCTTAATTCCATTTTTTTAGACATTTGAGTGTGGTAAAAGCCAGAAATTTGAGCCCGAAATAGTGCAAAGACAACTGAGAAAAATGAGCAGACGCACTGATTTGCAGCCAATAAGAAAACACTCAAGCAGCGTATTTGTCACTGTAACCAGATTGTAGGAGGGTGAGATTGCGAAGAATGTATCATGTAGCAAGACCTCATGGGAAAATACTTAAGAGGATAGTGCCTGATGCAAGCCTCACCACCCTAAATGTACCAATCATCTATGCAGCAATAGAACCATGAAATATTAGGGCGATATTAGCCTGATGCAACTCCTCATCATCCCTGTCGCTTCAATTTGATGCTAAAAAAATAAGACCCCGGTAACAGAGGGCAAAAGACAGGTTCTTTTATACTGATGAAGTAAGCTGTGAAAATGTATAAACAGCACAAAATGAAAACTGAACTTGAGAATCTATAGACCTCTTTTTCACTTGGTACAGACAGATTTAAAGCCCTAATTTGATATAAACTTACATAGATAAATAAATCCTTGCAAAAGTTCTCATTTGTACAGTAATATTAATAGTTTTTATTTTATTTGTTTCTTTCCAGAATGCTGTGGACACACTTGAAGAATGATGAGCTCCAAAGAGGAAGAAACTCTGCGTTTTTTCCACTATGTTGAAGAGAATGGGCTGAGAGCCTACAATGGCCTTATAGCTCAGAACCTGGACCATGCCAGGAATGAGAGAAATCGGACATACCTGCAGGAGAAAAATGATAAAAAGAGGAAACAGGAGGAAGCCATAAAGAGGTAGAAGCACAACTATTAATGTATTATTATATTGACACAAGATTAGAGTAATTTCACCTACTTATTCATTCAGTTACATAGCAAATGTTTTTATAATTTGCCATTCACTTTGCATTCTCTGTCAAGATGTCTGTGGAAGTAGGACAAGTAGCCACAGGGTCCCATAGGATCGGCTTGTTGCCATATTCTAATCTAGGGGTTGCCAGTGAGGGCTGGTTCACCCTTATCCATTGAGGATAGTTATTTTCTCACGTTGACGTTTATCTGGGACTTGTCCTTGAAAGGAGGTCATCAGTGCTCCATTTTAAGACAAGACAAGCTTTTAGAATTAAGAATGAAGTGAGTGCGCTGGTTCTGAAGTGAATGACACATTTATGAGCTCTCCTGGTGTGCACTTTACATAACTGTCCCAGACTGACCTAACTGCTGCACAAAAATGTGATATGTCAATAATGTTACAAAAGAGAGAAACTACTACTACTACTGATTTAGTAATATGATGTTCCCAAGCAAAAGAAAGTTGTATAGAGTTAGGAATAAGCAAGGAGCATGATCACAAGGTGAAATGGAAAATGGGTTTATATCCTTTGATACCAGGCTGTATCACACATGTCAGAAATAAGCAGTTCATCAGATGCTTGAATTTGCAATGAAAACGTTCCTTGAAAATGTTCTTCTGATGTTAATAGATGTACTTATACTTATACAGAGTGGCAACAAGTTAGCCTAGCCAAGCCCACACACTTTTTATGTTTACAAAGACGTGTGGTCTGGAAGTTTATTCTGTCAGACGGGAATAAATGACAGGCAGATTAATCAACTGGATATTTCTACAAATTCAACAAGTGCACTAAACTCTGTAAATCTGAGGTAAACTCTGTAAATCTGAAGAGATGTCTTCTGTATTTGAGAGACACATGCTATAAATAAGCATCTGTGATTGGATAGTTTCATAAATGGATGGTTGCCTGATGTGTTTTATGGTCCCGCATTAGAACAGACAGAAGGAGGTACTGCCTCTCCAAGCAAGTGACATATCCGAGAGTGTGCGGTAGAGATGTTGTTTAATAGCCCAAAGTGTGGCAGTTGAATCCCAGCTCTGACCAGTGCATAATTAATGGTGTGCTCTTAGGCAAGACACCACCTTGCCTAAGTACAATATGAATGTGATGTGTGAGTTATTAGAGGCGGCAATAGAGGCTGCTGGCACAGAGTGATTGTCCCATCAAAGAGTGTCCAAAAATGTGCAATTCTAGATCTATGCATTATTATTATTATTATTATTATTATTATTATTATATTATTATTATTATTATTATTATTATTATTATTATTATTATTATTATTATTATTATTAGTAGTATTATTATTATTAGTATTATTATTATTATTAGTATTATTAGTAGTAGTAGTAGTAGTAGTAGTAGTAGTAGTAGTAGTAGTAGTAGTAGTAGTATTATCTATAACCTTCAATTACACCATGTCATTTAGCCCTGTCTGGGCATCTCTTTGTGTTTGTATAGTTCTGTGCATAAAATATTTCAAGAATGCACAATCTAAATAAAACAGCCCAATATAGCTTATTACAAAAGCCTTTATAATCACTGACTAATGATGTTGAATTCACCAATAGGTCATCTCATGTTCCCTACAAAAGTTTACATTGTGCAGTCCAGCTGAAAAATACTTAATGTTATTCTCATTTATGTTTCCTTCATCTGTTTAAATCTGTCTAAATCTAAAGCAGAGCCATTGCTTTGCTCTGTTCCGTGCATCAATACCACTGTGGAACAGTCAGCCCTGATAACCAGGCAAATGTTTTAATGGGTTGACGCAGAGGGAAAGAGCCATCCACTGCCCTGCTAGCCTTCAGCCTCAGCTGAACCAACATTGAAATATTAATTCATAAGAGATAGATTAATGTTTTTATGAGGCTTAGAAGAATGTCAGTGAGACAACCTATTTTCAAGTGCTTAGAATATTCGCTTCCTAATGTGTGCATCTGTAGGCACGTTGGCACGGTCATAGTCTGGCATTTGACAATTAAGAAGCCTGTATCTTTATCTATTGTTGAGAACAAAAGGATGCCGCATTGTCTTACAAAGAAAAAAGCTTCTGGGAGAAAATGACTTTAAGAGTGTGAAGAAACAAGAAAAAGTCGAGAGAGAGAGAGCTTAAGTGTGAGAGAGTGTTCTGCCTGGTGACAGCTGGAACTGCCATAGGCCAATCAGATCAACACGTTTGTTTGAGTGAGGCGGGACTTTCTGCTGCAGCTATCTGACTTTTTTCTGTTTACTGGAACTTGTTTACACAGTCACGCAAGGATATACCGTCTCACACACATGCAAATACACAGCTCAACAAAGAACAACAAAGCCCCTCCCTAACAGGCTATTATTGTGCATTCTAATTACAACCCCTCAGCGGGAGTATTGTTTACATTTTTCTGCCAAATTCATTGTGAGATGACCATACCTATCCAACTGCTCCTGTGGTCTGTCCTCCAGCCAATCACTGGGCTATAAATAACTCAATCCACTCCACACACATTCCAAATTTGTGAATGACTTTGCACTCATAAAACTGCAGGTTTTCATACTTTATAGATCAAATTTGTGTTTAAAACTGCATTCTTTTATAGATCTGTGTTTAGATTCATGTTGTAAGTTAATTTGTGTGCTGTAAATAACATTAGAAGCTCGACATGTAAAAGCCACAGTGGCGCCCTGGTTGCCTTTTATACAAAGCAGCGATTTGCCTACAAGGCTCCATCATACCAACGTGTCTGGATCTGCACGTGCACTTTATTATTGTTGTGAGGCAGCAGCTGGGTTTGTGTCTGGTTTCTATGGGTACCCTCCTGTTGCTAGGCAAGGATAAGCCCCTGACCAATGAACCTATCCCACCAACCAAGCGCCTTCTGTTTAGCAGCTGGCCCGGCGGAGGGAGACCGAGTCAGCAAAGTCACACAGCGAGGGGTCCAAAACATACACAAACACACATGTGCGTGAGCCACAAAGGCAAAACGTGCACATGCAAATCTATCCCTGTGCCATTTGTGTAAACATTTGTATCTCTGACCTCAAAGTTTGGGTCAACCTTCCATCAGTCATACGAGGATGACAACCAAGTCAGACACACCAGCCTTTTGGTTTGAAGCCGTCGCTGTAAAAACATTCAATTTTCTCTCAAAATGGCATTCGTGTGGCCCTCATTTCCCCACTATTACCACAACACACTCAGACCTCATTAACTGTCCATTCAGGCCAATCATCCCTTTATCAGGATTGATTGTGTTCAAGCTGGGGAACATCTATGGTGTCATTATGTGTGCAATGTGTCAACAGCTCCAGCCGCATCCAGGGTTAAACACAAATCAATGGTCTTTGTCTGGTGCTTCCCAATACACATAGCTCCACGCGCTCTCATCTTTGCAAACCAATATAAAAACATGCTATCGCCGCATAACACATTCGCACCACTGCTGGTTTACAATCACTGACAGTATAACCACACTTATGTAGAGCACCATTGCACCATGGTTCTACCCTGGTTCATACTTTTCCAAATTTTGCTACATATATATATCTTTTAGTTAACATGATTTATTTTTATGTACTGTTAAAGGTGTTCAGTCTTATTAAAGGGTAAATATTGGTAGAAATTTCTTTTGTTTTGCCCATTCGGTTCCTTATGCATTTAGTATATGGCTTGAGTTAAGCAGTAACAGGCTGTTGGTTTGATTTTTTCTTTGTATTTAAGTCACTGGGTAAAACATATTCCTTACATTGCCAACTTAAGTGGCTAGATGTAATTGGGTGTTGGTATGACAGGAAGGTCTCAAAGTTCCTGTTAAAAATGTGTACATAGTTCTAATGTTTTGTCTATGTTTTTACTCAAAGCTGAAAACTGATGATTTAATATTTGGGTTGTCTATTTCTCTTGTCTTTTTAGAACGGGCGAGGACATAGCATCTGAAGGCAAGCACTTTCGCATGGGTTCAATCACCATACCCGAGCCCCATGAGCGTGTGCCCTTACCCCAGCCGCATGCCCTCGCCTGCGGCCAAGGTTTCTCTGTGCGCTCCCAGTCACTGCACTCGGTCGGCGGGGGGAACACTGGAGGAGGAGAGGAGGAAGTCGGAAGTCCTACCTCCAGGAAACAGCCCCCTCCCAAGCCCAGGAGGGACCCTGCCACCAAACTGAGCATGTCGTCTGAGGCAGTGGACCACAACCCCGCGTCCACCTGCCGCGGGGACAGATGTGATGGTGAGTGGCGCTGGCACTTCACACCAGACTTGTGCACTAAATATAGATGTTCTCTGCAATGTCCTCCTCAGCCTGGATTCCTCAACAATGACATGACATCTAAGCTGGTTAATGCACACTCCACACAAGTCAAAAATGCACTCAGTTGCCTATGGTTCCAGTACAATGATTAATAATAATGATGCAATAGAACAGCAGGTCACATTCTCACTGCAATGAAATATTCACAAGTTAAAGAGAGGTTTCAAAAGGAAATCTGAAAATTGTGAGAATATATTTTTTACGGTTAGGGTTAGTCAGATGATTTTAAGATACTGAGTACACAATTAACAGGGGTTAGGAGTCACAAGTAACTCCATGTCTAACTTGTCCAAAAAAACAAAACAAAACAAAAAAAAACCTCCTGTCCATCTTCATCCGTATTGACTCAAACACAGGAAAAGGTACTGTGATTGAACAGGAACATTTCTGACTTGTCTTTAAATTAAAAAAATGCTAACATTGTCTTTCACATTCTTTATTTCCCTTCCCCTGTGGAGGATTGAGAGGGCATGTCCTCAACCTTTTATATGTGTGTTTGTTTTTAAGTAGTCAGAACAGAAAAGTGTAAATTTTGAGTGTTCTTTGCATCTGGAGAGGAGTTTTCCACAGAACATTTCCAAGATCAACAGGCAAATCACTGCACAGTACGGGGGGAAATGGTTTGCTGCAGTGAGGTCAGAGGGGAAAAGGAATATATAATACTGCAGGTATCCTAATTATGTTATTTTGATTAGAAGTCAGGTATGTTTTGCTAGGTCAGCAGCTTTTATATGTATTTATTTATTTTCAATTTAAAATATATACATTATATAAATAAAAAAAAAAAAAAAAAAACAGCTTTTAAATGTGTATATTTATGTTTAAACTAATTAACTAATTCAATAGTCCTAGAGACAGAAAGATGAGAGAGCAGTGATTTCAGTGGCTGCAGGAAGCCATGACTCCATTTTAGTTTTCATTCTCTGTTGCCAACGTGATGTTTAGGGACTCGCCTAGCCTGGCTCAGATTGGTGGGGATCTCTCTGTATGCGCACAGATCTTCCTGGGCACCACGGCAACCATCCCACAGAAACAAGACCCCCTGTAGCCCAGCCAATCACAACATGACTGCGCAGCACGGACCAATCACACTGCAGAGATGCTGAAGCCTGAGGCAGAACAGCCAATCAGAGAGCTCGTGTGGGGGTGTCCCTGGATGAGGGGAGGGTTGCGTGCTCTGTAGCTGGTGCTCTGGCGGGAAGAGGCGGAGCTTGTGGGTGCAAAATTCATTCAGGAGGAGCGATTGACCTAGATTCTGTTTTCCCCAGGAGGAGCAAGAGGAGGAGGAGGGGGGGGGGGGATGCGGGTAAACACATCCCTATGGGGGGAGGGGGAGGAGGGAGGGTGGAGAGAGAGCGAGAGAGAAGAGGAGGAGAGGGGACAGCAACAAGAGATGTATGGAGAGTGGAATTTACTGTCAGCACTGAATCAGATTAAGATATGTAATTCACACTGACATAGAAGAACAATATATCATGTGCTAACAAGAGTGGTCCATCTTCTTGAAAAATCATAAAAAAGAGACAGATCTGAACAATATTTGAGTCCCTTTGGTAATGCATTTATTATTCCAAGTCGTACATGCAGCACAGATGCATATTATCTAACAATTATCATCATCATCAACGATTATCCTCTTGCCTAACGTCACTGTAGATAAACAAAAAAAATTGTACTATGTACTAAAGACAAACTATTATTTGTGTTTATTTTCAAAGGTTTCAAGGTTTTCAAAATGTTTATAATACAACATATTCATATTTTGTTTTTTTCTGATTAAACACATTATGGTGATTAATTGATTAACCAATTAACCATGAACACCCCAACGTACAAAATACGTTTTATTTAACAGGTCTTCCAAGACTGGCACCCCCATTGCTCCCAGAAATAATGGAGAGAATTGAATCAGAAAGGACATCCTTGTAAAGCCAATGCCAAATGACTGTGCAAATCACTGTCCAATATGAGTTACATGAAGTGATGTGCTGGCACTCTGAGGAGAGACGTTGAAATAAAAGCAGATGTTAGTTTACATTAAAGACTAGAATGGTGAGAAGGATTGCAACTTCCAATAGCATTATTCCTGAGACGACTGTACCTGATGCCCTGCCATACAGGCTTTACTAGAAAGGTGCATTAGCTTGTGTTCTATAAAAAAACATATCTATACGTAGTCTAATTGAGAAAAAGGCAGTCACTTTTGGAGAAAGGCTCTAAAACTGTGCCATGCTTTCCTGAAAGCATATGCATTTACAGTCTGTGCACAGGCAGTGATGGTGGTGAGTCAGTTTCAGGAAGGGAGCGTGTGTCTATGCCATCTGTCATCTGAATTATTAAAGGTAAAAAATCCACAGTTTGAAGATTTCAGACATGGTCCAGCTCTTAACTACACTTATCTGCCCTTCCTGTCAGAAAAAGGGGACAGTCCGAGCCCAACATTTCTTCTCTGACCTAAAAATACAGCACACAGCTCACTAATGTAGAGGGTGAGTAAACTACTATTAGGGCTACAGTAGAGTCTTGATTCTGTGCAGCACATCTGAGGAGCTGCACTCCGCAATGCTACGTCACCACTATCAGAAGCTCCACAGTGTGTGACCCAGATTCTATGCTCACATACTGGTACGCCTCTATATATGACCTAGAAACATGCATATGCTTCAACTATTCCCACATATATGACTAATAACATATGCTTTTAGCTGTAACAATTGACCTGCCTTTGACCCATACCACATCCAGCATTAGAATATTAATCTAATTACGACTTCCGTAGAAAAATAATTCATGGTTGAGTGGACAATTACTGTGTGATCCTTTTACAGTTGTACTTGACTATAGCCACATGTTAAGTGTGTCAAATAGTGCTTGGTTTAGACTATACTACATCAAGTACTTTTGCAGCTATTTTTTTTTATGTCGATGGTGTTGAACTAAGTGTGTCAATGTACCATATAATAAAAACATAGCAATGCAATGCAAAACAGGACAGATTTCACTGCACGTGCCATCATTTGCATAAATAACATTGGTTAGAGAGACTTAACATAGGTGTTTTTATTTTTGCAGCACCACAAGGATGCAGTGAGGACTGCAAAAGGGTGCCACCACCAAAACCTAAGAGGAACCCCAACACTCAGCTGAGCGTTTCCTTTGACGAGTCCTATATCAAGAGCCACAACAGCAGTGGTGTGTGCACTCCCAAAGCCCTGCATCATGTGACCTCGCCCTGTGACCACAGCACGTCCTCCCCTCATAGCGACGACAGCCCCACAGATGACTGTGAGGATGAGCCCGTCTACATAGAGATGGGAGGCATAGACATTGGGCCCAGGGAGCCTCTCAAAAGTGAAGATGAGGAACCCGGGGAGTCAGTGTATGAAGAGATGAAGTATCCCATTTTAGATGACCATGAATATCGCACAGACCCTATAGGATGTCGTTCTGCCTGCCCCACTCCAGCACCCTATGACCCAGAACCTCTCAGTCGCTGTTCCACTCCTCGTAACATTCCCCTCTGTGACATCCCTGCCCCCTTCCCGAATCTGCTCACCCATCGGCCTCCTTTACTGGTGTTCCCACCTGCACCAGCCCAGTGCTCACCCAACTCGGATGAGTCCCCCCTCACTCCTCTAGATGTGACTAAACTGCCCATGCTGGAGAACCAGCCTTACAGTAAATCCCCTACATCGTCCTCAGAGCCCCCCTCTTCAGCACACATCCGCAGAGAGCTGACCGCCACTCCGACTCTCACCGTGTCAGGGCGTTCCTCTGCTCCTCCTCTGCCTTGTACACTGTACAAATCATCCTCCTCATCAAACTATCAGCGCAGCCACTCAGCCTGTCCTTCACCGGTCAGCATGGGCCGCTGTCTGACCCCGCTGAGTCTCATGCGCACACCCCCCTTCGACGCTCCAATGCCTTTTCCAGGGGGCCTGCCGCGCAGTGCCTCTGCCACTCCTCATGGGAAAGGATCCCCACCGCAGGACTCTGCTGGCCGACTCCATGGCTCTATGCAAAATGTGTCAACAGGACGTTCTAGGACCCCCACAAGCCCCCTGGATGAGCTCACCAACCTGTTCACCACCGGGAGGAATATGCTGAAGAAGAACGCAAGTGGCAGGAAGTCCAAAGAGCCCGGAGAGAGTGAGTCATTTACTTTCTAAGCAGTTTATGCAGTAGTTACAGGGTCAAACAGGTGTCATCACCTCTCTAGGAATGTTTCTTACACAGTGACACAGTAACACATTCTGTTATGCCACTTATGTCAGAACACCTTCCAGGGTCTGAGTTTTGAGGAATTTTAGATTTAGTATGAACTGAATGTCCCTGCATGTTTTTAGTGCTAACGCAGTTTATGTAGACCCTGCCAACCAAGTTTTACAGAGATTGTATGATTTAATCTGTGGGGATTAGAGAATAAAGCAGACAGCAGCTCTAACCTACTCATGGCATTTAGCCATCAGTCACTATTAACTCTGAATATGTAAGAAACCTTTTAAATACTGTTAGCCATGCTGCACTCAAGACATTGTTAATCAAATTGTGAAACAACTCAGTCTTAAAATGATTTAAAGGCATGTTTAATTTGTGCAGTTAATTTGGAATCATGATATTTCAAAACAAATGCTAAAACAAACAAACAAAAAAAAAACATGTGGGATTAATGACTTTTTATACTGTAAAGAATATATCTGTTTTTTCTGTAGGTTCAACTAAAGCTAAAATGTGCATATATTATATTATATAAAACATGATCATGTTGACTCAAACACTCAGGCTTATTTTGAATACATTTTTACAGGAATGAAATATCCACACATCCTTACTCAATACACTTAGCAACTACAACATAGCAACAGTAGAAGGATGAAATCCCAGTTTCTTATTTGTAGATTCCCTCCCTATGGGCAATTCAGCCAATCACAGCTCAGTGCTGTGTAGTTTCCTCTTGATGGGTAGAGCTGAAGCTCTGAGCTCAGATCTGCACCTGATCAAAAGCTCTCTCTCTCTGTTTTCATCCAATCCACATTTACGCTGCTTAAGAAAAGCCAGTGTAGAAGCAGCAGCAGATTGTAGATCCTGAGGCAGTACGGGGCATGTTACTTTATGACCTCTACACTCTGCACTCGTACTGGATGTTGACATCTGTTAATTATTGAATGTCAGTGGTATTGCAGGTGCATAGACTAGGTCAAAGACTGCTTAGATATGTATTTACAGGGAGCAGTTTGTTCCCTAAACCCACAAGGCATGTAAACACTTCATAGTATATGCATATGTTCGCTAGGCAGGTTGTGTTTACTAGTCTTTGTAAATGATGCATGCCCCTTATTTTCTAACACCTGTGTGCTCTACACATGGGGCCATGGACTGACAGGTTGAATATGTTGCTGTGTGATGAGCTTCACACCTGATTTAATGAGTCCAAACCTCAAACATGAATGAGGCTAATTTTTCCTTTTTTCTGAGGCAGTGACAGCAACGAATGCTGGCCTGACCCACTTACCAACTGCTCACACACAGCACACTGAGCATGCTCATGCAGTCATATGCCATACACATAATCACACATGTGGCTGTGACAACGGATGTTTGCACACGTTAGACCAAATACAGCAGACCATATACAGCAGAACCTACGTCAAGATCAATCATGCACATTTTATCTATGCACTGATAACATACAGTGTCTCCAGTGACATACATATGCTCACAGGACACACACAGGCTCATTGTGTTGTTTTGTTTTTTGTTTTTTTCATTGAAATAACATCCTTTAGTAGTTGTTATAGTGAATATAGTATGATTTAACTAAAATACTTTAAATAGTGCATTTTAAATGTCTTGTGGTGTTCCTTCTGTATATTATTGTGCAGTGGCAGGGAAATTGTACCAGTCTTAAAATGGGTTAGGAGCGACCCCTGGTGGTTTTTAATGGTAGTGGATGGCAATTATTTTCATGCATCACATACTGTATGTTGTATATGTCTGACTTTGAAATTAACAATAGTTTACATATGCTTAACATATGAAATTAAAAAGATTGCGATTGCTTTAATTTAACAATGTACGTTTGTTATATTAAGTAAATAAATAAAGTCACAGCATTTTCACATGTAAAGTGGCATTATAAGATAAAGTAATTACAAACAATGTTTTCACTTGATACTAAAATGTTTCCTCTCTTGCAACAGCTGAGTCGAAAAGCAAGTCACACAGTGAGTCGAAGCGTGAAGGGAAGGAAAGGCACAGCCACGGCCACAGTAAGGAGTCCAAGCGAGAGTCCAAGGATCGCCATGGACACAAAGAGTCCTCCCACCGCAGAGACAAAGACAGGGACAAGGACCGAGACCGCGAGTCCCTGTCCCATCGACGCAACAGCAAAGATCGGACATTAGATCCTCCGCCTGTCCGCAGGGACAGCAGGGAGAGCAGGGAGAGCAGGGACCAGGGCTGCAGCAGCGTGGAGCCTATTCTTGTCAGACGGGACTCCAAAGACAGGGGCTCCTTAGAGCCTGCTGCTATGATCAGGAGGGATTCCAAGGACAAAGGGGCAAGCAATGGTGACATGATGGTACGGAGGGACAGCAAAGACAGGAGCTCAGGACACTGTGTGGACCCAGTGTCACGGCAGGACAGCAAAGACAGAGAGAGACTCTCCGATCACCCGCCTGAGCTCCTGCCAAAGCAAGAGAGCAAAGAGCGGGTGAGGAACGGGCTGGACTGTAGACATGAGAGCAAGGAGAGACTGCGGGACCAGCCACCCGAACTCTTACCCCGACAGGACAGCAAAGAAAGAGCAAGGAATGGTTTGGACTCACACTACGAAAACAGAGACAAGCCACCAGAGCTTCTTCCCAGGCAGGACAGTAAAGACAGAGCTAGAGGTGGGCTAGATTACAGGCAAGAACAAAGACCAGATTTGTTACCAAGACAGGATAGCAAGGAGAGGATGAGGAGTGAGTTAGAACATAAGCACGAAGACCAACCACCTGAGATCATTCCCCGACAAGAGACATCCAGAGGTCATAAAGAGAAAAATGGCCTCAGTTCTGAGTCTAAACAGGATTTGAGGAACTGTCACAATGGAGGGGATGTGCCTCCGCCTCTTCTGCCCAGGCAGGACAGCAGGGACCTCAGCAGAACAGGCCTGGAGGTGAGGCGAGATAGTGCTGATCGAAATCTGAACGGCTCAGATAAGCACCACTATGATGTGAAACATACCAGGAGCCCCACCGCTCGAGAGTACAGGGGTGATAAAGAGCGAGCATTCAGGCCAGACAGCACCCCACGCAGAGAGCACAGAGGAACGAGCACCATGGACCAGTCCAAAGCACAAGACAGGAACAGTAGCACAATGCCAGGGCAGCCTTCATCTACGACCACACCCACTCGCCAAGGAAGATCCAGTGGAAGCCCGCCAACAACAGGAAACGGTGAGAATCATTTAAAACTTTATTATCTGGAGGCCAATTCTAAAGTAAACAACCACAACATAGCAAACTGTTTTTCAGCTCTAATTATACTGTTCATATGTTTTTTACTTTATAGAAATAAAAGGAGCACCAAAATATGGTCACTCCCCCTCTGTATCTGCTAACCCTTCTCCAATGGGCACCCCACAGAAAAGAGTAGCTGAATCTCGGGTAAGCAGACTTCACACTAATTATGAATGTCCATTTTAAGGTAATAGAAACAGTCCATTGAATCTGTTTTATTGACCTCAGATGCCACAGATGCCCTGGGTCTGCGGGGACACGACCATGCTGGAGCAGATTGAAAGGAAACGCACTCTGTGCCAGGAGATCCGCTCCAGACAGCACCCTCAGCTGCAGAAGTCTCTGGAGAGGCGGTCCCCAGACCGCAGTGATGACAAGCATCAGGAGCACAATCAGTGCAAGCAGGAAAGCACAGCTGTCCTCCCGGGCTGGGGAAGGAACAACGGGGCCAAAAAGATCCGTCCTCCCCCCTACCCCACTCAGAAAACAGTGTTCTGGGACACAGCCATCTGACAGTAATGACACACCAAACCTCCCTGCCACACAACCCCATATTACCCCAGCCCTCTTCCCTCGGGCTTGTCCTTAAGTGCCCCTGCACATCACACCAGGCAGACCAGCCTCCTAGAGCACACAGGGGTTAGAGATGATGTCAAAGGACGATGGTGGACACCATAGCAATATTTCTGCTTGTTCAGGTTGTCATGTTTTCTTATCATCACTGGTGATATTTGATATTTTTCTATTTCCTGTGACTGGATACTTGTAAAATAATTAGTAGAATAGATATTTGATGAATAGATATTTTCTAAATGAGATGGCAATTTAAAATCCACTTAAATGATGTATAGTAGATAGTAGATGGAATCTAATGTTTTTGTTTCTGTTATTTTACATTTCAAAGCATACTCTATCAATACTCGTACTGTAGTAGCAGAATTTCTTATGCCAACTCTTCTTTGTGCTTAGAAGCACTCTAATGAATGGACAATTCAATTCTGTCTATAATATATTCTTTACTGCATTTTACTGTTGTATTGTAAATGGAGGCGTTGCGTCAGCGTGCTTTAGATTCCAGCGCCCCTCATGCCTGGTCCAGTCTGTTCTAGAATGTACAACAGTCAATCCTAGAACACAACAGGAAATTCTGTGTGCTGCAGTTTGTATTTTACAGTAAGAGCTGTGTAGTCACTGTGTCCAAGCCTTTCAAAGCAACTCAACGTTTGTTTTTCCTCAAACTGTTGGCTGGCATGTTGTAATGTAGCAACAGAGAGTGTGACATGTTTTTGCTGTAATCTTGATACACTTTGAGGGTGGGTTGGGGATTTAGTAAATTAGAACATACATTATTTACAGTATGATTTGCAAAACCAGCCAAAGCCTATTAAAGCGAGAGGGGTGTGGTTGCACTTTGGATAACTGATTACTCAAAATGGGATTGGTGTCATGAGCACCATGACACAGTGTAAATACTTGATGCCAACAACCAGCCCGTACAATCAACACCTGAGCTTTTAGTACAGTCCTTAATTTCACTGCAGATTATAGCCATATGCACTTGCTTAAGAAATGATTTTGGAGATTATGCTTATATATGTATTTTATAAAAAGACTATGAGTGAAGAGCTGTGCCATGGAAGTTTGACTCATTGGCAGAAGGGTTTAGCCTCAGGAGAATGGCTGTGTGCCACACAGTCATGTATTGGTTATCTAGTCTGACATTCCCAATCTGATTGGCTGGAAACCAATAATAAGATCAAAGAGAAGAAGGACCTAGAACATGGCAACAGCTCTGCTCAGTTACAATGACAATGGTTGCACAAGGGCCTACAAATATTTGTTGAAACAAAACTGCACTATCCATCATCTTCCATCACATTTGATCAGGCTGGTTACATACCTACATAATCCTGTTCCTTGCTCTCTCCCTCTACCTCAGCCTCCCTCACACGTCATCCAGATTGGTTCTCATTTGCACAGTGAAATGCAATGTCGCCAAAAAACATGGGCTGACCAAACACGAGCCCTCAGATTGCAAGTGCAGTACCCCTTTCTTTTGAGAGCCACCGTGACGGAAGTCCTTATGTCGTGTACATGTGTCTATGAGGGAGGGAGCTGTGTGAGTGTGCCAACACTGTATGCAAGTCAAATCTTTCAAATGATTGTTTTAAGATATTCACTTTGCCCTCTTCATGATGTGGTGGGTGGACGTTGGAAATGTAATAATGATGATGTACAATCTTCTTGTGTGTATAAACGTGCACTGTGAACAGGTAGGGAGAGCACCGCACTGTCAGAGTCCTCTGTCTTATTGCACTGAGTGTTCTCTTGTTTTGGATAATAAAAAAGGAAAATGTGTCAGAGGAAAAAAGTACTGTATTCTGATTGTCACATGGGTTCTGTTGAGAGAAATAAATAAATATAAAACCTGTTATGACAACATTTGAGTTGGAGTTTTGTTGTAATAGTTTTGAGCATGTCTGTCTACAAAAGTACTGGTACTTTTATGTGATCCAGAGGAATGTCATTTCCATTGTTTACAATAATAGATTATTATTTTAGGTAAAGGTATTTATTCACCTTACATTTCATATTCTAAAATAGTAAAGATTATTAAACACTCAACAGTGATATAAACCGTGATCAGTGCAAGAATGAAACTCTGGGTCTTTTTAAAACTGTAAAATGTCGAATCCTCTTGGTAATACATCATTTCTTACGTATATTGTCTAACAAAGAGAAACTAATCAGGGGTTAATCATCCAATATTCCTACTTTTTATGATGGCTTATTTCTTACAAAGGTCTTACAAAGAAGAGGAAGCGGGTAAAAAGCTAAATTTGGTCAGCCACCTCTACAGCAGAAGTCAGCTCTGGGCCACAGACAGACACTGAGCCTGGGTGACAGCCTTGGTTCACACTTATTGTACTCTTGTGCTGTACTTGTGAAAAAGGAAGATCCCTCCCCACCACACACTGCCTGGGCCCTGCAGAGAAGACGAGCAAGTTGGTTTATGCAAGATTACCCACTGAAATGTCAGGTGTATTTAATAGAAGATAAGGAATTTGATATATAAAAATATATAATATATATATATATATATATATATATATATATATATATATATATATATATATATATATATATATATATATATATATATATATATATATATATATATATATATATATATATATATATATATATATATATATATATATATATATATATATATATATATATATATATATATATATATATATATGTATATGTATATGTATATGTATATGTATATGTATATATATATATATATATATATATATATATATATATATATATATATATATATATATATATATATATATATATATATAATTTAAGCAAGATTAATGTTAATGTTAGATTAATGAATTTGTATATGGTCCCTGACAAATATAAAGAAGAATAAAGAAAGAAAGAAAGAAATTATTGTAGTAAGAGATAAAGGCAATACATATTTACTGACTGAGTCATTTTAAGATTGTTGGTGCAGTCTTTCTCTGACAGGCAATCTCTGTATTCACTGTCTCTATTCTTCGTATGAGCATGGAGTGACACGAAGATTTAAGATGTAAAATTTACCTCCAAACATATTTTCTTAATCCATACGCATTTTCCCCATATTGTGTTAATATATTATTTTCCAGTTACTATTAACTGTATGCAAAAATGCCATAAAAAAGGTATAACATGCGCTCATCTAAAATATATGTACTTTGGTTGGTTAACTGTATGCATACATAAAATTTGCCACCAGGTGGCGATAGACCATTAGTACTTTGCTTAGACTTGAACACATCTAAAGTCTTAAGCATTTTTTTATTTATTTATTTATTTATTTATTTATTATTTATTTATTTATTTTTATATTTACAGTGATGTTTGAAATATGGCTCAGATGTATTACTAAAGAACATTTATAATAAATAATAATTACTTTTCTATATTTTATTCATTTAAACTAAACTGTTTATATACCAGATCATATTCAATTTTTAACCTCGGGATTTTGATGCATTTTTATGTGCAAAAATTTAGATTTGGGATTTTTCAATATCACTTTGAAATTGTCTTATTTTTCCTCCCAGCAGAGGGCAGTAACGTAACGTTTTATTTGAGACTATTTTGAAGAAGACAGTTTAAATAAAATTAGGAATACATCTTAATTATGTTTTTACTGTGAACTTTTCTGTCATTCTTTGCAGTTATTGTAAAACAGTTTGTTTTCATTTCAACAGACTTGACAACATAGACACAAGGTGACTCATTCTAATTATTGTAGAGTTTCAGGAATTTGCTCAACCTAGAAATGACCTGCAGAGGTGTATGGACAGTGGCCATGGAAGTAGTGTACATGCAGAGGTGTAGGCGTGTGTAGAGGTGTGGTGTGTGTAGAGTGTGTGTGTAGAGGTGGCGTGTAGAGTATGTAGGTGTGTGTAGAGGTGTATGTGTGTGTAGAGGCGTGTGTAGAGGGCGTGTGTAGAGGTGTGTGTAGAGGTGTATGTGTAGAGAGTAGAGGTGTGTGTAGAGGTGTATGTAGAGAGGTGGTGTATGTAGAAGTGTAGAGGTGTGTAGAGTGTGTGTGTAGAGGTGTGTGTAGAGGTGTGTGTAGAGGCGTGTGTAGAGGGGTGTATGTAGAGGCGTGTGTAGAGGTGTGTGTAGAGGTGTGTGTAGAGGTGTGTGTAGAGGTGTGTGTGTATGTAGAGTGTGTGTAGGTGTGTGTGTAGGTTTATGTGTGTAGAGGTGTATGTAGAGGTGTATGTAGAGGTGTGTGTAGAGGTGTGTGTAGAGGTGTATGTAGAGGTGTGTGTAGAGGTGTATGTAGAGGTGTAGAGGTGTGTGTGTATGCAGAGGTGTGTATGTAGAAGAGGTGTGTAGAGGTGTATGTGTGTAGAGAGGGTGTGTAGAGGTGTGTAGAGGTGTATGTAGAGGTGTATGTGTGTGTAGAGTGTGTGTGTGTAGAGGTGTGTAGAGGTGTATGTAGGTGTGTGTAGAGGTGTGTGTAGAGGTGTGTAGAGGTGTATGTAGGTGTAGGGTGTAGAGGTGTGTGTAGAGGTATGTAGAGGTGTAGATAGTAGAGGTGTGTGTAGAGGTGTGTGTAGAGGTGTATGCAGAGGTGTATGTAAAGGTGTGTGTAGAGGTGTATGTAGAGGTGTGTGTAGAGGTGTGTAGAGGTGTGTGTAGAGGTGTGTGTAGAGGTGTGTGTAGAGGTGTGTGTGTATGTAGAGGTGTGTGTGGCCATGCAGTGAAAAAGGACTACATATAAAAAATCAAAAAGTTTTTCTAATCAGTATTTCCTATATCTGGTTGTTTACAAAGCTGCTGTAATCTTTGAGTAGTCCTACATAATATTCCATAAAACAAATTCAAAAGAAATATCCATTATTGTCTTTTTATTCTTGACTACTAGACCCATAACAATCTGCATATTAACAAAAAGCATTTTACCTGCCCCCACATTAAAAACAGGATCCTGTTTTGTCCCTTTTCCTGTTCTTTTGATTTGCTGTGCTAACTTCAGCTTAGAACAGTGGAATAAATGACAGTTTAATTTCACCCTACTTTTTCTGTGTCTATTGTTAGAGTTTTTACCACTTTTTCCTGGACCAGATGGGTCTCCAGGTGGGCTAGTGACATCCTATTTTCCTTCTTGACATGATTCCCTCCTCCTTTGTTTCCTCCCTTTTACTTTTAATAAAATATATTTTGTTTAGGGTTAAGGTTACCATCTGACGCTGGTGGAAAATCGCTGTATAAAAATGTGACCATGGAGGACCAATGCTGACATGAAAATAACTAAAGGTGCACTAAGGAACTTACTTAGTCTACTTGGGGATGTTATTGCTTTCCCTTTAATTCCACTGTATGACATTAAACTTATCAATGGTGTGTTCTAACAGGTTTCTTGTCTTCTTGGGAGTCCAGGATAAGACCTAGATATGTGACCTCTTTCATTTGTGTGATGTGTTGTGCTCTAGAAGAAAAAAAAAAACTGACACTGCTTTACTGACATTAAGAATAAGTCCAGAGTTTTGAAACCAGACTGCTACAGCTGCTAGATGGTGTTGAAGCTGGGCAGTAATGGCTTCCATAGATTTGACACACACACAAACACACACCTATACACACACACGTGCACATGCACGCACACACACACATACACACGCACACACACTCACAACTGCATCATGTGCATACATTTGGATGCCAGCCCAGGACAGGTGTGAAAAGGATTGGCCCAAGTATTGATTCCTTTGGGACAATGTTGTCAATGTTTCAATGTTTCAGTGTTTCAATGTTAAAAAAGAGGATTTTTCATTGCTGATTATTACACATTGTTTAGTCACAGATAGTCTTTGTAAAAGAACATCATGGCGTAACAGATCAAAGGCCTTTCTTGATCTAAAAAAAAAAAAAAACGCAACAACCATTTGGCCTTTATCGATTGCTATTTTAAGTTGTTCAATAAAATAGCAGTTGGCAGTTTCAGTCGAATACTGCGGGCGAATCTCAAACTGCAGAGGATGCAGTATGTCACTGGAATGTAAGCACATGTTTAGTAGAAAAAATTAATATAGATGATTAGCCTAAACGAAAGATTATAAGATTAAAGATTAAACAGTGTTATGCCCGGCTTTGACCACAACAAAGGAAGGTGGCAGACAGGGACTGTGAAAGTTTTAAGCCGTCTGCTGGAGCGATTATTCAAAAATTTACAAAAAATATGTGAAAATTGTGCTAAAGTGCTAAAGTTGTGGCGATCGGCTGATGGCGTGACCAGGTGAAGTCGAGACAGAGAGGCAGTGACAGGGCGTAGGAGGTGGGTCTGTTTTATAGGCAGGTGGATGCGCGGCGCCCTACTGCATCCAGGTCACCTCCAAAAACAGACACAATGTTATTCATTTTTTTTAAAAACATGGATCTATCAAAAACCACAGCACAACCAGGGCTGTGACAATAGTGTTTTCAGGTGACTTTTACTGACCTCTATCTGTTTCACTACAGTGCATCTGCAGTGACACATGGTACTGTCATTCATGCTTGATGAGGCAGGCATCTGTGTAATTAAGCCACAAATTACTCTCAGCTTTTAAGACTTTTAAGACTGTTTTACAATCAGTACCAATCAATGCTGTAAACTATATGCTTCAAAATGTAGCCGGTTCATATATATCTTTATAATTACACAAAATCATGTTAATTACGGTTTTGTTTATACCTGGCGTTTTGTTTACTGTGCAGCCTTGGTCTTCCACCGGCTTTTTCTGTATTTTTGTCTCTTCTTTGTGTGACCTTTGCTTAGCCCAAGTATGAAATCGTGGTTTGACTGCGGCTTCTTCTCTTTGTAAATCCCTGTTGGGAAGAGGTCAGACATCTACTGTAATCTCATGATTTCAGTGTCCTTCCGTAATTATATTTTACTTGTATTTAAGTTGATACTAAGCTCTGATGTTGCTCGTTTATTCATGTGAAGATGTTTGGGGAGATGCTAACTCTATCTAATATCTCCCCCCCTGTAGTTTCTCTCTGGACTGGACCGATAAAAAGCGACACATGTTGATCCAATTTTCTATTATTGTGAACCAGATTAAAGAGAGAAAAGCCTCCAAAAGTTCTCGCTGTGTCCCGTGGCTGCTTAATGCACCACAAACCACAAAACAGCATAGTCCATTGCATCCAACATTGTATTATAAGTTTACATACTGTACTGAAGCAAACGCATACAAAAACACTGCGAGATCAAAAACCTCCACTAAGACAGACATTGCAGTTCGTCTTTTGATACAGAAAAATATCAGAACCCCTCGCACCAAGATCTATCCGCTTTTCCTGTCCTGATTGTCGACCTTTGTAAAAGTCTTATTGATGGCATTGTAGTTCTATGGCATTTTCAGTTGTAATGTCTTCTCTTCTCATGAAAACCCAAATAGTAGGTCAAGTAACAGGTAGTTCTCCAAAACAAATGCAAGAATACAGAACTGATTGGAATCTAATATGGACGACATCTACCTCTCTCCACATTGTTTACATTTGCAGGTTGAATGCCACCTTGAATTAGCCGATGTTCCGTAGCGAGGTGCAGACAGCATAGAAGAACACTCAGCCTGCAAAGTGCTCTCGTGGCCTTCTTAACAAGATTATTCTACTCCGACAGTGCACTCACTAATTGTTTAGGCGGTGAGATTGAGCCTGGACACCTGTGTAATTGGGTTAGAATGAGGGTTTTGGTGAGAGCTTCATATGTGATTCAAGGTTGTGTTCCATCTGAGAAGGACACATTGTTTTAGTTTTCACCATGCAACTTTACACATGTTCACTTTTTCTTAATATTTGTAGTATAGAAGTACAGAGGCAGGGTACAATGGTGCATACTGTACATCCCAGGGCCATTTTTATCATAGTTACACAGCATAAAGTCATATTTAGCATAAAACAGCATAGCATTGTATTAAAAAAAAAGCCAAAAAAAAAAAAAGCAAAGCAGCAGAAACATAAAATAAATAGTAGTGGAAGAAGTACAGATACCAGGGCAAAAGTACCCAAGTAAAAGTATCACATATAAGAATCTACTTAAGTAAAAGTATTAAAGTACCTGTCTAAAAAGTAAGGTCTAAGTGATTTTGATACAGATCTGTGCTGAATTTTGTTCAACTAAAGCAACTCATTCATTTGTTGTTTTTATTTGTGTATTTTTGCTTGATCAAATTATGAACGTGTTAAAAAATAAACCCTCAGACTTTTCAGCACATCTCACACAGTTATAAAAAAATATTGCTGATATCTGCTCTCAGATGCAGTAGTAATGTAAAAGTAAAAAGTATCCACTTTAAAATTTACTTAAGGGTATGTCCCACCTGGAGGAGGCCCCGGGGAACACCCAGGACACGCTGGAGGGACTATGTCTCTCAGCTGGTCTGGGAACGCCTTGGGGTCCCACCGGAGGAGCTGGAGGACGTGCCTGAGGTGAGGGAAGTCTCGGAGTCCCT
Source organism: Periophthalmus modestus (assembly GCA_019594935.1). Lineage (NCBI taxonomy): Eukaryota > Metazoa > Chordata > Actinopteri > Gobiiformes > Gobiidae > Periophthalmus > Periophthalmus modestus. The sequence goes on along the minus strand of JAIEZT010000026.1, from coordinate 5,427,146 downwards.
GCTTAGACTGCTGCCCCCGCGACCTGGCCCGGATGAGTGGAAGAAAATGGATGGATGGATGGATGGAAGTACAGATACCTAAAATGTGTACTTAAATATAGTACAGTACTTTTACTTTGTTACATTCCACCACTGAATATAAACTATGCTCATCGTTACAGTTTAGCATTGTAGGACAAATAGGGCTGAAAAAAAAACATCTTATAATAAAGAAAAATAAAACAGACATTTAAGATAATGGTTCAGAAATATAGATGTTCATTCATAAACGACTTCCAGCCCCTACTGAAGCAGCTGAATTCAAAATAAGTTGCCAGTTGTTCCTAGCCCTTATTTTAATTTAAATGATTGATATAGTTATGAAATGAGGTTGGCCCTTTCCTTTTTTTAATTTTTATTCAGTACTACAACTTTATCTGAAATGGTCTTGTACATAACGTTAACTACTGCACACATCAACTTGCTGTAATTGCAACTGACAAATGTCTTTGAAGAATCAGCTATTTATTAAGATCTACATGTGGTACATAGTAAAGCTAACCGGAGCAGAAATCCCATTAGGGAGATTCATTGAGCAGAGTCACAGCAGTGGAACAAATGATAAGTTGACCTTTATGGCCTGCACTAGCCATGTTTCCTCTTGAAATTTATGGCACAGTTGTCCTAATAATGGAGTCAGTGTTATAGGGTCTCAATTCTTCGTTTGAACTGTGAAGCCTATGACCTTCCCTGACATCTGATTGGTTCATTATGGCATGAAGATCTTTAGTGCAGTGACAGTGTCCTTTTGAATGAGTCATTGCAGTGGTCGTAAAGACACACATCACTAATCCAGCTCAAAATGACAGTAGTGTGTATGCAAATAGGCCTGAGTAGCCTTTATAAACAGAGTCTTGGAGGTAGGTCAGTTGAGGTTTGGCCCTGAAGAAAAAGCTTCTAAAAAGGATGGACTCAGTCTTGTGGTTCGTTACACTTTTGTGCTTCACTTCATGTGTTTCCCAGTCTTTGGAAGGGTATTTACCAAATGGACCTCTTCAGAAAAGAATGCAGGATACCCAGGTAAGAGTCCCCCACACACACACGCACACATGCACACACACACACACACACACACACACTCACACACACACACACACACACACACACACACACACACACACACCATGACTATAATTGCATTGCTAATGGTAATGAGTTTAAATGCTATGCAGCTCATGCACACTGCCACCAGTATTTGGATTAGACACTTTATGTTGGAAATTAGGTCACTTCATGCTGTTTTTGTCCATCCATCCATCCATCCATTTTCTTCCGCTTATCCGGGGCCGGGTCGCGGGGGCAGCAGTCTAAGCAGGGACTCCCAGACTTCCCTCACCCCAGACACGTCCTCCAGCTCCTCCGGTGGGACCCCAAGGCGTTCCCAGGCCAGCCGAGAGACATAGTCCCTCCAGCGTGTCCTGGGTCTTCCTCGGGGCCTCCTCCCGGTGGGACATGCCCAGAACACCTCCCTAGGGAGGCGTCCAGGAGGCATCCTGAGCAGATGCCCGAGCCACCTCAGCTGGTTCCTCTCGACGTGAAGGAGCAGCGGCTCTACTCCGAGCTCCTCCCGTGTGACTGAGCTCCTCACCCTGTCTCTAAGGGAGCGCCCAGCCACTCTTTTGTGTTTTTGTCCAATAAAAAAAAATATTATCACTTGCAAACTTATAAAAAAAAAGAGCCATGTGCGTCACTACATGATGTGTCAGGGTGGACCACTGATATCAATAGTACAGATGTGGCAAAGGCTTTTTTGAGAGCTAGGAACAAGTTAAATAGATTTAAATAAAACACATACCTTCTTCCTTTCACAGTCTGAAGATGCTCTCCCTTGAGTAATGTTTTGAGGCTACAATATATTACAGTACAATGTTAGCTATTCCAAAACCTAATCCAAATGTAAATCCATAAATCCTTCAAACATCTGACTCTTGGTTTAAATATATCATCACATTATTCTGTTCTTGAAATATCTTCACATTAAAAACATAGATATAGCTTATATACAATGAGTACTCACTGTATTTTATATCATCCTTGTTGCAGGAGATACCTAAGATGCCCTCCTTAATAGAGATGCTTTATAAACTCTCTAAATTTGAAAATGACATGGAGCCCCAAGTCCCTGCGGCGCTGGAGAGAGAGAAGAAGAATGGGCGTATGATGTGGAATGGCGTTGGTCGCTGCGGTTTCTTCTGGAAAACCTGGGCTGTCTGCTGACTCCTGCTGGACTTCAACATCTGCACAAAAGGAGCAGCAGTTCCTCAGTGACACCTTTGTTTGAATAATTCATTTTCGTGCACGTTTTCCACTATTGAAATGCATGTTCTTTCAATGACTTTGGCCCAAACTGCTGACTGTGTCCCTTCATTATTTATAGTAAATCCACACATATACAGCTAAACAATAAAGAGTGCTGAAGAGTTTATATAATGTTAGGCTGGGGCAGGGGAACTTACACTTACCATCTGTGTTTAAAGCTTGTAAATGGACAGTGTTGACAAATTGGAAAAAGTCAAAGTCAGCCATGCATCAAATGTGTGCTTTTGTGAATCATTATGCAAAAAAAAAAAATTACAAAAATAAATTAAAAACTAGCAAACTATGAAGTTGTCACCAAAACTGTGTGTACAGAATGAATCATAAAGGGGCCATATTACACAGAATTGATTCTTGGGAGCTTTAAGCCATGTTATAATGGTGTTACCTCATCAAAAACATACCCAGAGTTGTGTTTTGTTTCATTCACACATGTTTGAGCGATCCTTTATTATTAACCTGTCTACGTCTCCACTTTGTGATGTCATGAAGTGGTAGTTTTCAAATTAACAGCTACTTTTTAACTTTTGTTCAGTAGAGATTGGCAATTCCAGGGCTGAAATGATCCAAATGATTCTGGTGAAGGTGTATGAAGTTTAAAAACACAAAGGAGCACTTCTTGTATTACCGCATGACATCACAAGGTGGAACAGAGTGTTTTCAGCTTGAGAACAACCTAAATATGCAGGTGTTTGTGTGTCAAACATGTGTGAATGACACAAACCACAAATCTGAGTATGTTTGTGATGAGGAAACTACATTATAACATGCACGAGAAAACAGAGTAATATGAGCCCTTTAAGTAATGCAGAGAGATATCATTCCTACTCAATCATGCAGACATTACTCCTCCACTGCACCCCATAATCTGCTCCTCTTAGTCTGATTGGCATTGATTTCCTTATATTTACATATGACCAATCATATACACAGTAATAATTCACATACATAAACATAAAAAAGTGTCACCGATGATAGATTCTTTGTTATTCATTGGGTGCGGGACTAGTTAGTTTTCCCCTCTCCAGCTATACGAATGCCCACCATCTTATGCCTAGATGTGCACAAAATGTATGCATAATGTATGACTCCAGACGCTGCAGATTATTGTGCAGATGAGCGCATTAAAAACTCAAGAAAGCACTTCCTGGAGGCATGGCTGTTAAACTGCATCTGTCTGTCTGTTTAATAGGAAGAATGGACCAGCATTTACTATAGCTATCCTTCAGGCTTTCACAGGTCAAATGGAGAATGTAATGGGAGGATATGAATGTCTACTCATTATTAGCGAAAAAATATTACTCTAATACAGTGAGTTCTGTACTAAGAAGCAGGAAATCCTATGACAAATCACATCTTAAACAGGGATGACACGTACTGAGGGCTAAAAGTTGGTTTTAATAGTAGTATCTGGCAACCCAACGTAAGTAGTTTTGCACTTTGAAGCAGGAAATCTTACGAAAAAAGTATTACAATCGCTTCTTAAACAGGGATGACACATATTGAGGGCGAAAAGTTGGTTTTAATAGTAGAATCTGGCAACCCAAAGGAAGTAGCTCATTCAGCTTTCTTATTGGATAATCAACAACAGGATTCAGTCTTACAACATGATTAAAACAGCTCTTAAGCCTGATGAAACAAAATAACAGCATCAACCATAAAACAAACAGTGAGAGTTAACGTTAATGAAATAAACATAGAAATACTCAAATACAACATAAAAAGTTGCAGACATAAACAAACAAAAACTGTCCCATGGTTTAGTCATGTCATACTTTACATTTACCCTCCCCAACTTTTACTTTTACTTTTACTGGTCTATAGATACTATCACATTTTGAATACATTACGACCTTGAAGACAGCTATAACTGCCAGTAAGTGAACCAAAACAGAGGTCGGAAATGAGTGCAGAAAATGCTATAGAAGTAAAATTGGATAAAGCGCTTGGGAGGGAGTCAGATTATGGAGCGAATGCAAAGGCGGTGAAGTGATTAAAGCCATGGAGCTGTTCTTTCTTGTCCCTGGGCTATGGTGAGGGACTCTGCTTCACTTAGAAAGAGAAGCCTGCACATTCATACGCTCCTATACTGCAGAGGCGCTCACCACTGTAAAAGTAGAGTGTGGGATAGGAGCGGGCTGAGTGGGCTCACAGGGTGCGTGGGTGCCTCATTTATACCTTGCCGCAGAAATTGGCAGTCCAGGGAAAGGCTTAGAGATCTGTTTCCCATGCAGTGTTAGAAAGTGGTATTCATATCCCCTCTTAGTGGTTTGTACAGACGTAACAGATGAAGATATAAGACTTAGGCCATGCCAGATCAAAGGAGGATCATGAAGTTATAATTGAACATACTCTAATTATTTTTAATGAGAAGAATCTGAATGCCCCAGTTTAAGAGTTGCGTAGTACTCATGCGGTTGCAGTACAAGGCTATGTTACAGAAAAACAGAGATTCCCAAAAGGATTCATCCAAAACAATGCAGGAGACAATAGGAAGAGAAATGAACTTTGATGTGGGTATAATGCATTTGTGCAAAACGCTAAAGATATCAACACCATCCAAAAATAGAGAGCCATAAAAGCGTCGTGACATTTGACAAAAACCATGCAAAAACAGCAATGAAATGTGGCAAAGACAAAAATGAAAAGAAATAAAGATGGTATAATGATTATTTATGTTTTGATTTGTTTGTATTGTATTGCTATTTAATGTCTTTCTTATTCTGTAAAGCTGTTTGAATGACTTTGTGTATGAAATGTGCCATACAAATAAACTTACCTAAAGATTAAAAGAGTTAGCTGAAAAATTGTACTTCCATATACAACAGTTACTCTGAAAATCCATTGATTAACTGACACACGTGCATTTGTTTGTGCTGTAAACACACACACAAATCAGATGTAATTATAATTATTGTAGCGCTCTGATTTTTACTGGCCATGTAAATGTATCCCACAAGGCAAATGAACAGATCCACAATGGACATCTCAGGCTGCCTATGGAGTAAATCAAGCTAATGAGTACTTGTTTAATTTTATAAGATGTGCATGTATTGGTCAATGAGAATTCTAATGCTAACTGCAGGGTATTATTTTTGTATAACCACACCGCAAGTGTCAATGTTTCCTGTTGTTAACATTATACTTTGCTATGAAATATCCAATATGTAAATCCGCACATATTGAACCTGATCATTTCTATTAGTGAGTAGACCCAAGAACTCACTGTATGACTACCAAAATCAGCATTTTATCGATATTCATGTTAGCTGCCCCCATCTGTATTAAATATTATTGGCCTACAGAATGTTGTAATGTCATCTGAAACCTCGAAATATCTCTACACTGTGAGCATCACCATAGCAACGGGTAAAAAATTAACTACTATTCAGAGGGATTAGCTTAAACTAAAACAGAAATAACTAATGCTTTGAACATCCATGGACAGTCAAAAGGTTGTCAGATGTAAAAGTGAACTACTTAGACTTTTTGGACTGATCCTGCAGCCATGGTGGTACAGTATTAGTATCACCCATGCCCTTTAGTTGTTTTAAAGTTTGTAACATACATTTTTTCACCTTCCTTGTTCTCTATTTGCATCTTAACCATTGCGTAAGTGTTATTTACTTCCAAAAAACCATTGATGACACTGAGGACTTTCTCATGTGTCTCAAAGGTCCCTGGTGTTCTCCTAATATTGCTGTAATAGAAACACAAAAACGTTAACTCCCTGCACTACTATGGCATGGTAATACAGGCAATTTTGTATTAAAATGTGATTTTTAAATTCTCAACAGCTAAATGTTAAACTCAAATACCACATACCCAGAGACATAAATTTTAAATAATAGACTAGATGGTATTTTGCAGGTTAACAGTAATTGCATCTGATTTTAGACCTAGGTGACTACTGCATGTGGGCAAAAATGGCTGACAAGAAGAAACGGGCACCCCAGCCTTAATGTTTTATTGAGCTATCATGTTAAGCTGACATTTGGGACGAAGAAAGTCATAAAGCGCTGTGGTAAAAGTTAGAGTGGAGCGAGGCACTGGGGGTTGTGAATGAGCTGTCCTTACCACAAAAGTGAAGTTAATACAGAAGAGAGATTCGAGTGAAAAAGGTGAAGCGCTGCCGCCATCACGCCGCATAGCAAAAAGTCAGGGGAACCTTCATCCCCGTGCTCCTCTCTCTCCTTGTAGACACCGTCGGTCTGTTTCCATGACAACGGTAGAATTAAGGCCGGAAAAGGATAGATGTCCTAAAATGGCATACAGGATTTTGGGGAAAAGATGGGAAGATAAATCAAAACTGTTGAACTGATAGAAGGATGTGAATTTGAAAAGCTCAGATGACAAGAGACAAATGAGTCACAACAAAGGCACAGTTTTGATAACATATTCTTTATTCTTAAACAATCACTAACGTCATTCTGATCGTATAATCAATGCATATTTTAATTTCATCTCACAATTCATAATGCATATATGAGCATGTTCTGATGCTGTGAAATCATCAGCAAACAAAGAGAATAAATAATACATACACATACAACCGTGGCCTTCACTCCCTTTCATACATCAATAAATCCTTCAAAAGTGCTGCTCTGCTTCGGGAGCGCGTTTTTACACCTCAGCTCTTTTAACACCAGGCTCTAGCCATCACTTCTCACACTCTCACTGTCAAACTGTCCACATTGACTTCTTCCAATTTCATGCATTTCTTTGAATCCACACACATCTCATTTGCACCATTATAAACCTCTATAAAAGATATATGCTGGTCTGGCCTGTGTACTCTGTGATGTCGAGTAATGCTGCATGTGTCACTGCTGCTCAACTTGTTTTGACTGGTAGCTTGTGTGTGTGAGTGGGAGTGGGCCTGTCAAACTGGAAGACGCTCCCAGATCGGATGATTTATCAATGTTGCTCTGTGCAGCTGAATATGTGCTATTTCTGTACATACCACCAACCTACAAAATGATAACCAGACACCACACAGGTATCAATTCTCACTAAAAGACTGATCAAAATGTTGCATAAAAAGTTTGGAACTAATTATCTGCAAATCTTTTACCAGTTGCCACCTCATGATACATTTACAATACATGCATTCTTCATGCGTAATGACTTCCTAACCAGGTTAGGTTTAGCTGTACAGTATCCCTAACTAAGAAAATTATGGAATCCTGACATCAGTGAATGCAACACAGGCCAGGATTTGTGCAACAAGTGCTGGATCACCAGCGAGCAGCCAGTCTTTAGTCTGGCCCCATTCACGGAACAGTTAGAGAACTTCCTGAGTTAGATGAACTAAGTGGGCATTAGATACGCTTTGCAGCATACATGGAGTACCACGTATACCAGTCACTTCACCTTGTTTATACAGCCCTGTCAGAGTGATTTATGAACACGCCTCCTACACTAGCAGCAAATGGCTCATTTCATGGGTCAGAAAACCAGGAAATGGAGGATGTATGGAGCACGAGAATACAGAATACAAATAGGTATTACTGGGATGGTACATCCTAATTAACCACATATCTCTTTAGTGAGACATCAACAGTGATGAAAAATAATCAGATATTTAAACAGACTCACCCTGTCCACCACTGCTGATAATTCTCTTTCACATTAACAGGAACACATATACACTGAATCCAGTTTATTCTATACCTTTGCCAAAAATAATTTCTTTCAAGCATTTTAAAATATTACGTTTATGTTCATATTTGTAAAAGCATGTTATATAGTTATACTGTGATATTTTGATAGCTTAGCTGGGTCTGTGTTATTGAGGTGCAGTTATGGAGTGACCAGTGGAGGCCATGGCTCATAGTGCTGATGCTTTCTCTCCCTCCCTGTTATAGATTATTCCATACAGTTTTGCCATTTTTGGTCACGTTTGGACATCTATATATCTAAAATAGAATAATCTTCACAAAGCACTATAGAATATTGAACATAACATTTCTCTTTTTACTTTCTTGTACCTGTCTTCGACGCAAGCAGACAACCACAGACATGCTGCTGGACTGATAACACTGTCTGGAAACATACTAGAGCGCTCTCCTGTATTGCTTGTATCAGTCTGGTCCTGTCACGACGGCACACCGTGGGACAGCATTCGGTGATTTTGGAGGCAGCCCTATTTGTCACATATGAGTCAAACTTACAGTAAACATCTGAATAAAATACATCCCACATAAGCAGTCCTAAACCCGGTCCTAGTGGTTACATTCAGTCTTTACCCTCACACTGGAGCAAGCGAGACAGTGCATTTAAGATAAGATCAAAATAACCACAAAAATATCATAGAGTCAAGATAACGGGATCATAACTGATAACATAACTAAGCATATGACGGAAAATAAACTCCAAGTTTTAAAGCTTGATTTTCACAGCATAACTTTGAAATGATAAATATTTGTGTGAAGAGAAACCACAGCCACTTTTTTGCATAAAATGTCATGTCCTGATTGACAATGTCTGTTATCATATTCATAAATCTAAAAGGTTTTCACAGGCAAGGAATCCGTTTTTTTAAGGGTTGGTACAGCATCGCTCCTCTTCATAGTCAATGATGTTTTGGGGGGGAAGCGTCTTCTCTCCAAAAGTCAAAAGCCAGTCCCCCTGCTCAGTGCCTTGGAAGCCCCGTATTCATTGCTGCTATGTGGAGTCCTGATTGACAGCTTTCCCCCCGTTCATGGTGGGAGTCCCTGAGCTCTTTCTGGACCGGTGCTTGTCCTCGATCTCGTGCAGCGACGGCTCTCGGTACATGCAAACTAAGGGGGAAGAGAGGGACAAAAGGGGGAGAGGGAATGGTGAGGAGAATTGATTAAAGACTGAGACAATATACAGGATTAGAACCATGTCAGCGTTTTGCTTGACTGAGTTTGATGATTATGTCCTTTACACAAGGCCCAGGACCAAGAATGAGAGCAAATGGAAAAGATGCCTGTAAAACACAGCAAAATTAATTCATGAGAATGGATTCTACATCTGTATGACATGGGCTGCTGACAATGAAAACTGAAGAAACCAATTGGCAAACAGAGTAACTAGGGCATCTTTCTTTATTTCATCTGCCTACGCTTTCTTGCAAAAACAATAAAACAATTTCACATGATAATACTAGAATGCACTTTACATAATACTTTGCAATTAAACTTTTGTAAATGTTTGATTTTCTGCATATATTATCTTGATCTTGTGACTTTGGCAGACTTAAAAACCAAACTTTCATCTTGTCGTGAGTTTGTGTATTGGTAGGATAAAAAGCTCATTTACATTGTACTCATTTCTGCTCCAGGGACAACTATAGATAGCATTGATTGCTGCTAAGAGGCAATATAATTACTGATAGTTAACTGCTACATGGCAACATTCTGAAGTCTGACCTTTTCCAAGTATCCAGGGTTTTGTCTCTGAAATGTTACAAAAATATCAAAAAAGACAACAACAGTGTTATGCCTAAAGGCAAAGCTCAGAGGGCTGTGTACTTGTACAGTACCTTCAATGGGCCGGGGTACAAAGTGTGACGAGGGCTTGGTTTTCTTCACCCGGTTGCCCTTCATAACCTGCCCCTCTTTTGTGAGACCCAGAAACCAGGCGCGGCCCGACTCCTGCTGCCGGTACACAGTGGACGAGTAGATCACGTAGTAGTTCTGGAAAACGGACTCCTTGAACCTGCATTCTGGTGTGAACATCTCCTGCAAAACAAAACAGAAATGACACTTTAACATAGCAGTAGTATTTTATTTGGTCATTACTTTTAAAATCAAACATTATTCAACTTGTATAAGGTTTTACATTACATTTCTATCATGACCGAAAGGGTTTAGGCTGAAGTAAGAAATACTTATAATGTATAACCCTATTTAATAATAATGCACAGCAATTCCAAGAAAAGCAGCATATCAGTTCTACAACATATAATTCAATATATATACCAAAAAAAAAAAAAAAAAGTCCTGAGTCCTGTAATTTTCAAATGTTTTATACCTCTTTTTAAATGCTACTATTGTAAAGGAGCTTTTTAATTTATCACCAAGGTTGTTCCACACACTAACCTCTCAAACAGAAACACAATGATGCTTTTACTGGTTCTAGTCTTACTTTTTTAAACAAACCTGCTTTATAAAACATTATATAAAAACATCTATTTGTATTGGAATAGAATGGAATCAGAATCAGAACCAAATCATTTTGTTAGTTTGTTTTATTGCAGGTGATGGAGTTGAAACCCATCGCTGTATTCTCTAGGAAAAAGTGTGTTGGCCATCACTGTCTATTAGAAGAGAGCAGCACTGTATGAAATGTATCTATAAGGGACGACTTCAAAAACTCCGAGAACACCTCAAATGCCTGTTAATCATTGACACCGGAACGTTTAATACCAGATCACATACTGCATAAGGCTAAGGACGAGCCGCACCAAAACTGAGACAGGAAAGAGGCTTTTAATTGTTTTGCTTCACAAAAATGGAATATGCTCCAAGGAAAAGCAAAACTGGATACGACACAATCGCAATTTAATAATCTGGTAACCAACTTTTATACACACACCTGCTCATGTCTTTAGTGTTTTATATGGGTTTGTTTTACTTGTTTTTCTGTTTGTATTGTATTTTAAACAGGGCCCCCATGAAAACGAGAACCTCATTGGGTTCCCCTGTATAAATAAAGATAAAGATATGGATAAAGAACATAAAATGTTATCTGCTATAGTGGGGTTGTCAAAAGTTTGAATACACAGACACTAACTGAAACTAGATGGAAACTAGATTGAACGATACTGGAAAAAAAAAATCATATAAATAGGACAAAAGTGGACCTTTCATGAGTAGTCTTAGAAAGCTCTTTAAACTAGCATAAGACCAAAAGGTAATAAATAAATAAAGTACTTTTCTGTGTTTATTAAAATGATAAATATGTAATGAGTGTCAAGCCTTTTCCTTAGCATTGAGATGGAGTTTGAAATTTTAGTATCGTGCAACAATAAAAAAACACATTTACAGAGGTCGTTCTCATTCATTGGCTGTTGTAAAACCAAATATGCTTTTAAACATTGCAATGACAGCATCTGCTAATGTAGAGAAATGTGATATGATGAACATCTAAATCCCCTTAATGTCCCACTTCAGTTTACTATACTGACTTACAATAATATTTGGAGGTCGGTATTTATCACCGGGTATTTTTTCATTGTACTACTGGGAAAATTTTTGTTATTTTTCTGTAGTACGATCAGATTTAAGAATGTTATGAACTTGTATTGTCGTCTATCTTCTATATTTACTTCAGCAATGTATCGACTTACATCTAGCTTTATTTAATAATATAATTTTAATAAAAGTTATGAAAAAAAAGGTAAGGATGCATTTACATACCAAACCAATAACACATATAATTCCTGTTATCTTATAGTTGTTAAATGCCTTCATAGTCACAGCTCACACCGTCTTTGCTCTGCTCCATCCTGCTGCCAGTTCATATTGATCTCCAGTAGCCACCTCACCTTCCGTTAAAGTAATTCTCCATTGCTCCCTTTGGGACCTTTCCTATTTCCGACCTCAGTCAGTCATGATACTTTTCTCTCTGCTCAATACACGTATCCTTCTCTGATTAAACTGCTCCTGCCTTTGTGCTCTGACAGACAAGAGGGACGGGCAAATCACCCCCAAGAAGAAACACATGCTTGGACTGTGCCAGCGTCAATTCTAATAATTCAGATGTGTACATTGCCAAGGTCAGTAAATATAATCTATCCTCACACACACATCTTCAGACCCAAGCGATAAAAATGTCTTATTACAGTAATGGTGCACATGGTGAGTTTTCTTTCTTTTTTTCTTTTGGTTTCATTATAAAATCTGCAAGTCAAGGAGAAAATGAAGGGGATGCACAGATGTGGGACTAAAAGCAAAAATGGAAACAACAGTTATTAGTTATGTTGTGCAAACAAGGTGTTATTGGCCAAACTATGAGGATGACACAGCACAAAAAAACTTTTACAGCTAAAATAAACACATATAATGAGAGTCACTGGCCTCTAATAACCAAAACTTTGCCGTGCATAACAAATATATGCAGATTATGCCATGTACGCTCCATTTGGCTGGCTTTTATTTTAACATAAAAATCCAGTCAGGAGGGGTAACAAGCGTTCTGGGTTTCTTTCCCAAGTCCAGATAAAAAGGTTCTACTGGAAAGTAAAATGATGCATGCAGAGGCTGAGTTTAACATTTTGGTAAAAATGCAACATCCTTGTTCACAGCAGAGTTTTCAAAGGAATCAAAAATCAGACACTAACCAGTGCTAAAACTAGAAAGGGACCAATACCATATCGGATATCGGTTTAGGTGCCAGTACTCGTCAATCTGCTGCCGATACCAAGAACAAATGCCACTATCTTAATGTGACACCTCTCAGCCGTGCGCAGTGAGCAGAGAGAAGAGTTAAAAAAAGTGCATGTTAACTGTTCTGCACATTAATATATTATGTATTAATATATATTACACACAATGTCAAAAACATACCTGGAGTTGAGTCTTGTTTCATTCACACATGTTTAAGTAGTTCTTCATTATTAGTCTGTCTACATCTCCAAAGCTCAAAATGCTCTGTTCCACCTTGTGATGTCATCAAGTAGTAGATTTTAAGTTAACTGCTCCTTTTACCTTTAGTTCAGTAGAGATTGATGACTCCAGTGCTGAAATGATCCAAATGATTCTACCGAAGTTGTATAGAGTTTTAAAACACAGTGGAGAACTTCCTTTATTACCACATGACATCACAAGGTGGAACATGTGTTTTCTGTTGGAGAGAAGAACTCTAAATATGCAGGGTTTGAGTGTTAAACATGTGTGAATGAAACAAAACACAACTCCAGGTCTGTCGTGTCTGAGTGGTGCTGAGGATTCTTTGCTGCATGGGATTTGAAATTGACAATTAAATTTAGCGACTGATCAGAGCTTTTAAATGAGGTATGGCATGTCCATATTGGTGAAAGTGTGGCTGTGGTAAAAGTAAGAAAATTCACTGTTGCGCTAAAAGTGGCTCCGTAGCAGTTAGCTCAGAGCGCGCAGTTGGCAAAGACGATGCAATAAAATAAGGTACTTCTCCAAATTACATTGGAATTATACCTAAAATCACAACAGCGGTTTTAGTAGAAATTTAAAACAGCCCCTCAAAGAAGTATTCCAGTGAAAAGGCTGTAATCGAACCCCTGTAAAAATAATGTCTGGTATCGGTACTCGGTATCTGCAAGTACTCAAAATAAAGTACTTGTACTCATACTCATTTTGGAAAGTGGTATTGCATGGTAAGTGCATCCCTAGCTAAAATTATTATAGAAAATTGATATTCATTTGAGCAAGTATCGATACAACAAAAAAACATACAGATATTAAACCTTTCCTGAACAGTTTTAGAACAATCTTAAACTTTATCAGAACTAGTACTCTAGACCACATGGTAACATAAAGAAAGTACTATTATGTTGTGTAGAAAATCACTTTTAATTATGATTGTGGCATCAAAATCAGCATGGAGCTGTTAGTAACAGACACTAGTTCACAGTGTGTTTAGCTGCCTCTGTGTAGGAAGGCACTGTTTTGTCTTGGGTTTTCAGTCCTTAATTTCTCCTGCAGGATCCTGTCTGGCTCTTATTAGATTGTGCATTTGAGTGACAGCCCCATTCTGCTCCCCGTCGAAGGTGACTGTTCAAAGGTTTGTGTGGCTGCGTGTGTGTGGATACAGGTACAATGAGATAGTAATAAGAAGAGTAACATTCTACTGCCTCTTTAATTATAAATCTCCAACCAAGCCACAGCGGGCCGTAACAGACTGAGAAATACTTGGAGGTGGTGAGCATGCGTGGAGGTGTCTGGCAGGTCAGCAGGAGGGGAGGACATACTGTCAAACTGAAGACATCTCTCTCCCTTTTAGGGCGCTAAGGGTCACACGGCGCTTATGGGAGCGTGTGTGTTTGTGTGTGGACATACATGTTAGAGACAGTGATGTATTAGGGACCAGCAGGCAATGTCCCAGCATCATCTGTTCTTCGCCGAATCAGGTCACACACAAACAATGTCATGAAAAGAGCACTTTACTATTATAACCTTTACAATCATCACCTTTGCTTTGCTGACACATGGACGGGTATGCTCTGCACGTTTGCAAGGACAAAGCTATGTTAGCGTTACCAATTACGACGCATACAGCACATATGAAGAAGGCATGTAAAGTGCACTATGTAACTTTTCAGGTGGAGGGTCCATCACCTGCTTGTCTTCATTAAATGTATCTATGTTTATGGAGGCCAAGATCAGTTATTCAGAGGTGAGCTAGCTCTCAGTAATGTTTTTCAGGGAATTTATTTAGCAATACAAACACCTTAGCAAAAGACGAACTTTAAATCTCTCAACTGAACAAATTGTTGTAGGGCAACAATTTGTCCAGTTGACAGATTTAAACTTCGTCTTTGGCTATGGATCAGACCTGGACGACTGAGGGATTACACAGACAATACAAACACCTGTTACTGAGTAAATACAACACTAGAACAGTATGTTACCTGCAGCATTATTTAGTCTCAGTAAAACTGCTTAAGCCTACAGTTTGTTAGGGCTCAAAATATCAATATGGCAATTTATGGTAACAGTAATACCTGTATCAATACAAAGAGCTGTAGCGTGATTTATTTAAACAACATAAAACTCATTATAAATTGCCAAGTACCTGCTGACTACTGTATTAAGGCTGAATCTGCTGGGATGAAATGTTGACTTGTTCATAAAATGATTGTATACTGATATTAAGGGCATTGTGAACATAAAATTCCAAAACATTTTGTTACTCTACATAATAAAATATAAATGCAATAAACTTAACACATTGTTTTAGGGATATTCACACATTGGGATATGTATTCTAGTGCGGACCCTGTAAGGTGAAGTATTTGGCAATACCCAGCTGTAGTTGTCAGTGTGTGATTGATTATATTGGCCGAAAAAACAAGGTATTAACACAAGCCAGTAAATAGTCTCATCAATATAAACAACCCTTTTTATAAAAAGTAGAAGTAGTAGCATTATTCTATCATTTGGAAAAGGCCCATATCTCAATCTCACAAACACAGGCTCTATATCTGTCATGGCTCCAAACTTATAATGCTGGTCATTTTAACAAACATGATAAAACAAGTATAGTATAGATGCGCTTTATGAGCATAATCTTCCCCATCATCACCTTTGCTTTGCTGACACACTGCGATATCCCTTCCAAATGTTTCACAAGGACAGCGCTCTGTTAGCGCCCGTGAAAAAGCTTGCTACAGTACAGAGCAGACGGCCTGTAGCTCGGAGATGACTGGGGTGAAATGTAAGTGACTTTGAAGTCTTTGACAGAGTACTTTGTTTATGGTTGACTGAGTAGAAATATGAGGTAAGGAGACAGGGCCCGGGTCTAACATGATTAATGGCAGCTGCCTAATGGACATGTGTGAACCACAGACCCACATAAAAAACAGCCAGACTTAAGTAACACATTAAAATTCACACCAACAGGTTTGCTTTGCCACCACCTCCACCACCCATTTGTAATGTCCTCAACAAGTTGGTAGGAATATTTTTAAGATGGGTTTTAAAGGCAAGGCAATTGATAGTAAAAATGATTACAAGGACACTCATTGATATTCGGTGGGACTTGTCGTTATCCTTCAGATAAAGGACTTGCTAAAGAAACTGGGCACGTGGCACCTCTACACGCCACCATTGCGGGTCTGGCTGAAGATGGATTATAAACACAGATACTGCAGATTAAAACACTGTCATGCTAATTTGAGTTTTTTTTTAGGTTTTTACATGTGAAATAGAAGAACATTTTAAACACTTCTAACACAATTAACACATTATTTAAAATTCAAATAAATGTACACTAGCCTACCAGTAGAACCAACACAGTTATGGGAAAATACACGTCACAATTGGGTAACAGGTAAAATAAAAAAAAAATAAAAAATGGTTTAGGGGTTTAGAGACTAATAACAGTTTGTTGGTTTATAGAGATTGATATATATATTGGTTGGTGTTAAATCGAAAAAGGGTACCGCACAAAATATGACTACACAGTTCTCTTATCCAATTGAAACAGGGTTGTGTGTAAGATTGTAATAAATTAATATAATACTTTAGGGGAGATAATCTAAATCAGCCCTTTATATCGACCCAAAGATATCGACAGAGCTTATCAGCCATTGGTTTGTTTGGATTCTAACCAATTTGTATCAGTGTCGGCCATGAAAAAACATATCTGTCAATCTCTACTGGATCATATGAAATGTAATGAATTGATAATCTTTGCTTAAAGCTTCCAATACATTAAGCTCTCTTGGGTTTTATGCCTCTTCCGACTGTGCAGCTTTTCAATTATCAAGTGGAAATTACAGATCCAAATATCTTTACACCATTGCTAATACCGCACAAAGTGAAAAGTCCAAGTAACTACAAGAAAATAAAGTCAAACAGAAGGTCAGCCCTGAGTGAGTCCATGTTTGTTTGGTCTTGCATCACAGAGGTGTCCAGTGGGGATGTTTGGACAGGAACGGAGACAGATGACACCATTGAAGGGTTTGGAGGTTTGGAGGTTTGGAGATTTGGCTGTTATAAATCTCAAGTCTGCCTCTAAGTCCAACTGAGCTCATAATTATTCTGTGTGAGAACGGAGCTGGTCTAGACGTTACTTAAGTGAAAAACGTCTCCCTGCTCTTTCCCTGTTACTTTTGCCCTGTTTTTTATCTTTATTCTTTCTTAGATAGTGCTACTCAATCACTATCACAATGTTCAGACGAGTAAATTGTAAAACACTATGACTTGAATTCTAATAAGCCATTTTTAAAGACAATGTAAGTCATATTTCTCTCATAAATGTTTGTTAAACTCTCTATCTAAACCAACCCATCTATCTAATACATTAGTCCTCACACTTTTAAGTAATATAGACTCTGAAAAACAATAATTTTAATGGTGACATAATTTTAAAGTGAATACATGCACGACGAAGGATGCTTTAAAACACCTCACCCTTGAAATTTCAATGCTGGTATAAAATGCTTGAGGTTTTGAATTCAAACTTTGGAGGAGGAAATTGCTGTGGTTAATAAAGTTATGATTAATGAGTTGTATATTTTCAGGAAATTAACATTGAAAGCCACTTATATTTGTTTTTAATAAGACAAAATCAAATGCAGTCAAAAATTCTAATTGGAAAAACCAAGATTGTTCTTTTGTCTTATCACACAGTCCTAATTAAAAAGTTTCGCACTAGTTTTTCCTTAACAATCCTCCAACTTCCCCAGACTGAGGAGCAGGAAAAACGCGTCTAGTGTAATTAATTCATTCACTCATTAATATTCATTCTTCTCCATGCTTATTACGGTTACAACGTCATAGTGGAACTGTGAAACAAAACTGCAAGATTACCTTATGTGCTTTCTTTACCTTGATGTTTGAATAAATAGATTCGCCAGCTTGGCATCACCAGTTTCTTCCTTGCTAAATGTCTATAGACACTACCACATGCATACTGATGATGGAGGAGTGTTTGCTGCTGTGCTGTAAACTAGGTCATATTGAGAAGTGGTATAAATAATGTAGGAAAACTGTTCATTGTCGATGCTCTGCCCCCACACACTTCATCAGCAGCACTCCACTCAGATATTATCATCTTCCTGCCTGAATAAGCAAACACACATGGCAACCGTAGAAACTATTTTGCACGATGGTCCTATTAGAATGGCTTTAGGCTGCAAAACTGCCGCAGTAGCTCCCTTTAGTCTACGAGATTAGCTTTGTCATTGGGAAGACAGAGTATAGAAGCGCTGAGTGGGGTAGGTAAAAGCCAGAGAGGTAGTGTTAGAGGTGGAAGAGAACCCCTCAGTAATTACGTCCCTGGAGGGCTACCATACATCTCCACGCGCTCATATGACAAGGCCTAAGCAAGACCACCAAAACCACAATGGCGTGCAGTACTGTAGGTAGTAATTTGAGAACAGATAAAGATAGGGATACAGAATAATAACGTAAATTGAGTTACTATGGCGAATGTGAACCAGGTTGCTTTATAGCCCTGGATGTACCACCACAAGGAGAGCCATAAAAGAGTGAATAAGAACCACAGTGTTCTTTTTTATGGTTGCCTCGAACACGCTCCGTATGCCGTCAATCACATGCCTAATCAGCACTAGTAAATTTGGCTAGTAAATTTCAACTGTTGGGACGTGGACTTGGGCTAGTGGGACTCAGGGGTAAGTCACAGTTCATGTTCTGTTGGACTGGGTTTGATTTAGATACATGGCCGGTAAAGGCAGAGTTTAAATCTGGATTCGTTCTGGATTCATGGATCAGATCTTTTGTGTTTTTGTGTTTAGTCGTTGCATCCTAGAATTAGTTTTGAGATTTTTTAGTGCCAGTAGAAGTTCATTAAGCGCTTCAGCACTGCGGAGTTCATTTGCAAAAAGAGCCATTTAAAAAAGTCATTGGAGGCTTGTTGTTCACGCTTAGTATAGTCATATTTTCAAAAGCCAGCTGTATTTTACTGTTATCAAACGACTCCATCCCTTCTTGATAAAATTCGCAATACATTATTGTCATTGATAATATCTCTAGAAGATGGTAACAAAAAGAAAACAACTTTTTAGCAATTTTTCAAAGCAGAGATATTTGTTTTTGCTATTAAACTCTTCACTTGTTTGGTCCTGTTTTGAGACGAGTTTAGTCCTGATTTTGTCCTTATCTAGTTTAAGTTTAGTTATGAGACTATTCACTAATTTGTGTATTGAGCGTCTGCAAGCTTGGCCAGTAGTCTTTACAACACTAAATGGGGACAAAGAGTGGGGAAGAGACATTCAGCAATGACTATAGCACAGAGCTAAGTATATATTTGTCTTTACCAAACCCTTGGCTCTTGTACCACACTACAAGTTTTAGTCCTGGCCATAGTCCCTGTTTTGTTCTTAAATGGTGTTTAAATAGTGTTTAATGTTTTTCAAGCAGACCTATTTTGCAAAATTGACTTTTCAGAGCTTTTTGTTTCTTGTTCTCATTTACCCTCTTGAAGTTGTTTTTGCAGCGATTTGTGCATGTATGAGTAGTCTCTAATGGCTTATTTTCAAGACTCCACTTTGCCGATGAATCCCCATTTTTACCGCCACCGACTTACGCCCACTGCTCTGTACTTACTTTGTTTTCCAATTTTATATTCTTGATCGATGGTAGGTGTAGAATTTGGCAGCGTTGAGTAGTCACTTTGGTACAAATGGAAAAAAAAAGTCCTATTCGCTGGTGTGATACGCAGCTATCCATAAGAGGGGCCGACAGCTACACGGCTCTTTGTTGTGAGGAAATTTACATCGATGTCAGCTCCCATTGGGCCGCAACTTTCTAACACAGCAGACTTGTTCCTTTCATTAAGTTGTTTAGATGTATATTGCGTTTTAAAATGTGCAAATTATAGCAAAAAAAAATCTACGGGTGTCATAGATTATAGCTTTATAGCAGGCTCAAGCACAGTAGGTCTTCTTTAATATTATATTTAATGTTGAAAACTCTATATGTTTAAGAACCACTTTACAACAGGGAATAAAACTGCCCTGCATATCTTACATCAATATTCAGCCTTGAGTCTCTTAAACATTCATATGGCTGTGATCCCTAATAGCTCCACTTGCCTTCTCATTACCAATGCTTGTTCATTTCTTTACATGTCTGCACTCACGTCACCTCCATATGACAGAGAGAGAGAGTGAAACGGGACATCGCTTTACATCCCCTAAGTTTCAACTAATTCTACTGACAATGCCTTGCCTATTGTCAGGCTCCAGGCAAGCACTTAAAAGGTCAAAGTTCTACCTGGTTCGCCCATAAAAATGACAATTCAGTTGATAAACAGCATATTTGCAAAAGGTGTCACATGACCTAAGGTGTCTGTGGTGATTAATAATGATTATTTAATCTGTCAGCACTGCTAGTATGATGTAAAGAGGGTGCGTTTCTTTTGGGTTAGAGATTTGCAGAGTTTTAATGAACAGAAAGCTGCATTAAGTTCAATGCAGATAGGTGGGTGGATGCTTAATAATAGATACGAATGAACCTACTGACTCATCCCATTCATTGCATGTCCTTCCCTGAACTTACTACAAGTTAATTTTTTGTAATACCGTAAGGCGTATCGGGCTGACTGCTTGGAAATAACAATTATAAATTAATTTGACTTTCATTTTTGAAGAAGCACTCTTACAAATGCAGCTTGTGATCCTTTTATTTGGCACAAGCCTTTTTGCAATGTTCCCCTGTCTCTGCCGCAGTGAGGTTGTTCTTATCAATAAGCAATGCAATGCAATTTGCCCTGGCTACACACTGTCCTTGAGGGATTTTATGATTGCATTTTGACAAAGTTTGATGGGCAGTCTGTGTCCTAGCATTGTCACTTATTCATCACTTCAGCTGCCATCCCTGCCATCGACTTATGGGTATAAGACCTGTTCCAGTTATCCTTCCAATACAGGAACTGCTCCGCTGTGTTTATAAACTCCATACACCTTCGCTAGAGTCATTTGAATCATTCCAGCTCTAGTACTTCCCATCTCTACTGAACTGAAGGTAAAAGGAGCTGTTAGCATGAAAACTATCGCTTCATGACATCACAAAGTGTAAAAGAGCATTTTGAGCTTTGGAGATGTAGACAGACTAATAATAAAGGGTTACTCAAACATGTGTGAATGAAACAAAGCATAACTCCAGGTATGATTTTCATGAGGTAATGACATTTTAATATGGCTCATATCTCACAAGAGTCAGTTTTGTGCAATATAGGCTCTTAAAGGCTCTGAAGTATTACCGGATATCTTACTGCACATATTCCTGTCTCTTTCGCCCCCTCCACACTTGTCTCTGTACAGCTCACATGTGACAAACACGCACCAAAAACATGTCTTGCATATTGCATAGGGTATAACTTGACAATCCTTCTGTCTGACATCCGTGACTGCATCCTCCTCCCGCTCAGCTGCAGCCCACGCTGGCTTCTTCTATTGAGTTACCCCATAAATATAAAAATACAAATAATCAGCCCTCACAGTGTTGGATTTGAAAAAAAATGTGGTGGTTTTATATTAGGATTTATGTATTGCCAAAGGTTTCATATTTTCTCTGCACAAAAGACTAGAATCAAACTAATATCTGAAAGCATCTTTTTGCAAGGATTACACACGGATTTAGACAGATGCACTTCCTTCGCCAATGATCTATACATGGAGCATGCACAGGGAGTATACTGATAAGGGATTCAATTATTTAGACTTGAGTCATTTTTTTATATACAAAATTCATCTCTTGAAATAGATTTGTGCTTTATACAAATACCATTTAAAACTACTGACTTTTCTACCATATTCCTATTATTGATTTTTGACTCAACTTGACAGTGTTGGACTAAAAGATTATTTTTAGAAGGCCCTGTGTGGGCAAGAATTTCTACCAGCTATGCCTGACCTCTGCTCTGACGAGGAACAGCCAATGCATTGAAATTCAGGGCAAGTTTGTTTCTTTGTATTTGTAATAGCAAACATTAACGACTCAAGCAACAACCTCTCCTAAATCAAAACACAATGAAACGCAGTCCTATTACTCTTTACAGTTTCAACTTAATGAGCCTCCGTCAGCAGGTAACAAAACAAAAGGCTTATATAAAAATAGGGTGAGCGTTCAAGTTGTTGTCAAATTAAATGTACAGCATGCCCCGTGCAGCTTCAGAAACAACAAAGAATGGTAAGAAGTGAGACAAAGCGAGCGCCACATGTGAAGAGCACTTGAATCAGAGAGGGGATTAAAGAGGATGTGTCTGCGCAGTAATGAATAGGTTTCGCAAAGTAGCACAAAACACAGCGTGAGTGACTTAACTTTGTCTTACCGAACTGTAGAGCATGCCCTCGCCGTTCATCGCGATGTAGAAGCCGCTCTTGACACCTTGGATGGCCACCACTCTCAGACCCACGGGAATAAGGTTGAACAAGGCTGCAGAGTGGAGAGGAGAGAGAGAAGACGCAAAGACAGCACTTAAACTAGAATTCATTGTGAAAACTGATTTAATGCCATTACAATTGCCAAAAAATAAATACAAATAGAAGGCAGGGGTCCTACTTAGACGTGTATATGTGTATAAACTATCCTTCAGTGTCAAGGCTAGTCTCAAATACAAAAATTTAGAAGATGAGCTCTTATTACCAAATGGCAGATTGTATTTTTATTTTATCCTGCCATATGGTAATAAAGGCTTTTAAAATAATAAACCTGATTATTTTTCAATTTTTGTGTTAGGATTACAAGATTATTGAAAAAATAAATATGCAAAATAGATGTCTTCACAGGTGTTCTGGTGCTGGTGTAGACTTGATTTGGTCTTGCTCTAGTCCTGGTTTAATTCAAGGTTTAGTCCAGATTTTAATGTGGTGTGTGTGTATGTTTTTTCTGTTGTTTATTTCATAATCACACTGTGCTTTCAACATTATCCTAATCTACTGACAAAACACCTGTTACTGTATTACATCGCGATCATTGCTATTGATCCGTTTTCACACTGGTGTTAAAGGTTGTCTAAAGTGTGATGACTTTGCCCAGCTGACAGTGCCGAGGGTGTGAGGACGCCCATGACGGAGAGCTGTTTGAATGATTGTTCTGAAAGCGGTGATGGGGACTATCAGATAAAGCTGGCAGAGGCAGGAGGAGATGTGCCAACACGGGTGCGTCCTCTGAGCGGATTCAATTTCATTCAATAAATATCGACACGCTCCTTCCGCTTGCCAATGACTGAAAGCCGCCCCCGGGCCACTGTTGCAGGTGATACACAGCTAATGCTAACAGCCTGCCTGCTATACTGCCTATATCATGGCTCAAGTTCACAAATGGCTCTTATTATGTCTCACTGACAACCTGTCCTTATTCTGATGCTGCGTAGGTCAAACAAAGGAAACTAAAAGGTCTAAGGGGCACTGCACCTGTGTTGTCTTGAACTGTCAGTAACACAGTGTACTTCCCTTGATGTAATGTGCCTTATGTATTTATTGTTTGTAGTTACAGTACTAAAAGTTATTATATAGGTTATTTTAATACCTTACTTTACATTTACTATATATATATCTATGAGTGCTGTTGTGCTGTACCTATTTCAAGGCACTTAAAATGCTTTACAACAAGGAACCCCCCACCCATTTACACACACATTTGTACACCAGTGTACACAGACATGTACACATAGATAGGTTAAGTGTCTTGCCCAAGGACACAATGAACGCATTCATCTGTCGGATATCATACCACCACCCTGTGGGTTAGAGGATTTGACCTACCAATGATATTTATGTCGATTCAAACCTGTGGACAAAACACTCTACCAACTAGCTGCTGTGGTAGATGCACATATATAGTTCTCAATTATATATTTCCAAACACATTTGTCTCGTGGCTAAATATTTGATTATCCTATATGATCTGTAAATGCAATATTGTTTGATATTTTATTTATTACAAAATCAATTCTGAAATGCTTTATATATCATATATTATATATATATATAATGCATATACTATTATAATATATCATGTTTTATTGTGTGAACTTAAGGTATTTTTCAAATAAATGCTAGTTACATTAGAAAATCATAAAAATATAATAGGTTGTGAAATGTCTTAAGTTTAAAAACAATGCTCAGATGACTACCTTTGAAAGCTCTCTATAGACCACTCCTGGACGAATAAGGGATTTCGTTGACATTTCTTCGTACTACTATAATTGCTTCTACTCTGTCAAAGTTTAGACCCTAAAAGTTCCATATGAATCCATTTTGTTTCAAACACTACCCCTACTTCTTGCACTTTTATTTATGACTGCTTTGTCTCTCCCTCACTGACCCTCGTCTCATTTGCCTTTCATGGCTTCTGCCTCCAGTGTCTCTGAGGCACTGTCCAAAATCCTGTCACGTCTCGCTAAAATCCAGCCGCGCTCCCCCCAGAGCTCCACCACTCAAATAAATTCAAGCTTTTTGGTGCAGTCATACTTGCACTGAAATCATCCCTAAAAGCATTACCATAATGGCCTCGCTTGGAGATGTGACATAATAGATGGTGCTCTACAATGCTATTTTGTTATAATTGCAATCTGCTGTTCCCCCAATCTCGTTCACTTGCCAAAAAATGACACTGGTGACAGGAGATGTCAGGAGATGCTCAGCTCTATACTAAATGTTCTGCTTTTCTATTTGCACTAGCATAGGCTGATGGATACCACAATTAGATGCTGTTAGCACACCTGGGGGCAGCTCCCAAGGCTATTCCTCTCCCCTAATAACCCCAATCGTATCTTTCTTAGTCTGGGCAGGAGATTTCTAGGGAACTGCCATCTATGCACAGCCAGACAGGTTGTTTTGTTTTGTTTTTTTTTTTTTTCATTGGGGTGCTAATCAGCTACAAGCTAATCCAGCAGGTAGGCTTAAAAGCGTTGATTTAAAGCATATAGAAAGCCCCTGCATCTACAAGAAGGTTTAGCAGCCAATGGCACCTCTCCAAAAGCCATCCAGACACAAAGACGACAGAACTCCCATAATACACCATACTGTGGGGTTACTGTGCATCAAACAAAGAAAAGTACACCTGGCCCAAACCACTGATAAAACAGGAGAATTGGAGACAGATGGATTTTGATGGCAGGTGCTTCTTAAACAACTCATTTTATGCACACAGGTAATTACTGCAATCAATCAGCTGTTAATGATTACATAACTGTTGAAATCAAACAAATAGAAGAATTGGTTAGAGGGATTTAATTATGTCTATGTTAAGGTACGCTTTCTGGTCCCTATAGGGAGCAGAATGCGGGGCATTTGACCATTCCTCCAATCCAGCTGAGCAATCTGTCAGGAGCAGAGCAGCGCCATCTCGCAATCTTGAGTGAGACTAGCTTCGGCAGTACAGTATAGCCTATTGAGGTGGATGTTTTAGGTTTCACAGTTTTGCAGTGGTTTTTGTAGATTGTCATCAGCTAAATCACAAAAAGTGTGGAATTAAGAATGAAGCTATTATTATAATTCATAGTAGTAGTAGTAGTAGTAGTAGGAGCAGTACTATTACAAGGCTTAATCTAAAGAGGCAACTTGTCACACACCCACTTTCATAGATCCATTTTTGTTTTTCTTCCTGGTAGCTCAAACCTCATCATTCTTTCACCATCTTCACCACTTTTCTTTTATCATTTTATATACTCTTAATTTTCTATCTGCCTATAATTTAACGCAAACAGGACTAAATGAAAAGTGGTAACAGGAAGTGGGCAGCACCAGCCCGTTCACTCATGCTAGGACAAATGCTTGTATTCCATCTGCTGCTGTTCTGCGGATTCTGCGGGTCAGAGAGTGACATGGTTCAAGAGTGGGGGTAATCTATTATTCCAATAATACGGCTGGTCGATCAATAGCTGCTGCGAGACCTGCATATCAAACTGCAGGTAATGGCTTGTGTCTCGCTGTATCACACCTGGACTATGAATCTATTGTTACCTTTTTGTCTTATCTGAGGTGTTCTTGTGTCTCTATGTTTCCCAGCATAAAAACTGGAAAAGCCGTGCGCCGCACCTCCTGCTTTTTGGACTGTCTCTGCTTGGACAGTCTCCGAGCTGGAGGCATCGCACACATAGAATAATTCATCTGGTACAAACGGAGACGCTGGTATTTTTAGTTTCCTGTGGCTGAATAATTCACTGTATTCTTCCATCTCTGGGCCAGTGAGACTGCTTAACAAGAGGATTACCTGGAGGTGGGGAAACCCTCGCATGCAACACAAAAGCTGCACAGGCCAAATGATATATAGCCGTAGAGTGAAGGAGCATTATGCAGGCTTTTCCATCCCTCTTATGTAAGCTCCTAATGAGTACTTCCTCCGTAACCTAAATGATACTTGACAGGGGAAGACCGCAGAACTGCTATAGACAAGGGTTTAGAGCTGAAACTGCATTTATTAAGCATAAAGCTATGGAAAAAAGATGGTTAATTTCAAGGGGCTATCCTTAATTATAAATAAAACATAAAGCATCTACACCAGCCTCAGCTAGTTCGATTTCCAGCTCTGACTATTTTCTGAATGTCTCTCCTACTCTTCACTTCATTATAAATCCAATGTTTGTCTTCAGATTTGATTTCAGTTGGTCTACATCTACTTTTTAAGACACGCATTCATGTTTCTCTCATCTTTATTGTCTTGCGATAGTTTCCCTATTTTTTATTTATTTTTTATTTTATATATATATATGTTTTATGTTTTTCATCTTGAATGGTGTCCTTGAATGCTTTGAAAAGCGTCTACATTAACAAGTACAATTTTAACATGAAAATTCCCTGTCTTGTTTTCTGGGGGGATTGTATGAGAGGTGTGAGGCCTTAGGCGACAAGACCCAGGAGACTATTTATCCAGCCGTAGTCCACTATAGAAAGTCGATGGCTGGACAGTGAAATATTGCAAAGAAGTGGCTCAAGCAGGAATCTTTGTGACAGGGCTCCCATCAGGAATTAAAACTATTGCAGTAACAGTAGTTTTAGCTGATAGCTTTTCCAGGAAGTGAGTAGTGCAGAAATAATCACACATGCTTCAGAGGGGAATCAATCAAATGTGTGTGGCACTCATAATCATGCCAAGTACACAGTGGTTTAGAAGTCTGGGAGCAGGTCGCTTCATTTTGCTTTGCTGGTCATATCTTTATGTATGTTCTCTTAGTACGGGCATATGATGTGTTTAATTCAGAACTAATCACATTATATGATTTGTAAAGGAGTTGAATGCACTACCAAACAAAACATTTCAAAACTAAAGTTGATGATACTAAAATATTTTGCTTTTGCACAAAAAATACAGTAAATGTGTACTATATGATTCAAGAGCTTTCAGTTTTATACTTTGATTTCACAAACTGTGCAAATACACATTTTTCACAGTGCCCCGAGCGATTCACAACTGGCACAGTTCTTTTTGAGTGACTTGCATCCTAAAAAGGTCAGTGGTTACTTAATAAGAAACACATAATGATACGGTACCTATAAATGTAGCAATAGATCATATGACTAAGTGGTTGGTTGCTATTTAATATTGTGTCTAATCTAAGCACACTCACTGCTGTCGGTGTTCTCGTCCTTGCTGCCGTCGATGGTTCCATCCGGCTGCATCTGCAGGTAGAAGCCCTGCTGGCTGAACAGTCGTGTCACGATGCCTTTCAGCTGTGGCTCTGCAACACACACCCACACCACAGCCCCCACCCAGACAAGAGAGTCAGCACAAGACTTACACAGACAAAACATCATTAATCACATGGTCATGGACACTGCAAAGAGTTACCAAAACATCATACAATCATACTTTCCCAGCCCCCAGACTGGCTCCAAAAGCCTTGTAAATGATCACATTTTCAAGAGAAAGAATTTTCACGTTATGCCAGTACCTGATTTCATCTGGGAAACTGTGACTCAGTATATAACCAAACCAAGTCAATTCTGATGTGTAAATATAGGAATAAAAAGAAAAAAGGGGCTTGGAAAAAATATGATTTCAAATTTATAGGCAAATTATTAAAGCCTATGGACAACAGTGTATTAACATACACAGTACTATACCATAGTGTGAAATTATAACCATACATCAGTCACAATCATGATGCCATTATAAAACTTAGTAGTGTGGTGATAATTCTACAGTATAATGTGATGCTGTCTGTGTCATTTTGTATGAAGAAACAACAGAATTGGAATAGGATCCTGTATTGTATCTGTATCCTGTATGTTTACAAAAGTAAATATCTGGCTAATGAGCTCAATGAAACTCAGCTGCATTCCTGTTCTAACCCTGAAGCGACCTCTAACTTGGAAGGGGAGACATCTGGCGCCTGACCAACATTATGCTGTATGTGCTCTTCACTTCAGGGCAGGTGAAAACTGTGAATAGCTCAAGGAAAAAGGGCCAAAAAACAAAACATGCCACACGGAATGTATCAAACACCTCTGAATAATACTGATGCTGTGGACTGGACAGTGTGACTAGCATCTGATACAATTTTGATTTCTATAGTGGTATTAGCCATGTTAAAACAGAGATTTGTTTGGGGTCACAAGAACAGCTGATTGCTAATTAAGACATTAACAAATTCATTCATATTCATTGGCTTTGTCATTAGGGCTTGAACTTGTCTCAGCAAGAAGTGCCCCAGGTGTGTATGACCAGTTTGTACATTGTGTTTTTAAAAAGAGACCAGACACATAGAAATGCATATGTAAACCAATCCTGATATCTATTCCAGAAATTCAGTTTTGAGTTACTGACGATACTCAACTTTAACCAATACCAGTGTAAAGATTTTCCTAAAACAAGGTGAATGTTTGAACAGATCTAAATATGTCACTAAACTTCGCCTTTTTGGAAGTATTTTCATTTTAAGTATCTCTATTTGCAGCATTTCAGACACACACACACACACACACACACATTGTTATATAATATTTATCCAGTATAACATTTTTGCACATCTTAAGGGTTCAGAGTTACTTTATTAGTACCAAAAGGTAGATTTTGTTTGGCAGCGAGTCAGCTCATTCATTCATTAGAACCACATTCACAATATTGTCAGTATTTTGACGTCTACTTTTAATATATTACATTACATAGATTTGGGTCCACTGTTACCTGGTGATGTTGACAATGAGTGTTTAACCCACCCAGACTGAGTTAACATTAGTGGAGAGGATCCGTCTGCTGGACGCTGTGACTCGTTGTTACATTCTCCTCATCACCGTGACCATCACCTCCCCACTCACTCACCTACCCCTGTGGTGGGGCCATCAATTGTTGGGACGGGCCTTTTCATCATCCATCACAGGACAGGGGGGCGTGGAGGTGCAGAGGACGTGCATGTGCGACCATGTGTGCTCTAGTGTTAGTGAAAGCACACAGGAGCGTATACAGAGCTGTAAATCATGGGGATAACTACACATCCATAAATTAGGGGCCCAACGTGAGGCAGAGCAGTAACTGACGGCTCATCAGTTCCAATCATTTAGCGGACAGTGTGCTTTGTGCGTATGCATGTGCTGGAGATAGAGCATAAACAAAGTCACACCTCAGAGCTTATATCAGCCACGTTCCCAAAGGCTTCCACAGCAGGGCTGAGTAGGCAACGATTCATCAGAATAATTGTGACGAATCGACTATTAAAACAATCGTTAGCTATTTAATCAACGTTTATCGTTATCTGGACTGTACAGACTCTAAAGCTGCATGCCAAAACACTATCTATAAAAAGACAGCAGCAATATTTCAACAAAATGGCACAAAAACATGTATAATCTGTTCTTTTATCAATAATAGGCTTCAATATTCTGTCTAAGCCCTCTGTTAGCCTATTATATTTTTATTGTTGCAAATGTATGAAAGAAATCTCAATGGCTAACCTGCTAATATGGAGGTTGTCACATGTTAAGTCCCCTGAGGGTTTTTGGTAACCATACATCACATTCTATTGTATAATGTATCTTATGCTGTATTTTTGACCATGAAAAATAAAACCAAAATATATAAAGAATCAAAACATGGGAGCATTCTATGAAACTGATTTGGAGAAGTCAGTTTTTGGCTGGCTGGGTTAGAGCAGCTGACCATCTTGTAACTGTCTTGGTGGAAGCAGTGAGAGCTGGTGGTACAGAGAGAGCTTCTCCCAGTGGAGTGCAGTGGAGCTGCTCTGAGCTACTGCAGGGGGTTTAAAGAGTGTGCTGGCATCTGCAGGATTACCTTCCTTATGATTTGTTAAGCAACCCCACATTTTGTTTTGACTTGCCTTTGATGTCTGGTAGCTTTGCAGTTTGTTGCATTTGTCATCAAACAACATGGTGAAAAAACACAAATGTATTCAAACCTCGGTGTCGTCAGAAATTGTACTTATACTTATTATACCAATACAGAAGGAAGGACAAGAACATGTGAAACAAATGGCACCATGATAGTGGAAGAGTGAATGATCAACACTTTGTATTGCCAGACACATTATAACCAACCACATACATCAAAACACTTAAACAGTACTTCACAATAGCACAGATTTAGACAAAGAACAATAAGCAGAAGGTTCAAGACTGGTCCAACACTGACTGACTGACTGACAATGGACGAAATGAGAGAGCCAAAGGCGACTCAAAGGACACAAGTGTTTGATAAGGGGGATTTCAAGAAAACATAAAAGTTGACACTGATTAAAGAAACAAATATTTCCACCGGTCAGTAGATAGGAGGGGGTCGCTGTCTGTTTAGGACAAGTGTCAAGAGCCCACGATCATGCCCACCCATTCCCAAAGCCCTCCCATCCTTCCATAGGCCGGGAGTGTCGACATGGGCGTGGGATGAAGGGATGAAGGAAGGAATCAAAAATTAAAATAAAGCAAGAAAAAAACACAGCATCACACACGGATGGAGGCTGAGCTACTGACCTAGCCTGCAGCCCTTATGGGACACCTGTGGAGGTTTGGAGGGTGCATCTTACGAAGGGGGGGAGGGACAGAAGGAAAAACAACAGGCAGAATTCAGAAAGAAGTTGTCATGCAATATCTTATTTGCATACAAACAAAACATTGAGGATAAAGGATGTTATAAGCTATGGTAATATTAAGCTGTGGATATGCAGATTTAGTGTCCTAGCGCTTCACGTTCTCACGTTTAGTCATCTCTCTCACTTTTGGCTGCAGCATCGCCGCCTGATGTCACCATATGGGTTTTTTAAATTCTGTCTGGTCTTCTTGGCTGTCTCCCTAGTCGTCTCCAAAATGTCTGTCCTTCTGTGTGTCACAGATACACACAACACAATAGAACGGGCCGTTTAAGAGGTAAAGGCTCAGGAAGTGGTTTGCAATAGAAAAAATAAGTACTGCGTATAGAGCAGAGGGGCTCGTTCTACTGTCATTCTACTGTCACTCCGTGTGAGAGCAGATCTTAATGACTGGGGCTTTACCTCCCACTGCAGTAAAAGCCCCTCTGCAATAAACATTTACCTTTAAAAACATTTAATCTCAAAAGAGCCTTGGTGCACTGCGGTGCAACTAATCTCCCCTCAGAAACCCAATATACATTAATATTGAATTAGGCGTTTGAAAGCGGTGCATGGACATTTTCAACTGGATGTGAGAGCAACAATTACTACAAGTGTGGTTAAGTGTAAAGAAATATGAGTTTAAGAGATTACATGCCATGTGTTATGTGTTGCCTGGCTGAGCTATGTCCTGTCTAGAGGCATTCACAGACAGCCGGGAGGACCTAAAGAAACAGGTGGTGCTTTACGCGGAGCAGAGGACGCTCTCAGTGGTATTCGTATGGGAGCCTTTGACTGCAGTATAAAACGCCTATGCTATGTTCCACAGAGAGAGGAGGAGGAGGATAAAAAGGTGGGGTGGGGGAGAGGGTGTGGAGGGATGGGGGAAACCGCTCTGTCCCCTCATCCATAACACACACATTACAGAAAGGGGGAAAACGCACACACACGGACTGACCTGGGCGCCTTCGGACTGGTCGTTTCTTGCCGCTGCAGAAACGCACTTTGCTAAAGACCCCCAAGAAATGCCTTTCACACAAAGATCGGGGGTCTTTGCTGGGGCTGGGGCGCCGTTTGGAAGTAGACACCCGGTCACTGTTGGACTCCCTCGCCTGACGTTTCTGGCGAATCAGGGAGCTGGCGATTGCAGCCATCTCCCCGATTGAAGAAAAGCCTTGATTTTATGAGCAGATGTGGGATGTAGTGCAGATTATAAATGCAACAAAAATTTAAAGTCCATGAAGTGAAGCCTTTCTACCCAAACGTCATCCTGCTCCGTTTAGAAAATCCTCCAAGTCCAATGCATTGCTCCCTTTCAGGAGTAACGAAGCAGCAGAGTTGCCAGTTAGCGCACACCTGGCTCACATATGATACATAAGTAAATCTATTTACATGCTATAGGCCCCCGGCCCACGGGATCTTGTATGATCACATGCAACAGTCTTAATAAGTTGATGCAGCCGCGCGTCATTGGAGAGC
The DNA here is from genome assembly GCA_019594935.1 of Periophthalmus modestus. Lineage (NCBI taxonomy): Eukaryota > Metazoa > Chordata > Actinopteri > Gobiiformes > Gobiidae > Periophthalmus > Periophthalmus modestus. Next base: position 5,394,656 of record JAIEZT010000026.1, on the reverse strand, counting down.
TTCAGGTATTCCAGGTGAACACGTCTGGCAATGCGACTCAAACGCTCGATCTGCTTGAGAGGAAGTTTTTTCCTCTCTTAAATGATTTACTCCATCAGTCCCCAGTGCTGTCCTTGTCCCGGACCTCTCTTCGAGCCTGTGATCTGCCGTCTACATTGAAAATGCAGCTGGAAAAGAGAATGAGCAGCCAAAGGATACTCTGCAAGGATGCGGCGGAGATGTGATTTAAGACCGAGGAAAGCGTCCGTAAAGCAACAATTAGTTGTAGTGGAACGCAATGCCACTATGCACCGTTTCCTTTTCCGTGTTAATGTTCTTTTTGAAGCCCCTTTGACGTTTTTTTTCATGCGCAACCCAAACCGAACCGAAGCTGCTGTTCCATCGCCGACTGTGAACGAAGTGAATCGGTCCAGCTCTCCCCCGGAGCAGCCCCCCTCCTCCCCTCTTCCCTCTATCTAACTCTGAACGCAATCATACGTGATTGAGGTTCGTATTAGGAATTCTCCAAGGCTTCTTATGACCCAAGATAAGCTATCTGATCTGGATATTTATGTGCCACTGAGGACAGACAATAAAAGAGGCATCCTTTATGTAAAAGAGGGGAGGGGGCGTTTGTAAGTGGGGAAGGGGTGGTCTGAGTCTGTCTTCGAATTACATTTAGTGCCGACCATTTTATCAGAGCTGTCCCGTAGGCAGAATGCATGGAAAAGCAATCCTAATCAAGCTCAGTCTGAAGTCTTCCATACACAACGGGCTTGGGGCACACAGGGCCATACAACCCCAGTCTATTTGAAATACTCAAACAGTGAATTGCAACAGGTTTGTCATGCAATAAAACGGTACATTAAAGACAAGGGCTGGCTGTGTGTGATAACAGAGGTTTAGAGAGACAAATGACAAATGACAACATGTAACAATAAGCTGTGAAGATATGAGCACAATGAGCACATAGTGAGCATGGGACACTAACGTTCACTGTACCATACCCAGGCCAGACTACATCTCACAGGGAGTCATAAAACAGTCAAAAAACTCTTCTCTGACTGTCTGTGTAATTCCTCAGTCGTCCAGGTCTGATCCATAGTAAAAGCCAAAGTTAAGTCTGTCAGCTGGGCTAAAAGTTGTAGGAGTGAAGACGTTTCGCTGCTCATCCAAGCCGCTTCTTCGCGTCTTCACTCTTCCCTGACTTTATTTATTACACTGCATCAATTCTGCCCGATATCCTTCAATTCTGCATGATGTGTGATAATGTTATTGTCTACAAACAGCACACAGCAAATGTTGTTTTGTGGGTGTCTGGTATGTTTTCTTCAGACCTGCCTCTTGTAACCAGGAGACCACTGTTTGTCACCACTTTTTGTATTTACTGCAATGAAAAATGAACATGAGCGAGTTGTTTTGTCTATGTCATTTTTTAGGATCATTTCTGACCATCAAGTGAGCATGCACATTTGCAGCATTCATAAAATAGTGAATGTATTTGAGAGTGACTGGCTGTTTCAGTGCTAAACAGATGCAGTTAGAGGGTGAAATGGACAAAATTTGTAATACACTAGAAATGCTAAAAGGTGCCTGTAAATATCTTGGACGGAATTTAAGCAAAACAAAAGTACAACAATAATTGAACCCTTTTCACTGTAAGTTCCTTTATACATTTTTTGCAGCTTTTGATAATGTTAATAAACTATATGCTCTATCCAAACTTTCTATGACTTCCAAACTATATTTTTAAAGTATAGGGTAATGTAGACCATACTGATAACCTGTAATTGTAATGCTAGAAACACCACGGAAAACATAAAATGAATGAGCGTGTTCCTGCATCTATTTGCATATACGATCTGCATGATTAAAACTTGGCCCAGTAGTTGCTGAATGGAGATATGTCATTGGAAATCATTTGTGCATTACGTGACTGTTTATGCATTGGGAAAAGCCCACATCTCACACAGCGGGAGGAACGAACATGAGAATTCTCGGCAGCACCGCAAACCTCCTTCTTCCCACTGATGAAACGGCATGAAACATTTACAGGCTTTTCCTAGGACTGGCTTTGACACCCGGTCCTCCAAAGCAAAGGGAGAGATAGATGGGGGGAGATGTGTGGTTCCAGCGCTGCTGTCTGGCTGAGCACACTTGTCCCTTATGTAACATTTGGATACAATAGATCAAAATGGTCCATGCTCAGGGGCTGTTGCTCTTTCAAAGCCATGAGACAGGGAACGAAGAAACATGAGAGCAGATAAAGCGGCAGATATAGTCTATTAGTGCTTTTCTCGACAACAAGAAACACTTTCACACAATACTATAGGCAGACATAAGGCGGATAATCAAGCACCAGAAGAAAATGCATAGGTCCTACATTATTTAAAAGTGACTCTTGAGTTTTAAGCCATATTAGAATGGTGTTACCTCATCAAAAACATACCTGCAGTTGTGTTTTGTTTCATTCACAGATGTTTGAGCAATCCTTTATCATTAGTTTGTCTACATTTCCAAAGCTCAAAATGCTCTGCTCCACTTTGTGATGTCATGAAGTTAACAGTTACTTTTGTTTAGTGGAAATTGGGCATTTCAGCACTGAAATCATCCAAATGATTCTAGTGAAAGTGTATGGAGTTTAAAACCACAATGGAGCACTTCCTGTATTACCACATGACGTCACAATATAGAATAGAGTGTTTTCTGTTCGACTCAAATCCCAAATTTTCAGGATTTGTGTGTTAAACATGTGTGAATGAAACAAAACACAACTTCAGGTATGTTTGAACATCACCACAATATTAAAGTACTTACTTTTACATTTTGGATGGTTTACTAAAATACTCTTGAATTCATGTATATACACACACACACACACACACACACACATATATATACATATATATACATATACACACACACACATATATATATATATATATATATATATATATATATATATATATATATATATATATATATATATATATATATATATATATATATATATATATATATATATATATATATATATATATATATATATATATATATATATATATATATATATACTGCCTACCCCTGGTACATATGGCATGCTTGCATTTTCATTTAGGCTTAGTTAATAACCTCACGCATACGTGCCAAGCATAGAGCCAGACTCAAATCAACATGGTCTTTGCTGAGCCAAGAGCAGCTCCTATGCAAGTTTAAAATGCAATACATGCTTTTATAGTAGGCCATTATGTGAGCAAAACAAGGGATGTGCCCCACTACAGAGACACAAGACAATGCATCTTTGTCAAGAAATGATAAAGTATTCCCAATGCGATTCTGCAAGGCTTCCACCTCAAAGACAATTGATGGTGCATCAGTCCAACGCAGTGAGAAATAGTATTGGAGCGGTTTCTTCAAAAGGTTTGCCTCATAAAAGTGTACATTCTTGCTAGACTGAGCGATTGATGTAACTATAATAAAGAATTGAACATATGGCTCTGTGAATCTCTCTTTCTGATGTTTAATTGCATCAGTATGCACTAGCTGTGGATAACAGTACTGTAGATGGCAGCATAACAAATACGTCTGAATACTAAGAGCTATGAATCAAAGTCAGTGCTTTCCCCAGAGACCATTTCTCTGTAGGTCTAAGCTCTCCACTACTACAACAACAACTGGTGCATTTATCGTGAACGTGCTGCCACCTGCTGGAAAAAAGGAGAATAGCACATCCAACAACGAAGTAGTATATTTGGTATCTCAAGTTTTCTCTCGGTAATGTCCTTGGAGGAACTCAACCCAGACATGCTTAGTGTTTTTTCCCCCCCTGTGTCTAAATGGTTTTGGTGCATCACTGGTAAAGGCACACTCCTTTTTACAAACCATAAAAATGATAAACAATGACCATTTATCTTACAGCAGAAATACAGTTTTCCACAATTTTCCACAATGATTTACACTGTGCACACATAAACACGGGTTATGCTGTTCATTTATATTGAGTAAATAACATGTCGCCTAATGGCAGTGTAGGAAGTAAGTATTTAGTCATTTGGATGATTAGTTGGCCAATTAACATCAACATTTGAGTGATTACTATATTGGAATTTTATATGCACAGCAGCAGAAAAGAGACGGCAAGAAGTGAAGTAGTGAAGTAGCTAAATCAAGAGGAAATTGAGTTTTTAATGTTGATTTTTATATATGAAGTTAGTCTTTATTTGTGCATAATTGTTATTTTGTATGTCATAGAGATAAGAAATAGCTTTCAGAGATGGCATCACACCCCATTTAGGTGATTAATCGATGAATGGAGCATGTCTTTAGTCAATCAAGAGTTTCTTAGCTGAGTACATCCCAAATAACTTGTCCTTCTACTATTGTAATTCAAGGGACAGACACATGATGGTTAAAGATTGTCAGTGAGACTTCCATGTGTAACTTTAGTGCTAACAACAACAAATACCCCCAGCACAGACATCTTTCATAACCCACACTTCATTTGGGGTTGACTGCAGTTGTAAGAACAGGGAACTCCTTTCTGAAACAAGTACGCAAGTTCAGGAATATAAATAAAGCCAACTTCTTATGAAACTGGCAAACTACTGAGACCTCATTACTCACAGGTGACACCAGAATGACTAAGCTTGCAAACTGCAGACACACGCTCCTCAAATTTTCCCCAAAAGCTAAATCTGAGTGTAAACAGGCAGCCATGGTCCCGCCTGTTTAGCTGACTCAGGTGGAGGTCAAGTGGTTCATGTAACGGTGAGCAGGAAAGAGGCAGCACTTGGACCAGCGACGCTTCATAACACCAGCTCCCAGTGTGCATGCTGCTTTTGGTCCAACCACCTCAAAGGAATCAACTGTGCTTAATGGGGTTGCTAATTGTCTCTGGCCTGAATATGAGAACTGCTACTCTAGTTGAAAGTGAATGATAGCATAAGTCTAAAGCACAGTACTCCGAGCCTTTGTAGATGTTATATTATGCCCAAACATCAGCAATGCAGTGAAATGCTGAGACATGACTGTAGAGGACATGGCTATAGGCGTGTTGCCAAAGACTGCTCATTGTGGATAGTGTGCATACGCTGTGTGTCATTGAGAGCCAGCGCCATGTGGCCTATGGAGCACATTGCATTGTTGGAGAATGTTTTTCTAGTGACAGAACAAGCAACTTCAACAAGAGATTATCTGGTAACTTGTGCTAACTGCATAATGTGGTCAGCAGTTTTCATAGATTCTGAGCTCTAGAGTAGGCCTAACGATAATGTGAAAAGTTTGGAAGTAGCGGCTACAGCTATGGCGCTGTCCATGGTGCTGATTTGTTTGGGGCCCTCACTCCTCCACTTACACAAAGCCTTAACTTTAATCACTTGGATTCTTCATACAAACAGCACAGCCTACTGCTTTGGAGGAGCAAAATAAATGTTGAATGTAGCTCAAAGTCTGTTTTGGTGCTATTATCATTACACTACTAAAGAAGATCCAGCATCATCGCGTACGAGCTTTGGAGACTGCACAACCAAACTCAGGACAGCTGTACAAGGAGACCGCTGCAGACTGGCAAGATGTTACCGACACACTGCTTTTGGCAAATGAATCTCTCTATTATCATTTATACCAAGCACACAACACCACAGTGGCCACAGTGCAGGCTCATGTCTCACCGTCGGTAATAGTGGTCGACTTCGATCGTTGTCCACAGAAACACTGCAGCATATGCGCTCCTTTCTGAAGGAATGGCCTCAGAATCCTCATTGATTTGGGTTGATGAGAGCCTTTCCTCAATCCAAACAGTCGGACACGGCGCTATCACAAAAACACGGTGGTAGCAGCGGGGTCAGGCACAGCATAGCGCGTAGCATAGCCCCTCAAAACGCCGGAAGGGCACAGTCTGCGGGACAAATGACGCTAAAACGGGGCATCTTGAGTGTTTCCCCCGCTTTGCTCTCGTTCTCAACACAGTCCTGTTTCTCTCATCGGTCATCCGCGCACACTCCTCTTCTTCCGCCACAGTAACGGCAACGCAAGGACGTTACAATGTGCTCTTAATTGCACACCCTCTACGTCTCTCCGCGTCTTTAGCAGCAGCCAACGTAACAGCAGGAAAAAGAAACCGAGAGAGGAGGAGTGTGATTGTGTCGGAGGGAGGGAGAGTGCATGCACGCCAAAGTTAAACTGCAGGGGTAAGTGGCAGGCCGACCACGAGTCACTGGTGAGGTGAGGTAATGCGGAGCTGACAGTTCAGGTGACGAGCCTGCGCGCACACATGTGGAGCACTCAGGGGGATGTGTTTAGAGTGCTGTGTGTAGATGTAAATGTACAAGACGGGAGCAAACAACATGATGGCAATACAGGGGTGATATAGGACAACTGTGGAGTGAAAGTTTACGGTTCAGACCATTATTGTGTGTTAAGGGATTGTGCAGAATATTTACAAAGTCCTTGAGAAGTTAGGGTACAGAAAAGTGATGCAAATATCCATGCAGGAGAGGAAGCTGTAATGATGAGGCAGGGTGGTCACAAAAAGAAGTTTAACACAAAACTTAAAGAGGCAAAACTACATGACCATGGCTTAAAGTGTATGTGAATTCAACAACTGTCTGAGATGGTCAGTGTCTGTCCCCATGCACCAGACTTGTTTGTCCATATTATATCCTTTTGCCGGATCACCACTTTTCTTTCCTGCACCACTTTTGGCACACACTGACCACTGCAAACTTGGAACAGGCCACATCAGCTGCAGATTGGAAGGTGCTAGTGCTGGAAGCTGTGACTTATAGACTTATAAAACTTATAGTGCAACCTGCCCAATACTTTGTGCATAATTATTTTTGAAATGTTAAGTTTTAAAGTAGGCTGTTTACTGTTGTGTGTGTTGTGTGGCTGGAGGGGGTCATATTCTACATATGACAAAATCATATCTAGAATAGTAATAATTAATCACGGGGGTGAAAACAGTTATTTGTTGTTTTAGAAGGATGTGAGAAACAATAGGGTTGGGAGGGATTGAGCAGTCTGCCATCACTTGAGACTTTCACATTTTTCACAATAAAATAATGTATTTAGCCAAGCATTTATATTTGTAAAGATTTCTATTAGATATTAAATGTTTTTTTGTCTATTTGTTTGTTTTTATGATGAGAAATAAAAAAGTTGATAGTAAAGCCAAACAATAGGCAAAATGCAACTCCCGCAGGGAACTCTAGGGGGAGCCATAACCCCAAGAGTTGAAATGTTAGTGCATGGAGCAATCAGGTACTTTTAAGGAAAGTGCAAAGGGCATTTTATGTTAGTGGGTTGCCTGGAAAATCCAGACTGATATGTCTCTGTAGTTTTTATACAGATTGAAGTATTGAAGATGTGTGTATTCTGGATCTGGGCAAGTCAGTGGCCGTTCAACTGTAATAATATTCATTTGAGAATTGCCAATAGTTAATTTAAAAAAAAACAACAAAAAACAACAGAATTAACCACCAAAACCCATAAAATAAATAACAGGCATATATTGTCGCAAGAACAACAACAACATAATTTTAGAAAAGTCAGTGAGGAGTATGCTACTAAAATCCAAACATGCATCGTACTACACAAGCAAACTGCAAACATAAAACAGCCCCCTACACTAAGGCGACCAGCCACATTCAAATAATAATCAGAGTTTGAATGGTGGTTATTATTAACAATGAATTGTTGGCAAAAAAAAAAAGTCTGCAAATTATTTAGGTAAAATGTCTTCTGACATCTGACAAGATATTAAGTCTCAACAGGTTTTATGTTTAAAAGGCATGTCTAAACCTATCTCAAAACTAGATATTTGTAAGAAACAAAACTGAATTGCATTTATTTATTTATTTATTTATTTTGCCAGAGATTGTTCACTTCAGCTCTAAGAAGCAAAAAAAAAGTATGTAAGACAGTACAGTTTGTAGAACATACAGACACACACCTGCGATTATGCTCATGGTGAATGCACAGATGAACACAAGTCAAAAGACACAGCCATGTCAGTCATTTCAATTGCCAAGAACATAAAATGCAGAATGACCATAAATGTTACTATTTTCAAAATGTTACAGCCTCAGTACTACGAAAAAATCTTCTTTTTGATCCTTTAATCGTGCCTGGTCAAAAACACACACATTATCTTTTAGAGTAAAGTCAGTATATACCTGAAGAAGTCTGTGTAAATCCTCAGGGGTATGCCTGAAACAAATATATTCATTTAAATGAAAATGAAAAAGTGTTTCTGTGACAGTTAAGTCAATGTTTAAAGGAGGTATAGAACAAACTATCCTTCACTAGTAATATTGACCTAAAGCTGTTCACGCCGTATAATATCAGCAGGTGCATAGACTAAGGCAAGCACTAAATCAAACTCTGCACTCAACAAAAACCCCTCTGCTTAGTATCAGCTCCGCATGAATACGCCCATCTGCACTCACTTCTGTCTGTGATGACACAGAGCAAAGATCCTAGACACGTCTTCTCCCATTACACCTCTTAATGTGTGTCAACAAAGAGGTCAAAGTGCTCACCTTGAGAATCACATACCACTGCTAATACAGAACGGACAGTGATGGAAGCTGTTGAGTCAGATAATAACAGATCATTTTTTTAAATCATATTATTGTACTAGACAGTGCACCCATCGGGGACTCTGTTGTTCTCCTGGGGGACTTCAATGCCCATGTGGGTGATGACAGTGACACCTGGAGGGGCGTGATTGGGAGGAACGGCCTCCCTGATCTGAACCCGAGCGGTGTTTTGTTATTAGACTTCTGTGCTAGTCACAGTTTGTCCATAACGAACACCATGTTCGAACACAAGGGTGTCCATCAGTGCACGTGGCAAGAGGACACTCTAGGTCGGAGGTCGATGATTGACTTTGTAGTCGTGTCATTTGACCTCCGGCCGCGTGTTTTGGACACTCGGGTGAAGAGAGGGGCAGAGCTGTCAACTGATCACCACCTGGTTGTGAGTTGGATCCGCTGGCGGAGGAGGAAGCCGGATAGACCTGGCAGGCCCAAGCGTATCGTGAGGGTCTGTTGGGAAAGTCTGGCGGCACCTTCTGTCAGGGAGGTCTTCAATTCGCACCTCTGGGAGAACTTCTCTCTGATCCCGGGGGAGGCTGGGGACACGGACTCCGAGTGGGCCATGTTCTCCAGCGGCGGCTGTGAGGCGAGGCGGGTCGTGCGGTCGTGGAGGCAAAAACTCGGGGTTGGGAGGAGTTCGGGGAGGTCATGGAGGAGGACTATCGGACGGCCTCAAAGAAATTCTGGCAAACCGTCCGGCGCCTCAGGAGGGGGAAGCAGTGCTTCACCAACACTGTTTACAGTGCGGGTGGAGAGCTGCTGACCTCGACTGGGGATGTTATTGGACGGTGGAAGGAATACGTTGAGGATCTCCTCAATCCCACTGTCACGTCTTCCTAGGAGGAAGCCGAGACTGGGGACCCGGAGGCGGACTCGTCCATCACCCTGGCCGAAGTCACTGAGGTGGTTGGCAAGCTCCTCGGTGGCAAGGCCCCGGGCGTTGATAAGATCCGTCCCAAGTACCTTAAGTCTCTGGATGTTGTGGGGCTGTCTTGGCTGACACGTCTCTACAACATCGTGTGGCGGTTGGGGACGGTACCTCTGGACTGGCAGATCAGGGTGGTGGTCCCTCTGTATAAGAAGGGGGACCGGTGGGTGTGTTCCAATTATAGGGGAAACACACTCCTCAGCCTTCCCAGTAAGGTCTATTCCAGGGTACTGGAGAGGAGAATCCGGCCGATAGTCGAACCTCGGATCCAGGAGGAGCAGTGTGGTTTTCATCCGGTCGTGGAACACTGGACCAGCTCTATACTCTCCATCGGGTGCTCGAGGGTTCATGGGAGTTTGCCCAACCAGTCCACATGTGTTTTGTGGATTTGGAGAAGGCATTCAACCGTGTCCCTCGTGGTGTCCTTTGGGGGGTGTTCCGGGAGTAGGGGGTCCGGGGCCCTTTGCTAAGAGCTGTCCGTTCCCTGTATGACTGGAGCAGGAGCTGTGTTCACATTGCCGGCAGTAAGTCAGACTTGTTCCCGGTGCATGTTGGACTCCGCCAGGGCTGCCCTTTGTCACCGGTTCTGTTCATTATATTTATGGACAGAATTTCTAGGCGCAGTCAGGGGCTGGAGGTGGTCTGGTTCGGGAACCACAGGATCTCATCTCTGCTGTTTGCGGATGATGTTGTCCTGATGGCTTCTTTGAGCCAGGACCTGCAGCAGGCACTGGGGCGGTTTGCAGCTGAGTGTGAAGCCCCGGGGAAGATCCAGCACACGCTGGAGGGACTATGTCTCTCGGCTGGCCTGGGAACGCCTTGGGGTCCCACTGGAGGAGCTGGAGGATGTGTCCGGGGTGAGGGAAGTCTGGGAGTCCCTGCTTAGACTGCTGCCCCCGCGACCCAGCCCCGGATAGGCGGAAGAAAATGGATGGATGGATGAATACAGAAATGAGAATAATGTTGGAGCTGACTGCACTGAGCACAAATTGGAGTAAATCTTGAACAACAAGGTGCTTTGAGCGCCTTGAAGTTGGAAAAACCTTTTATAAAACTGTAACAACCATTTATCATTCCCCAACATATACCAAAGTTAGACTGACAGGGAAGGGCAGCTCTCTCATTCACACACATAAGGCCACAAACATGGAAAAGGTGTATTGCCCAAGGACACAATAACACTATGGATGGAAGGCAAAATCAGCCTGACATGCCAGACCTACAAGTGTGAGTTTAAGATAAATATAATCCCGATAACTGCATACAATAACACAACATAACATAACATGACCCTTACTCAGTGTCCTGTAGCATTCTTTAAAAAGTGACACTAAAATTTAAGCAAACACAACACAATCCCCTTTTGCACGTGTTCTCACCTCAAAGGCAAACAAGACGCAATGTCCCTTAAAAATGTGAGTGTAGGTAAAGTTATTTTTATGCACATTGCTCACTTTCGAGAGGTGGGGTCATGCATCACTGCCTGTATTCACATCTGCATTTCTAGCTTGAACAGAGTCCATTATAGCTGAACAGCTTTGTCAACAGCACTCTCAGGCCACGCCGTCCCCGCTGCTGCCGCTGCACGGGGGAAAAGCTGCACCGAAAAAGTGGAGAGGCAGCAGTTTGAGTCTAAATCAGCTGACGGAGCCCAGAGTCGCTAAAATGAAAGCTCGAGCCCACAGCCTTTAATAACGGCACACTGGGCGCACAGATGACTGTAATGGAAACACTTATCAAGTTCTGTCCCGTGGATGTTTGAGCTGCACTGACTTTATGGACACGTTAAAGGCGATTCAGTAACTCCGAGGAGGCAGGAGCTCCAGAGGCGGGATGCTGCAGTGAAGCCTACAGTATGGACACCTCTGTGGTTGGTTGACAGTAGTGTCTGCAGTGTGTGACTTAAACGTGGCTTTGCACTGCGTGTGTGAGTGTTTGGCTACAGGCTACAGCCCATTCATAAATAATGTCAAGTTTGAACACATTTTAGCACTCATACTAATAATGCACACGAACAACGACATTCATCTGAACACAAAACAGCATGCACTAATCGGTTAATCAGAAACATGTGAAAGTTACCTTACCGGCGTTTTTATCACCCATGTCCCTTCGCGCAGCAAAAGTTTTTCCTTATTCCCGCTTTTCCTCTGTCCCGCCGGGGAACAGGCAGAAATACCACAGGAAACAAGTTTGTGTTTCTCAGTGAAAGAGTCACACTGGGCCTGGTGGCTGAGGAGGAGCGTGCTGTGCATGCGCCGCGCTGTGGGGTAGCTTTTCTGACGAAGGTGGATCACAGGGCTCAGGTAAAGCGGGACGAGGAGGGAGGAGGGGTGGGGCACATGCAGCCTGAGCAGAGGAGGCTACACTGTTTTATTTCATCACAAGCTGTTCTTACATTGTTGTCCTGTAGCAAAGAAACATAATACTGTGAGGCTTTTTATGCTGAAGCAGTAGATTCTTGTGGGTTAGACTGAGTCACATTAGGGCTATATGCATACTTCTGTTTACTTATGCATACTTCTGTTTACTTATGCATACTTCTGTTTACTTTAGACACCTAGGTAAAGTTCTTAACGTATTTTATTGTATGATTGACATGGGTGATATTCAGATGTAATAAGTCTATATAACATAGGCTATTTGACAAACAGCAGTGACTTTGTTGCATTGTCCTGAAATTGAATCTGTGTCTGTAATAGTCTATCACCATTTCAAAATGTGAAATGTCAAAATCCTGGGAATATGGTAAGCCTATTAAGTGACTAGACTAGACTTCATGCCATCTATAATAATCTTGTCCAACATTAAATTGAAGATTCTCTTAAAAACAATTAGAAAAATACATAATTAGTGTTTTCTTTTCACAGGCTGCTGGCACACTGCTAACCACATACACTGCTCCTCTGTCTGCCAAAGGGTGTTTTTTTTTACTGGGGGAAATGAATCATTTATGACTGACTCTTGGATCAGTAATGTCCTGAATCTGAGAAGTTTACTCCATCAATCACATCCATCAAATCATTGCTGAACAAATGTTGCACACAGACCTCCAAGTGCACACAGAGGTGTGGTGTTCTGTCCACTGTGAAGACAGGAAGTTACACACAAACAGCATCTGGTCTGAAAACAGTGAAGCGGTGACGCTGGTATTATGTCTCTGGCCCATTGATCAGTGTCTTAAAAAGGTCTCTGTCAGCAGCCCAGAGGGATGCTATGATATCAGCTTCAGTTTCCTTTTGCGGTATAAAAAGGCTGCTTCTGGTAAATGAGCTTTCTACTAAAATAGAAATGTTAATGTATTATTTACTTACTCGTGCTATAATAAACCATGCATCAGTGTCATATCATTCGCCTATAAACATTGCAAATTCACACCAAGAGAGGAATTGTGGAAAAGTTATGGGGAAATTCAAAGTTGACACTTTTCCCACAGTAGCCTGTTTCACTTGTTTCAGATGCACATTATTGGCATTGGTCTCTAGAATCCATATAGGGCTACTCAAGCAATTAGGGATGTATTAAATGAGCATGTTGTAGGGGACTTTGGCTCTCCAAGTCATCAGATTTCCACTTAATATTTTCATATTGACTTAGCCAAACTCTTGCAAAAATAAACTGAAAAGTCATATGTAGGCAGACTAAATCAAAGCATTTATAATGATGTTTTCTAACACATAATAAGGCCTTGGTTGCCGACACAGGCAAATCCTGACTGGCGTCTGCTCACAATGAATCGATGAAGAGGAACTGAAAGCAGACACCTCTGCTGAACAAAGGACCCTACATCCCTCTTAACATTATGGTCATTGAGCATGAAATTAACAGAGATTTATTTGTTCATTATTTGCACCAGTAGGAGTTATCTTCTCCATGTCAACATCTGGTTCTTGTTCCCCTGAAGCTCTGGCCTGTAGCAGCCCTCCCTTTCCCTTGCATCTGTGTCCTCCTCTGCCCCAGACCTAGACCCATAGGATATCATCTAACCTGGCCGTGTGTCCTTGGGTCTATACAGTGGCAAAGGCATATTGCTGTCCTTTCTCTATTGCACCACCTCACCCTCTCTTTATTTTGGAGTTTATGTGTGTGTATGATTAATTACTTTCTCTCACACTTCTATTCACAGTGTGCCTGCACTGAGTTTGAGACTGTGGGTCTTTATAAAGGGGAGGACCCTATACTACATAGACACTGCAGTGCAGCCCTCTTGCTGTGAATTGTACTATTTTTGTAACCTCCTTGGCACAAACCTGCAAGATCTGTGAGGCACTTGTCCAGATGCCAAAAGTTACACCCAACATCATCAATATTTAGCTGTAGACGACTGAATGTGCAGGCTGTACACGCAGTGGTGGAAGCAGTACTGAATTTTGATACTTAAGTAATAGTACAGATACAGAGGCATAAAGTTACTCAAGTAAAAGTATCACATGAATAAATCGACCTAAGTAAAAGTATTTAAGTACCCATTTTTTAAATGTAGAGTAAAAAGTAAAAGAATTTCACACAAGTGTTTTTAATTTGTTAAAGGGTAAATCTAGATATGTACATATTTTGGTCAACAGATGCAATATTTTATTTTTCTTATGTATTTTTTGTATTTATTTTTGTTTGCTCAAAGCCGAAGCTTGAATTTAGAAACTTTACTCAGGATGTTACCAGAAACGTAGTAAAAATAACCCCTCAAATCATAAGAAAAGTACTTTTTACTTCCCAGTCCAGTTAAAAATGTAGTGGAGTAGAAAGTACAGATAACTGCTCTCAAATGTAGAAAAATAAAAGTTAAAAGTCCCCATTTTGAAATTTACAAGTAAAGTAAAGTACAGATTCCTAAAAAGTACAGTACTTTACTACGTTTACTTTGTTACCTTCCACCTGTATAGAAGTTGTTGCTTAAATGCACAAAAGCCTAATATTGCTGTAAAATCATTTTTTTAATGCAGTTGTATTGGCCCATAATAAACATTTACAGACATAAGCCTACAAGAATAACTACAATGTGGGCTATGACAAGTGCAAGCAAGCAATGACAAGTTGAGATTTGCTTCCAAGACAAAACCAAATTCAATAATTTATTGCTTTCAAACTAAGCAGATGATTTGGGCTATGGACATTTACCTCATTATTCTATCATTATTATTATTATTATTGATTCATTTTCATTCATTTTATGTTGCTCTTCTAACCCATTTTGATCCTTTTTTATCTCTTTTTGAACAGTAACCAAGTTGCGAGGCTGGAAATTGTGCTCCGAATCTGGCAACCCACTCATATTGCCTCAAAACAAACATGGCGTGGAGAGGACTCATAGTAAGAAAACTGACCAAAACGGAGTTTGTGAGGTCGGGAAACATAACGTGGTCTCGCTATAGGTGAGGAAATGTGTACAACTGGAAGCCTTAATGAAATAAGTAACATTAATCAAGTAAATCGCCTCGGATAATGTGTTACACCATCGCGAGCTGCAGTGCTGCTAGCTGCGTTGCTGTTAGCTAAAAACACTGCAGCTACCTGTCATTGTGCATTGTAGCCTCAGACAAGAAAATTAATACAACATTTTTCCCAATTCAACTTTTTAGATTTTGTGTTTCTCATCATCAGGGGGGATGTTCTTTGTGACGTTCTGACCATGTTATTATTTTGTATTATTTTTAACAGACTTTTTATATTTATTTTACAGACTTAACCCTTACCAGCAGCAAGTCAGATGTTTCCGTCGAGAAGCAAAAAGGTCAGAAACAAAGAAAAGCATTAATGAACAGGAAATGAAAGCGCCACCAAGTGCAAACAAGACACCAATACCTCCTCCCAAAATCCCTCGTCCATCACTGTTGAAACCTCTTCTTTTCACGTTAGGGGTAGGTGATCTCAAAAATATTCTTGGTGATGAAACTCAAAAACCCCTGTGAGAAGAGAGTGCATACGCCTTGAAGATGGTGTCTAATTTCATGTCAGTTTACAGGATGCTCCTTTGCTGCTGCAGCCATCCTGCAGTATGAAAATCTGAGGTCAAAGGTCAAGGCGGCACAAGAAGAGTCAGATGAACTCTCAAAGGTGTACCACTGTATAACATGTCATCATTGTTACATTACAGTAATATTCATGGTGTATTTTATACATGTATTATTGCAGGGCTCACGTGATATAATGTACTGGCATAACTGGTGGAATCAGTTGACAGCTTTTCAGAAGCAACTTATTCTAATGATGTCGATGGTGGACGACTTCTGGGGTAGCTTAACAGAGGGTCAAAGGACTGTAACTGGTAATTATAGACATCATTTTTAAATTGTATTTTTTCATGTCTTTTATAAGAGCGAACTATTTATTTGCAATCTTTCAGGCATTATTGCACTAAACGTTGTTGTTCTGTGCTGCTGGAGGTTTCCTTCTATGCAGAGAAACATGCTTAAGTACTTTACCTCAAACCCAGTTTCTAGTGAGTACACACATTTTAATTCATAGTAATGCATGTGTAAACCATTATTGGAGTTGTTTTCTGTATTTTTCTCACCAGAAACACAGTGCCTTCCAATGATCTTGTCTATATTTAGTCATTTTTCCATTATCCACATGATGGCCAACATGTATGTTCTGTGGAACTTTTCTTCGGGACTAGTCTCTCTCCTCGGAAAGGAGCAGTTCATAGCCTTTTACCTTTCTGCAGGTGAGTCATCCTCACATGACCACCCCCACTGTCCACTGTGCATTAATAAAAGGTAACACACTGGATTTTGTACACTTTCAGGTGTTATCTCAAGTATGGTTAGCTACATGTGCAAAACTGCCACGGGACGTTTCCATCCATCACTAGGCGCAGTAAGAGAGTTAAATTTTAAAATATATATACATTTTATATACATTCATGTCCTTGTTTTTCCTGTCTGTAGTCTGGCGCTGTTATGGCAGTACTGGCAGCAGTCTGTGCAAAGGTGCCAGAAGCCAAACTAGGCATCATATTCCTTCCCATGGTCACTGTCAGTGCAGGACATGTAAGTGAAACCTTAGAATAATTATACAGGTTATCCATGTTCAATTGACCTTTCACTCATTCTTTAAATTACATATTTTTAGTGTTATTGGTGTAGACTTGCCACTGTGTGTAACACTTTTAATCATGGCATGGAAAAAAAAACTTTATCAGCAATAATCTAGCAGTCATATTGTGCATAACAAATTGTGATTTTGCTGTGTCTTTTGCTGAAGCCATCAGATTTAAATCTGTGCATGAACAAAATAACCCAGTATATGTGTACAAATGTCTAGGTAAAGTACTGTATGTCCGAATGTTTGAGTTATTTAATTTAGTTGTATTAACTTTCTGTTTGGACTTTTCAATGGGCCATAGGTGCTGAAAGCACTTGTTGCTTTTGATACAGCTGGTCTGTTTCTGGGTTGGCGGTTCTTTGACCATGCTGCTCACCTCGGAGGTGCCCTTTTCGGAGTGTGAGTTTCACTTAGTATCTCAATTTGTACCAGGATACATAATAATTTAATTTGTGCGGTTTTATTTTGCATTTCCGCTAGGTGTTACTTTTAGACTAGTGTCACATGAAATGTTACGAGTAAAATTCCTCCATTCATAAAAGCCCTCATTTCCTCCCTGGCTCACTGTGTCTACGTTTCTGTCATTTCGTCTGTCACTTTGCCTTTTTAAACATTTAGTGCAGCACTTCTCCTTAGGTAAGTTAAGGTTTTGAAGACTTAAACTTTATTTTTTTCCACTCTAGGTGGTATGTAGCAGATGGTCACAGACTTATTTGGAGGAGAAGGGAGCCCTTTGTGAAACTTTGGCACAGCTTGCGTTCTAAAGCCACTGATGAGGCCAGGCCTGCAGCTCGTCCCGGGGCAGACAGGGGTGAACGTTAAGAAGAGTGGCGAGGTGGGCCCACACTTGGATGGATGTAGAGACACTATTTTAATTGTTAATGTTATAAGTTAATAAATGCCATACCAGCACCATCTACTGTTGGATTTGATTATTTCCCAGTTATTTTCTCCAGTATTCTTACAATAGATTAAGACTGTATTGTTATTATTAATTGATGCATATTCATTGCTTATTGATGCCTTTTTTCCCCCACAAAAAAATTGAATGAAACAAAGTAATTTATTAAGTAGACAATATGCAAAAAAAACAAAACATTGTACACCTAAAAAGTCTGTTGCATTGTTCATTACATAAATGCAGAAGGATGATGAATAATAAGGATACCGTAAAACTTTTAAATTAAAAAGGTTCCAAAATAGGCTGGCTACTAATAAAACTACATATATTGGGAAATATAGGGTCATAATTTGTTTGCTGATTTTAAGTAGAAATGACTCAAATTCCTGATGTCATATTCAGCCTCTACTTTTGTGGTTTGCGTAGCTTGGAAAACCAAATTGAGAAACCATCAAGTTGGAAAAGCAGAGTGGCATGACACCATAAATGTGTGCCAGCCTGTTCAGACAGTAAGACCTCTGAAGTAGGTGTTCTGGACGATGCCACATTCCCTGATACCCGTTACTGGCATCCTTTTCGAGATTTCGCATGTCAACTGGTTTGACAAAGACTCCAGATGGCCGGTTGTAATTAATTTCACGTGTCTTTTTCAAATACAGAGACACAACAAAATTCATTACAATGTCATCACAGTTTTGAGTTTCATCTATCAGTGCAAGCACCGCCTTATCCTGTTCCTGAAAGAGCTGCAGATATCGACGGTGGAAGAAAGCTGCACCAATTAACACCATGGAGTACCTGCATTAGACATTGAAATAGTTGTAACATACAAATGTCATAAATAATACTGTTGTGGTAATTGTGTTGACATAGAAATAGTGCTTACCGGTCACCTCCTGAGATTTCTGGGTTCGTCAACTCAAAACTTCCATAACTATAAATTCCTTTGTCTGTGAGCACATGCTTACGGGGGACAAACCCAACAATCTGGTCTGGAAATTGCTGTAAAACAATTACAATTACAATTACAATTACAATAAAAATATACAGTATGCAAACAAAAATGTGATATTGTGTAGACGGATCATACATTCCAGACAGAGAAGGCAAAACTGACATCTGGAACACTGACTAAGGTGTCATCATCCAGCATCAATACAGCTGAAAAAAAAAAAATCCCAAAAAGCTTAAGAACAGATATTAAAATGGGCTAACACTTACAATAAACACTAACCATCAGTGTCAATCTCTTTAAATGATTGTAGCCTGTTACGCATTAGATTGGTACTTTGTTGCTTGAAAACTATAGGAACAGGGTGAGGTCCTAAGGAGTCCCATAACTTCTGAGGTGTAGGCTCCCCAATATTGTTCCATACAATAATAATCTTCTGCAGATGAGGCATCGCTTGGTAATGATTCAGGAGTTTGAGCAGAACGTCTGTGCGGTTGTAAGTTTGCATAATGATTGTAAATTTGGACTCTTCCTCCGTCCTGTATTGCTTGTGAGATTTTGTGAGCCCTGGGTTGCTGTGTTGTCCGAAGTCTGCTCCTTGCTGTTCCTCTACAGAAGGCACAAGAGCCATCAAGACTCCCCCGACCAGCAGAAGAACCAGGAGGAAAGACAAGACCATGTAACCTCGCCTGGGAATAAGCCAACATCTAAGGAGTCTAGATCACAAACAGAGAAAAAACAGAAATCATGCATGCAAACAGTCTTGTGCTCGTTGTGCTGTATTAGTAGTTGACAGGGTTGCTGTTATGGCTATTAACAGTACACCAATAGTTTAATATTAACACATTTTACATAATCATCATTTTACCAGTTACTGATAGACTCTTTCGGTTTTGCACAGATTTACAGCAACAGACCTAGGCTAAATCATGACTTACCTCATGACTGCTCGGAGGAGGCTAACCTAACTTTTCCAGAAAAAAAATGAAACCGAACGGGCTTTTCGACACATGACAAAAATGATGAAACTCCAACCCTTTAAGCTACTGTTTGTAGATATAAAGTATCGTATCGGTGAAGCTAAACATCTCCGACCAATCCACGATGTTTGTACCGCGTCATAGCGCGAGCTGCTGTTGGAAAATGACAAAGTTTGGACCGCTTCGGCTTCCATACAAGGCTACGTGTGACGTTATGAAACTATTGAACTGACATAACAACAACAACTTCTCCTGTTTTTATTTGTGGAAAAAACATGTTATCTGCACCAGCATCCAGCATCTCCTCCACGATCCAACTTTCTAATGGTTTGGAAATGCCAATATTTGGACTGGGTACGTGGCCCATTTAAACCATTTAAACCATTGACTTTTATAAAGGCAACAAGTCTTCTACTGCAGTGTCTACTGCAGTAAAGGTGTACTGTACTGTACTGTACTGTACTGTATATTAGCCCAAACTCACAAAAACCTACAGTGTAGATAAAACTAGGCCTAATTTCAATTCTAATCATTTTAAAATCATTCTTGGAGTTTGACTATATTTTCATTCTTTAATTTGTCTTTATTTCAGTTACAAATATCATTTGATAGCCTGCAAAATATACACAGTTCAATTAGACTACAGGTCTAAATTAGCCCATGAAATCTTGCATGTATGATTGAATGGATTGTGCTTTTGTGTGTTTGTCCCAGATAACACTGACCACTAACCTTTGTGCAACAGGCACATCTCATGATGGAGGATACTCCCATGATGCAGTTGTGTATGCTCTCACACAGTGTGGCGTGTGCCACATTGACACAGCAGAGCGCTATGGCTGTGAGGAACAACTGGGCAAAGCTATCAGAGAGAGTATGGTGCCACGGGGAGATCTGTGGGTCACTAATAAGTTATGGCCAAGTAACTATGGCTACAACTCGGCAAAAGAAACCTGCCTCAGATCATGCAAAAGGATGGGTCTGGAGTATTTTGGTGTGAAATGCTATATACATTTTTTTTTTTTAATCAGCCATATCATTTTATGTGGTCTGACAATCATCTTTCTCTTTAAGATTTATATCTGATGCACTGGCCAGGGGCATTTGAAAGTGTTGGCTCTAACAGGGAAGCAAGAGCAGAGACATGGCGCGCTTTACAAGAGCTTCACAAAGAAGGTATAATGCATATAGTACTTTTGCATTGGCATCCTCTATAACATAAAATGTGTGAATGCTAAAATGTGTCTCTACCATGTAGGGATTTGCAAATCTATTGGAGTGAGCAACTTCATGGTCCATCACCTGGAACAACTAAAAGAGGACTCTAGTGTGGTGCCACATGTCAACCAGGTTATCTTAATTTAAATGGATTATCATAATGCCTTGATGGCTATTTGTTAGAAAACACACTATACCTGGGGCTATAATGCATCAAAATACAAGATATTCACTAAGAAACATAATGTGGAATAAAAACAATAGATATTAAATTATAGGTACATATAGTATTTAGATTAAAACAGACACACACACACACACACCAAAACACCCAAAACACTTTTCATTGCATTTATTGATTCACTCCATACAAATGAATAAGTTACTATAGCCATGATTAGGTGACCATCAATCATCTACACACATTCAAACTACAGGCAAGGTGTTTACAGTTCTTTGTCTCTTTAAGACATGTTTTGTTCTTACTGTACTTTGACCTTTTTAACTTACATCTGGGCATATTATGCAGGTGGAGTATCATCCATACCAGCAGCCCACCACAGTCCTGGAGTACTGTAACCAGGAGAGGATTGTGTTTGAGGGATACTGTCCTCTTGCCAAGGGCCAGCTCCTCAATGACCCTACAGTGCTTCAAATAGCAGAAAAACACAGTCGCACACCTGCCCAGATCTGCATTCGGTGGAGCTTACAGGTGGTTGTCTTTACTTATACTGCACCCAATCTGTGGTTGGTGGGAACATGCCCATGTTCTTACGCTTTATTTTTTTGTAGAAAGGAATTGTTACAATACCAAAATCAACCAAAAAAGAAAGAATACGAGAAAACTGTGAGGTGAGTTGCTTTGGACATTGTTATTGAAATTAGCGTTGCTTTCGTTATTACAGCTGTGTGAATCTTCGGTTTCTGTTTTAGGTGTTTGACTTTAACCTGGATAAAACAGACATGGACACATTAGGCAAAATGCATGATGGAAGGCATGTGACATGGGATCCATCAAACATATTGTGATAAAAATGGTTTTGTTTGATCAGTATTAAATTCTGGCTTAAAATCCCTCTCCTAAACAAATAAATGCATGCCAACCAGACTATTGTGCAGCTTCACTTACAAGTATGCATTTTTTGGAGAAGGTTTATAAGCAGATATATCTGGTACTCACAGTATCAGATCGTCGTTGTAAATGACAACTAGTTCTCAGTCAACCTGGATAAATAAGGGCTAAACAAATCAAATTTAAAAAAAAAAAAAAAAATCAAATCTTAAAACTCTACAACATACCAAATCCAATTGTGATCAATTGATTCTTGATATAATCCATAGCTAAAATGGCTTATCTGCACTAAGGCTTTCAACATTGTCCATGTCATGTGCTGAGAAGAGAGGTTCTATCAAAGAAAGACACTATTATATCAAAATGGCACAAGAATATAGGCCACATTTTTATTTACATCTCTTTGTAACATTTCTCCAAGAGGTCTTAAATCTGTTTTGTTTTGTTTTTTTTTAATCTGGTTAAATTCAATATCTGCAAGTTGGCAAAAAAAAAAAAATAAATCATCATTTAATAAGTAATTAATATGATAATCATAGACGTCTGTAAATACTTAAAGCATTAAAACTCAAAAACACACACAATAATCAGAATTAGCAATATCATTTAATATTTTCTCCCTCAGCTTAAAATCACTGTTGCACATAAGTTACATTTTGTTATTTCAATTTCACAGGTTCATTTTTTCCTTTCTTCAAACTTCCAGTTTGACCTCCCTCTCTTATCAAACAAAAGAAAAAACAGCAGATTGTATTATACAAAAATGCAGACCAATTTTCACACAGTGAATTCTCTTACAAAGTCATAAAATGGCGTAATAATGGCTACATCCACATTGGAGGAAGATAATTCTAGACATTCCTTAATGGAGTATAATATACATATAAAAACTTTCTTCTTGCTGAAATCAAACTTGTACCTTAATTTAAGAGATATTTTACAAGGGAGCACTCATATAAAAATCCATCTGTGAACTTCCCCAGAAAGTCAGGGATTTAAGTGTGAGCCTCAAACAGCAGTAACAGAGTTCAGAGGTCAAATTGGGAAAGAGGCCAGAGAAAGTAGGTCTAGGCAGCAATTTCACTGAAAAATGAAAGCTCTGAGTAATGTTGCTAATGTTGTTTTGTAAACCACAATTTAATATGTAAGTTTTAAGATAAACATTGTTCAGTAAAACTGCAGGACCCACAAACAACAATGCTTAGAAATAGAGTCATTCTACAAATTTGAGACCTGTGGTCTTTTCATAATTGCCTCCCCCACTTAATTCAAACTAGTTTAGGGTTACTCTTTCTTTTTTTCCTGTCAGATTATTGAACAGGCCCCATGACTTAAAGGCCAGTAAAATCAGTCAACTACTGCAAAAACTACACCCCATCTATGACATTGCCTTACAAAATAATACACAGAATTTTGAGATTTCTGTAGAACAATATATCAATTTCTGTTAAATTGTTGTCACTTCATGCGCCTAGAGCATGGAGGGGCATGGTGGGAGAATGTAAGGCCAACCTTTCTAAGAAATCCTGAATGTTTTAGGCGTTGAATAGGAAAACAATCCCCCAACACCATTCTTAGACCTGAACACTATTAGCCAGTACAGCACACTTTGAGGAAAAACAACTTAAATCCGGTTACATTTTCTACAATACAATCTAACACACAAGAAACTTTCCAAAGGAACAACATTTTGTCTTCTTCGGAAGCATAGTCTATAAAGAACATGTTTGTTTGAACACAAAAGATTAAGTGAACAGACATCAATGCGCACAGAAGTCCTTCGTCTGGGAAAGGATAAAGTCTGTGTTGGCAACAAGTGGACAGAAAACAAAAAAAAACAAACATTTTGCCGATTCTAAGTAGATCATTTAATATAAATGCTGAGCGAGTAGAATAACAGGTGGCACATTAATAGTGCTTTAGTATATTAATGTATGTATACATACTCATATGTATAAGTGAGCTGTGTACCTAAACAAAACATAGTGAGGAGCAGCCAGTGGCTATAACGCAGTTGGAAAAATGAAAAACCCAACATCACTATTGCAGCGCAGAAACATTATTAAAGATGCACATTGAAACTCAAAGGAAACAAAAGCGTTTGCATCTTGATACTACCACTGGATAAGTTACACTTGTCAGTTTGTCAGTACCCCTCATAAAGACAAGTTTACAGTAAACCGGACTAAGTGGGAACATCTCCTCCATCCTTCAACCGTTTAAGAACAAGGACTCACTCGCTCTCAGCAGAGCTGGAAATAAGCTTGTCATGCTAATTGTTTACAAAAGGCAGCAAACTCCATTGAGCTTTGCAGTAAACAACTGACATGAAGAATATTAAATTAAAATAGCAATAGTAGTGATGATGATGATAGGTTTTAAAATTTTAAATCAGGGTGGGTAAACCGTCTTAAAACAGGGAAGGTGTGCATAATCATGCAACCAGGAAACACGCAGTTCTCCTGTGCAAAATTATTTTTCACATGATTTTAAATATGCTGCTCTCTTTCCTATTATATACTTGAGCTTGTTTAGGAACACGATCCTTTCAAAGAAGCACATTTGTTACGTCATTCTATTTTTGGAGCAAGGTCTGTGCTATGAGAGTTGTGACCCCCAAAATTGTAACAACAAAGCATGAAAATAAAACAAAGCACAATTTAACAAAAAGTCAAAAGGGAAGGCAACTTCATAGAAGTTAGGAGAACAAATGACAAGATAATCCCAATGGGGAGGTTTTTATGAGTGGCCAGATGAGAAGTTCTGAGGAGGGAAACCACTTTAGTCCTTTCTGGGTATCACAGCTAAACCACATCCAAGAGAAGCACATAGTAAGATTTCCAAGTATTTCCTTATAGAAAACATGTGAGAAGCTCTTTATCAAAAACTTGTTGCAATCTTTAAAACAGAATGCTTTGATCAAATATAATAAACTTGCTTTCAAGTATGAAACAGACATAAATGTGTTTATAAAATGCATTAATAAAACCATGCTTCTCATGGCAGGTGAAACCATGCATGTGGCAGAAGGTGCAGCCACATTTTTGAACATTATCACATCATTTTAATACTGAAGGCCTCATTTAGAATATTCGCCTTCTCAGACCATCATAATCTGGACAACCACTTTTTTCTTTTTTTTTTTCCTTTTTTTTTTTACAACTTTGGGGGTAAGCTCCATGCACTCAACCTCACTTTCCATCCTACGATCCCATGAAAGAGGTCCTAATTTAACAAGCAGCTAATTGGACTGAGACATTGTCTTCTTGTAAACTGCGCTCAAAAAGGCAAAAGGCAAATAGTAAACCAGAAATACAAAGTTGAATGTTTGTCCTTTTAAATAAATTGATACAACTACTTTCAGCATCACCACTATTTCTTTTCCTGATATATTTTCCGTGAGCCTTGTTAAAGTATAATCCGAGTAAAAAACAAAACAAAAACACAGACACGAGAAATGTTATCATATGCACTGGTTTCCAGGCAAGGAAAATCATTAAAAAGCTCATTCACAGAACAAAAAGAAAGAAAATTTATATCACGGCAGATACTGCTCATCTTCTAAATAGAATGGTTTGTGTGCCTGTGCATGCTTTTCAACTGAGCATCTCTTCTGGAGGTGTGTGCAGTGTCAATCTGTATTTCATGACTAAGAGCATGAATGGACCACACCATTTTTCTGAATCTCTGAACCAGTAGCACCTGGATCTGAGCACAGGTTCAATGCAGACGTCTTATTGGTCAGTGACAGCATGGACCCGCCCACTGCACTTTCTTGCAAACTGCTGGAGCCGTTAGACACCTCACTGTTCAAAAAGAAAGAAAATATTTCACTGAAAAAACTAAACCACAATATTGTGATTTAAATGGCGTTTCCCCTCATTATTACCTTAGAGCCAGTGAGATTTCCTCTAACTGAGCCTTTGGCTCTGGTTGTCCATTCTCTGCAGGTTTCATTTTAAACTGCTCATGGGCTACTTGGCTTTCCTGGTTAAAACATTAAAATGTGTAATACATGCTGCAAATAGTCCAAAACCAAGTCAATACATAAAATACTACCTGTTAAGCAAAGTTGCATTAGTAAATCAGAGATCTCTATTTTACCCAAAATGTCTTACCATGGCCATTTCTCTTGTTCTCTTGCCAATCTCTCGTTCCACCTGATGCAGCTCCAGGCTGAGCTGTTCGCTGGAAACTGTTGTGGCATTTGTGCCCCCTGGAGGCCACTTTGGCTGTTGCTGCACTGTTTGGCTCTGGCTAGCCTGGCCTGCAAGGGCACTGGCTTCCCTTTGCAGCATTAAAGAGTTACTAGCAGCCTGGAGTGGAAATAAAATCAACTTTAGTAATAATATTCATAAAAGACAAGAGATAATTTATAAATTTATATCAAAATATACGCACTTCGATGCTATGCATCTGTGTCTGCTGGGTAATCTGTTGGTTGACCTGCTGCAGTTCAATCTTTAACTGTTCTCTACAGAAGAACCATTAATAATGTTGGTTTATTGTAAAATTAGAGCTGTTATTTAGTATCCAGTTGGAAAGTTAATAATTTAGGAAGTAAATAAGTATCAGTCCTCACCGTTCAAAGTGTCCCTGAGAGGAAGAGGTTGTCTGATGGGAGGGGTATGATGCTCCACCCCATCCTCCATGGCTTCCATATGAATATTCTGTCAAAAAATACACAACTGTTAAACAATTATATAACTTGGGTCACATTCAGACTGAAGTTGGGATGGGAGCACATGACTAGCACATAAAGTTCATGAAGCACTGCCACATTTCATGTTAGAACTTTGGGGTTTATTCATCCTTGGTGTCATTAATATTTTGGTGGTGTAACTGTAACTTGCAGAGTTGATGGGAAGTTGGGGAAAGAAAAACTTTACCTGGCATGGCATGTTTTGAGCTGGGATTCTGAGAGCTAGCGACAATAGCAGGTATGGGGCCGGTAGGTTGGTAGCCTGTCTTTGAGGTGCGGGAAATGGCACCAAATCGGGACACAGTGGGCTGAGGACCAAAAGGGATAATGGGATCATCATCCTTGACTTCTGTTCCCCGTCGAGGAGTCTCAAGTGATGGCTCTCTCAGATTTTTTGCTTCTACATTCTAAAAACAAAAGCAAGTAGCCATTACATTAAAATAATTCTGTTTAATCATTTAGACTTCTGTTGAGATATGTAAAAATATTTACCATCATATCCATGCTCCCTGGAACCATAACGTCTTTGGGTTTGGCATCTTTTGTACCAATGTAGGAACCAATTGTATCACATGACCAAGGAGAATATTGACTGGCATAATCTGGCTCCCTACATTTCACAATTGTTTTTGAGCTCTCATCACCATACTGTAAGGGGAAAAGCAATAATGTTTAATGTTTAATTTTGAAATTTTAAAACTACAACTGCTCATATGAACCAACCTCATGTGGGTAATCACTGGGAAATGAGTGGGAAAGTGTGGGTGATGCAGCAAATGGAGGTGGGGAGATGACCTTCCGTTCCTCCAGCTGTGACAACAGCTCCTGCCGGCGACGATGCAAGTAGTCCAGACTATGCTGTGAGCCTGTGTAAGATGGGCCCTAGAGTCCAAACAGTTTATTTGTAGTTTTAAACATTTACAGAAGGCTATAACTAATAGAGAATATAACACTTACCCTGACATACGGCCTCATGGGTGGGGGCTGAGTGCCTGGTGGATAGTAGCCATCAGGTGGGTATCTGTCGCGAGGATTTGGATCTTGATGGTATAGTGAGTTGGCCTGCCCTGACTGGGGGGGGACATCAAGTGGAGCGGGGCTCATTCTGACAAGACTTTCTCTCTGTGGTGGATATGGCTGTGGTGGCGGTGGGGGGCCGTTGTAGTTGCCATGACGACCTCTATCATAGTGCTGTGGATGAGGATAGGAGAAGGGAGGACCAGAGTGGGATGCCTGGTACGGCCGCTCAGGTGGCCCGTAGCCAGGATAGGGGTCCTGGTAAGGTGGACCACCTGTGTCACTGGGGGGTTGAGGATTACGGACATAGTCTCGGGTGACATACTGCGGTGGCTGTTGATAATGGTACCCTGACAATGAAGAATATTAGCATCAATACAAAATACCCACACTCTTCTAAAATGACAGCTGAATTTATTGGTTCCTTACCTGTAGGATATTGGGAGGGCTCATACTGAGAGGCAGAGGGTGGCCTAATACAGTACATATCAGGTAACTGGGGCTGTGGGTAAACTGGAGAACCTCTGGCCACTACAGGCATCGGCTTGACCCCAGAGTGATGGTCTGTGGGCAGCCGGGGATGAGCCATGCTATGAGGTGGTAGTGGCATGCCAGGTTTGGGAATAGGCTCCAGCCTACAGAAATGAGGAACACAAATAGAAATGTCAAAATTGTGTAATTTTGTGGTAATGCGTTTTCAAGCACATAACAAATATAGTAAAATTAATATAATGGACATAGAAATATATTTATAATATTAATAAATATAAATAAAATAAATATAGTATAATTATGAGTATAATACCACAGTCATTACATTAAATTAAATAATGATAATGCATCAGTCATATATAACGCTTTTCCAGACATCAGTAAGTACCAGGGCCAACATCTGACAAAATCAGGCTTTGGTGGTACATTTGTGGCCAAGCCTCCTTATCAGAGTGTCCTCAAACTATGCTTACAGATAAGTATCAATAGTACCAGAGAGATGGTGTCAATGTCTGGAAAATTTTGTAGTAGTACTACAGTTTTGCAGTCAAAATATAAATTCTCACATACAAAAAAAAATTTCTAGCATTTTAACTAGAGAAGGTATTGATAATGTGCCACTTACTAACACGCACCACTACATCAATGTTGCTGTCTTGAATGACCTACAATGTTTGGCTAACTTACACATCAGGTGGTGATCCGGGTGCACTGGGACTGCCTCCATCCATCTTGACAGGTTTGCGGAGCAGTTCATAAGAAACTGAATCAGTGCCACGGGCAATGAGCTGGGGAAGGGAAGGCGCCCCACTGCCGTTGGTGAGGGGCGAGGGCTTCCGAGTCACGGCCACATCTAGGGGAAGGCCATCTTCTGGCATGAGCCCTCCACTTCCAGGAAGGCGAGCTGCCAGTCGTTTATTCATTTTCCTATATCTGGATAAAATGAGTGTGGGAGTTTCAGTATTCTTTATATACATTAAATAAAAGTATGTTCCCATGTCTTTTCACTCACTTCTCTAGTTCCTCCTGAGAATGAGCAAAGGTACAACTTGCACCACGAGGACATCCTCCCTTTTGCTTCATGTCACGGCACATGTATGTTTTATACTTGCTGTGTTGAGGAGGCTAAAATAAAATAATTTAAGAATGTATTGTAATGTAGTTCACTATAACAATTTGACCCTCATCATGAACTAGAGTCTATTGTGAGAACATCATACAGTATTCTTTCCATAAACATAATGGTTCAGTAGTGGTTTTTAAAAAGTGTGCTTGGAATTGTACAAACCTGTTGAGGGTCTGCTCCTTTCTTGCTGTGATTCTGGATGAAGTCCACCAGACCATGAACAACAGTCTTTACTGCAACCAATCCCTTCTCTAGTTGTTCCCAGGTTGGAGGTGGAGCATCTGTAAAAAGAAGACAAATTAAAATGAATAATTTTGATCTTTAAATTTCCAAGACTCAAGCTTAATTGTGCTTACCAGGGCTGGGATCAATATTAGCCAGTAGTTCCAAGTGGGGTCGAAGCCTGTTTAAATTAGCTGGGTCACCAGTCCTTTGCAGTGCTATTGTCAGCTCTTGAACACTCTGAGCAAAGGATGCAGGAGTTTGCAGCTACAACGAAAATGCACAATTTATTATGGAAAACAGACTTAAATATGGATATATGAACGACTAAGAAGTCTCTTCTCTCATACACACCTTATCTATAATAGACTGCATATGTGACTTATGAGACTGATCTCCATACAACAAAGAAGACCACTGGTCTGGTGCAATGCGTAGGCCACCCTCCATAGCAATCTGAACAATCTGAGAGTCATGTTCCCTCCTCAAAGCCTCATACGTACGAAACTCTTCCTTTAGTTGCATTAGAGACGAATCCTCATCGCGCTTTGTCACCTGTAAAACCACACAGAAAGCAATGTTGTGTTTTTTTGTTTTTTTTCCAATGAAAAATGTAATGCATTATGCTGAATTTAACATATCTCCGCGCTGGATTTTTACTTACCTTGAAGCAGGATGCCCTGTAGAGGAGCTGCACCACATGGCCTATGCTAGTTTTTGATGCCTGTGGAAAGCGGGGTTCTAACCTCTGGACTACAAAAAGAACTAATACTTTTCTGGATAGTGCAGAGCCATCTTCTAAAGCTAGAAGAACCAGTTTTAGAGCCTCTTCCTGCATCGCTAGAAGGCAGGCAAACAAACAAACACAATATGAAAAAAGTCCAAAATGGATTTTTAACGTAATAAAAAACTGTGAAGATAAAAAAAATATATACCTGGACCAAGAAACTGGCATCCTCGTGCTCGGACAGCGGCCCACAGGTTGGAGGAAAGCTGCTGAGGATTTTGATGCTGTAAAATCAGTTCTGTGACCGTTCTCTCACCCAAACTGCGGGCAGCCCTCATTGCCCTCACACGGCCCTCCTCCTCCACCAGCTGACAGTGGACGAGCGTCACCAGTTTTCTCTGCATGGGTCTACTGAGAATGCTTTGTGCAGTGCTGCTCAGACCTACACCTGTGAAAAAAAAAAATAGTTGTAGAGTAGACAAATTATTTTTGGCAAACTATAAAACACATGCATAAAACGGCTTCATACACTAACCAGCCATAGTACCTACTTTCCTGTTTATTTACTTATTTATTTTGGATAGATCCTTGAGATGCATAATTTCTTTTTCAAGGGGTCTGTTACAATACAAAGAAGCATTTCAAGCCAACATAGTGCTTATGAAGAATCACTATGGTTTGTGGAAAAATTATTAATTGCAACTTCCAACCAGGGGGGGCAAGCCATTTCCTAGGATAAATATAATATCAAGTGAAAATCACTGATTTAATCATTGTGATGCAATATTTGTGTTGATTCTTAGAATTGTACAGTAGCATTACATGACTGTCCAATGGCCAGAACCATCACAGCACTAAAAAGCTGCATAAGTTAAGGAAAAACGCAACCCGGGCTTTAGGAAGCCCGGTTTTAGTTCAATCTGAGGTCCAACACGTCTAAAATGTAGCGGCATTTCGGGCTTTACCTAGCATTGATGCTCAATGTAAAACTATAATCTATGGCAGCCCCAATTTAAAATTTTAATCAATGATCAGCTTGATTCATGACTTGTTTCCTTTATTAAGTTGTTTTAGATCAATATTGCCAAATTACAATGAGGATGACATAAATTACTACATAGCAAGAACAATGTCTTTAAAAAATAAAAATGATAATAATAATAATAATAGTGATTATTATTATTATTATCATTATTATAAAATAAAACCAAATTGAAAGTTGTGAACGGTCGCTATTTTGCTTCATGCCAACTAAACTTTCTCAATTTGTTAATTTCCAGAAAACTAAAAAAAAAACAAAAAAAAAAAGCTAAAATCTGATCAAATGTATGTGTGTAAATACCTCTGGTATTGCTGAGAGGTTTGAGGTACAGAGCAAGCTCCTCCACACACTGCCTGGCTTCCTCATAATGTTGTGAATCTTCTGGACTGGTGATCAACGCAACAGGCTGAGCTTTAGGAACCTACAAAGAAAAAAATATTTCAAATATATCCCTTTCCCTGATAAACCTAAGAGAACTGACCATAATGTTAGAAATTTTGCAATGCAATAAAAAGAAAAAAAAAAAATCACAGCTATATAGAAGGGTGTCCTACCTGGCCTCCAACCAGCTGCAACAAGGCTGTGTTAACAGGTAACTGTTCGATGTCCGTGCTGATGGCCGTCTGGTCAAAGGGACAGGCCTTTCGGTGCAACTTGTTCAGGCACATCTTGCAGACAGTGTGTCCACAGCCCAAGCTAATAGGCCGTCGAACAGTCTCCTCAAATGTCTGCGTGCAGATTGGGCACAACAGGAACTCTGTCCATTGAGGTGCTTGCACAGGCATGGTTATATGATGATGGGACAAGTGTGTGTAAATCTATCTTAACACAGAAAATATATAATAATAATATAATAATTATATATGGAAGATTCCACTGGAATCAAAATTTCTTCTTTCGAACTCAATTGTTCTTAAATGTCCCCACACATTGTGGATGTTGGATTACATTGCATGATGAATACTGTAACAAGAAAAACACAAAATGGGAGTACATTAATAGATGTATTAAAATCACTTCATTATGATATTTATCACCTTCTTAAACATGGAATATTTCATAATTAGTCAGCAATAGCATGTACGTTATGCAGGGTAATTTTACATGTTAATAATAGAATTCAAAACATGAGCTGCCATGTTTCCTTTCCAAAGCCTCTAGGCTGCTGGTCAGAGTAAAGTGCTAATTCGTTTTGCGTAGTTAAAAGCATTTGTCGATGCATACGGAAGAGACTGACACTCACACTTTGGTTTATCTGCTACAATGAAACTCTTACACTGTGCTTTTTTGTAATAAATGTTAATAACGGTCCACAGTAAGATCAAAACAACCACTGTGGCCTACTTTAAAGAGTCAGATACTGCGACTATGGACAAAGGGTCTTCAGCAGGCTAACAGCCAAGTCCTTTTGCGTTTTAACTACTTGCAATTTGACATTACTTTATAGTTAAATGGTATTTTAAGCATGCAGAAACACATACCGTTGTCATAGATGATCTATAAACATGTGCGATGCCATAAAGCGCATTTTGAAGATTTACACAAATGGCTCTTTTGCAAACGCTAGCTGGCTGGGAGCGTTAGCATGCTAAGCTATGGGTGGCTAAGTTGATATGTTGGCTATCAAGTATCCGTCGCCTATGTGTTATGTTATTAACATTAAAATGACATCAAAGGGCTTGCCACAACATTACACTGTGTCCGAGTGCACAGGAGCATAAATCAGGGATGATATGGGGAAACCTTCTGCTTAAACAATGGCTTTGAGCTTTGGCAATGGAACAACCACAGTGACATCGAAGATCTAACGTTAGCCATTTGCAATATTGAGATTATGTAACACCGATCAGCCCAGTTATCAACTCCAGAGCAGATCTCCAATTTGTCAAATTGTCACACACGCGATCACGAAGACTATTTTAGGCTAAATATGTAACGCAGATAAAACACAACATATACGACACGGCACATAAACGCCATGGCTCCTCCCAATACCAGCCAACAGTTAGCCTTTAGCTTAGCTTAGCTTGCTTCTGTTAGTAGCAACTATCTATGGCTTTGCGTCATTAATGGGACTATTCAGAAATGTATACACAGCTTTAAGATCACCGCACAGAAATGAACATCACTAGAACTTACTCATTCCAAACGATACGGAAGATTTTCATCCGTTTTAGGGATAAGATTGCGATATTTTCTTGCCATGTCGACTGAGCAGCTTTGCGGCTGCCGAGGTTTGGGAGGGTGTCAACTGCTACAGCAGCACTAGCCCCAGAGCCGGTTACAGCTAGCTCTGTGCGGGAGTGTGTGTGTGCGTGTACGTGCGCGTGTCACTGTGTATGAAAAGGGCGCCCCCTAAAGGTGATGATCGGGTACAACGGCAAAGGACTGAGGAGACGAAAACTGTGTTTTTAGCTTTTTAGTTTTGATCGTGATTTCTTTACACTCACCCATGCTCCTACATGGACTGATATGGGGCGCACCTGATTCTTTATTTCGGAGAATTGTTGTGAGTTTTGAGGCTCTCAGTCTTAAGACTCAGGCAACAATGTCAACAGTGTCAAGTGTAGGCCTGGTTCTTAAAAGTGAAATCTACCTCTTTTAGCCTAGATATGGCTTTATTATCTTCCAAGCAACATCCAGATGTTTGCAGAGACACATGGCATGAGAGAGAGTGGAGTAGAGCTGACACATCATTACATTTTGGCAAAAGCCCTGCAAAGGAAACTGTTCTGCAGACTTGATCAAAAGAAGGCTTGCCAACGTTGAAGTATTGTAGATTGCTATATTGGCGTGAAGGAGGCTAAATATCGATGTGGGCCTGGTTAATGGGAGGGCAGGCGTAAGCTTGTATTATATAGACCAGGCCTCATGGTCGTTACGCGTCACAGTTGAATACAGCCTACTTTCTTTGCGCTCTGGCAACCACTGTGTGCGCACTTGAGACAAGACAGATTCTCCGGAGTCTATCCACTGGGAAGGGACGAAATTAAGCATGCGTTTTTGCATTACATTTTTTTTTTCTAATCCTACTGATTTCTGAAGGGATTACCGAACCAATCATGATTGAGAGACTGCTGGATCGTCCTACGCGCTCTGTACCGCCTCCCCAAAGCGCTGTGTGAAATCGCAACATCAGCACCACGGCACTTTCTTAGCAGGGAGGTTGTTTTTGATGGTGATCGATCCATCCGGATGACTGTTTTGCCAAAACAACTTAACTTAAATCGGAGCTTCTTCGTCAGAGTTTTTTGTGACGAATTCTAGGCCCGATTAAGGTTCTTTTTTAAGGAAAGCCATCAATCCCCTTCAACAACATCCAGGTACTCTACCCACCTAGATTTGCAATTTTTGAATTTCCTGATGCAACTAAAAGGTAGGCCTAATCATGAAATCATTATCAAAATGAAGTTAGTGTAAATAGTTGCAAAAGAGCATTTGCAATTCAGGATCAGTTTTCTGACGGATCAAAAGCAATATAGTTTATTTGAGGAAGGGTTCAGTAGCAGGCAGCAGTTGCTTATTTTCATCCGAAAGGATTATCCTTTGCACTGCAAAGTAATCAGTGGATAAGGCAACGTGACTGCATCCACACTACATATCTACAAGCCAGGCAAAGCAACTGAGATGTAAGATCTATTCAATTTAAGTGTTCTTTCTTTTTCTTTGCAGCCAATGGAGGGAGAAGCTAGTGTGGATAAGGTTTTAGTACAAGAAAAAAACAGCTCATCTCCACCGAGAGGGTTACCGATTAACTGGAATCTTATAACAGGTCCGGTCCGTGAGCCCATCTTCTCCACTTCTCCTTCCATCCTGTCACAGGATTCAGCTGTGCATTCGCTGCAAACCAAACTGAAGACTTTTGGCCAGCGCAGGCAAAGAGGGAGGGAGAAGGACAAAGAGCGATCAAATTTGGTCACTCATGAAGGAGGTTTGTGTGGCATTGCACCAGAAATCTATCTAAGACCAAAGGAGAAAGGAAAGACTCTGGCACCTATAACTATTCAGCCTTGTCGTTCTAGAACAGCCAGAAATTTGAGTACAAGTGATGAGGACCAGGAGGTTGAGGTTGAGGTTAAGTTGGAGATCCATAGTCCACCTGCTGAAACACAGATGCTATCTCAAGGAGCACAAGAGGCATCACCAGAAACAGGACAGAATATCACACAATGTAAAAGTTTGGAAAGTCTTTTGTCCGACAACATACATCATGAAAAGTCTAAAGAATCTCCACCAGCTGCACCTTCTGTTGCAACATCTTCAACTACTAATGTGTCTTCAACCTTTTCTACATCCACAAGACACTGGGCACCCCCGAAAGGTTTTTGGAGAATAGCACGTCCAGAAACACTGCTTCTAAATGGAGTCACCCCGTCAACTTTACCAATAATGGATTACACTAAGATTGATGAAAAATGCAAGGAACCTGTCGAAACAGACAGCAAATGTGAGAATGCGGGAGTTGCAGTAGATGATGCGGATGTCCCGGGTGGGATTAAGCACTCAGATAGTATGGAGTGTTACCTGGAGAAGTGTGAGCAGAAGGAGCTGGAGGCCAAAGGGTCATGTACCTCCAATAATGTGAACACAACCTCGCAAAGTCCTCCATCTGATGATATACTTACAGCCAAACAAAAAGCCTATGCAAAGTTAAGAGAAAGACAGCAGAGTCGCAGAGGAGCAAAGGAACTGGGAGGCGAAAGTGCAGACCAACCTGATGACACAGGTGATATAAAAAGTAGAACTTTTGCTTTCTTTTTTTTTTTTTTTTGACACTATGTGAAAAATGAGGACACCTGAAAGCAATAATTATTTTAAAAGCAATGTTCTCTAATTGTCTCAAAAAAAACAAAAACAACTACATTTATTGTTTTTAAAAAGAACCACATATTTGTGAATATAAAGAAGACAAAATGTAATTCTTTTGGGGAATGAGGTCACTAGTGACCCCTAATATATTTCTTCATATTAATCAATAATTTTCAATTACATTTTTTGCCCTATTAAAAAACAGATAAAATTACTTTCCATATGACTTACTACTCATGAATATATGAAACACTTTTAATCACAATAACCATAATAGTCAGTGGTCCGCTGAATTATATTGACTAAAATATACCATTGGCAAAGAAATTACCTTGATCTTGGTTGAAATTGCACAAACTTTATACTTAATCAACACGACATCACTACATGCTAAAGCTAATGATAACCTAATGTGGAGCCTGGAGTGTTTGGGGTGCCTAAGGACAGCATAAGTGATTTCTATAACACATGCTATAAGTAATTAAATAAAATAAAAACTACATGTAAAATGTGCCTTGTTAAACAGGTCCCAGCTGTTGCAGATTGACCTAAGCTTGTCTTCCCATGTTGTCTATGAATGCAGCTGGAAGCTGGCGGTTTCCCATGCTGAACAGATGTTTGCTGTGCAGATGTGCAGAAGGGTGATTCTATTATTAGCAGCCTGAGCTCTAGGGGAACAGTCCCAGCTTTTGTGTTTTATTGCACTTAACAGACATTTTCATGTTGATAGGTGACAGATGAGGTTTTCCATAAAGTGTTGCAGTTGTGTACTTTTACTTTACACAGCTTAGTCAAATGGTGATTATAACTGTGCATAAATCCACTTGGTACCAGCAGCATTAGACTTCATATTAAATAAAACCTCTCAAAGATGCATAAAAACAAAACCAACATAGAGTGTCATTATTTCCAGGTTACCTGTAACCTCAAATAATGTTATATCAATGTATTTTTCATTGTCATTTGAAAATCACTGTATAAAAACAAAATAGAAACAAATTGTAGACATTTGATTGACCTTTTAATGTTTATTTTCAATATGCTGAGTAATATTCTGTCTAAATGTATGTTGACTTTTGCTCGCACCTTTCTGCTTATGTCACTCAGATGTCTCAGGGCTTTCGGACTGCATAGACTCAGCCATTCTTCCTCAGGAACTTGAACCTTATTTGAGGTAAGTGACCCTGCACTTCTATCCTCCTGGCACAACTGGTGACATACAACCCCTATGCACTATTTATACCCTTGTCTCATAAATTCTACTTTGCTACTGTGGGGATTGAGGAAATAGAAGCAAATCTATTGAGAGCACAAACAGGCCGCCTTGTGCAGAAGATCAAAACAAACATTGCAACGAGGCACAGGGATTGAAGAAGCATTGCTCTAAAAACGTTGCATAATTTTGCATAATTATATAGTGTTACGTAAGGTCTTTTGAAATAAGAAAAGTTTTTATGGTAAATGTTTTACTCAGGTCTCTTATCTTGAGCACATGAAGTGTAGTTTAATTAAATATGTTTTGCTTTTTATACACCCCTTGAGAATAAATTATACTCAGCCCATTATGAGGCTTACTCACATGGCTGGTGTATCATTCTATCTTTATCACTGGCTATGGGATAAAGACAAGACGCTGAAGCACAATGCTGAGCAGCTTAACCCTGGTGCAAAAGGACAGATAGACAATTAGCTGTTATTTGTTGCCACTACTGCAACACATTGATCCCCAATACATTTAGACAGTTGTATAACTACAGATTTTAATCAAACCACTGTCAACCTAACTGGCACACAGTATCTAATCCTTTCTTCTTTTTTGTCCAAATTTAGGTCACTTCTTGTAATAACTGATGAACTTCCTCTTAGTCCAAGACATGAACAAGCTAAACGCCTTTTGGAGAGAGCAAGGCTGAAAGCACGGTCCAATCACATGAAAGGTGATGGAGTCAGCAGACGAGTCGAACCTGATCAGAGTGATGTCATGTAAGCCTGTATACACGCCAGTCAGCCATATCATTATGACTCTAACAATTTGAAGATTATTATTTTTGGAGTCCCGCCCATGAACACACTCACTCAGAAATTGCAATTTTAGGCCACAAACCACAGTTAGATCAAAGGGATTATGGGGAGCAAGGGCTGAGCTGCCTGGACAAATTCAGAAGAAGTACATTCATACAATACATAATAGTACTGTTTGTTGTGTATGAGGGGATGAGAAGATATATCTTGGCCTCTATTATTAGTGAGCAAAATGCTCACTGTTTGACAAATCTTAAAGCCCCACCATATAACTTCTTAGCCTAAAAATAACCTAAAATAAAAGCATTTTTATTGCAATGAAAAACATATAAAAAATATTTGTTTTTACCCTGAGCAGGCTTGCATCTTCATACACCTGACACTTGGCCTGGAACAGGGCACATTCTCACTTGTTTCCATATAAATGTTATTCCTTTGGCTAGAACATTCCACAGTATGACATAAAACTCATCTCTCTCCATGGAGAATGTTCCCAAGTATGGTTTTAACTTTATATTTCCATGGACTCATACAGGTGCCACCTCCAGAGAGTTACACAGTGTTGCTTTAATAAAATATTATTCAGGTACTACTAAAATGCTATTAATAGTTGTCATAGTCACCCATTGTTACTGTTTATATTTATGTAATTACTGGACCAACCCACATGAAAAAAAAACAAAAACAAAAAAAACACCAAAAAAAACAAAAGTTTAAAAAGTGATTTTTTTTTTTTTTTTTTTTTTTTTTATTTCACAATGGCTTTGGAAAGTGGACCAGTTTTCAAGCCTAATGACATGGTTGCTGTCAGTTGAAAGCTGAGATTAATATGGCAAGTTTGAGGAGCCAATCCTGGTTGGTTCAACTTTAAGTTTTAATATTCCTTTAAAAACAGTAAATCTCAGAACAGGTTTCAGCTTGTTGTTTATATGTGATATTTTGAGGACCTGTACTCAAGTAGTTTTGATGATTGATTATGGCAACGATGCTGGCAATGATTTTCATCACTTTAAAACCCATGAATAGGCACATTATTACAGATTAAAATTCTAGCACATGATTGCAATCTAATCAACTTATCTATCTTTTTTTTTTTTTTCAAATTTGCAGTAAGAAACAACAATTTGACTCTGACAGTCCAACACGGGTCCAGAAAGCGGCCCAGACTAAAGAGGAAATCTCTCCTCCAAGTGTCTATGTCCCGCTCCTTATCCCAGAGCACCGAGACACATCTCCCTCAGAGCACACAGGTCGGACCAGGCGCTATGGATGCTCCCCAACCCGAGTGCGCTTCGAGGATGAATCTGAGAAAGAAGCACAGTCTCGATATTTGGACCGAGTGAGACAACGTGGCAGATCTAAGAGCAGAGAAAATAACCAGGATGCTAGCAACAGCAAGAACCAAAGAAGCGTGTCCATGGCTCCTGCTCTTGTCAGTGTTGAAACTCAAACTGTGGTGAGGGAAATCATTGTGGTGGTGAAAAAGTGTGAAGCGTGTGGGTCCATTGCCAGAGAAACGCAGGCTGTTACTTCTCCATCTGAACCACAAAATACTGACCTTCAACAATTAACTTCCTCTGAAGATCCAAGAGCTAAGCAGGCTATGAAACCAGTTAGCACACGCCCAAAAGCTCCACTCACAGTCACTTTTGCTGGAGCCTACATTCTGGGAGAAGATAAGGAAGTCAGCTCAGGATGGAAGTCTTCAGGATTTGGAAAACTCAGGAGGAGGAGCAGGAAAGGGGAGAGCAGAATAGAGTCCGGTCATGGTCCTTATGGTCCATCCTGGGCTCAGAGACGTAACTCAAATCCAAGAAATAGGGTCAACATGCCCAGGGGGGTGACTTTTGCCCCCGGCAGCCCCATTGCACTAGAACCACGTTTACTAGAAGCATCTGGTGGGACAAAGGAATTAACAGGTCCTCCACTGCCAATCAAATCAGCACTTAAATCAAGCTCAAGGAATCGTGCTAGTCCAAACCAGAGCATGGTACAGTTTCAAGATGGGTCCAGTGCAGGTGTGGAGGGGGACATAGAGCACGACCAATCAGAAATAAGAAGAGAGTCTAGCCCAGTGTCTTTAAACCAATCAGCTGCCAGTACCAACAGCCCTGTTTCCTGCATCCGACCATCCACTCTGAGGTACTCTCCAGCCCGAATGACCTCCGACCTGCCAGCTGCTGACCTCTGGGACTCTGCTCCAGATGGGCCGGGTGAGTTGCCATTACACAGATTAAGGGCTTATATATAAATATTTGTTCTTTTTTTTTTTTTTTTTTTTTTTGTATTTTGCAGTACTTTGGATAATTGAGTGAATACAAGTTTGACTTTAGACCAGGAGTGTAAGATCTCCAAATAAAATTTTGCATACATTGCTTGCTTAATGGAAAACCCAAAACATTCTGTACCTGTTCTGAAATACCAAAAATAAATTTTAACTGAAAGCTATCCATATTTCATGATACATTTACAGTTAAGTGGTGCATAACGAGTCTCCTATTATCTAAGTGATTATTATTTCTTGAATTAATGAGATAATCTATATGAACAAAATGTGCTACATAATAATGATGAAAATATGAAAAAGCCACACAACTTCCAAGTTAGTGCACTATCAACAAACTAGCATCAGTTTTACATAATGTTTGTTTGTCCCATCAGGTTTGTGTGTGGAGGGTGGTGGGGGTGTAGAGGGTCGCCCCATCCTGCGCAGCATGGCCCTGTCCCGCTCCGACGACCTGAGGGCAGATCTGTTGAGGGCAGAACATCTGAAAGCAGAGGCCATGTGGGAGGACAGCCCGGATGGCTCGAGGTAAGGCATCATCACAAAAAAGCTTAAAATAAATCCCTTATCCCCATCACTGCTGTTTCAAAACATGAACTTTGCCAAGGGAGACTCTATGAAAGGCTATGATATGATTGGTCAAAACCATTGTCAAAACGCTATGCTAGGCTTGACAATTGTGCCCTCTTCTGGACAGATGGTGATACACAAGCACAAACAAATAAATAATGACATATAATATCTGATATCCAAACTGATTAGCTTTTCTGTAAAAAAAAAACTCTTGCTAAAATGATATTGTTCCTTGGTTTAATTGTATGGCGCAATTGCAATTGTATAATTAATAGTATTAAAGCTATATGTAAAGTGCAATGAACCACCCCTGGTGGGATGAATAACGTTGTCTGAATCTGAACCTGGAGAAATTATTCCAGAAACACCTCCATACCATTAATCCTACTGTAATTATACCAAGACTAGCTTGATTCTTGACAAGAAGAGATACATGAGACAAATGTGATCCCATTTGATGCTTTGATTTATTGAAGAAAATGAACAGTATTATTGAACACACATGGTGATTTCTGGAAACCAGGTAGCATATCTGACTGCTCATCTATGAGAGCAGGACAGGAGAGAAGGGAGCAGAGCCAAGCAGGAGAGGACGAGGGATAAATGTTAGGTTCCACAGAGTTAGACCAAATGTATTTTGCTCTGGGATTTTCACACTCAACTGAAGTAGAACTGAACTAAAACACTAAAATGTTTTTGCTGCTTTCATTGTATTGTCTACTGTTCCTAGTCCCATTTTTGCAGTTAGTTTTTGTGCAAACTAGGTACATTTACAGCTTTCTGGTCAAAAAAGTAAAACAATAAAAAATTGAGTGTGTGCTGCCTCCAAAGGTCACTGCAATTTCAAGTACTATGGGACATTATGCAGGACTGCCCTGATTGCAGTCAGGTGTTTACAAATTGGCTGTAATCCAGTTTAGCAACTCTATTTGAAATATAGTTGTGGGAGGAGTTTAGGTATTAATCCCCACTTTAATAATAAAGTTGAATTAAATATTGTTTTTAGAGGCTACAACCTCAATGCAGTGCAACTGTTATCTCACACAGAAAGTTGGATGGGCGTCCAAAACTGTTCCTGCGTCGTTTCTTTTCCTCCATTGGTTTGAACAGTGTGGGCAGACTGGTGAAGGGGTCTCGCTCCAGCAGCATGGAGCAGCTGAGTCTTCCTCCTGCCCCCCGGGCCAACTCTGGCTCCCCCAGCCCCACGCGGAGACCCCAACCCACCATTCGCATCCAGAGGACCCCCTCCCTGCAAACCCTGCACACAGTGAGTTACGCTTCAAATGTGATTCATCCCCAGCCTCTACCTTCATGTGTTAGGCTCACAACATTCGCCTCAAATCATGACACGTTTCCCAGTTTGGCTTTGAGAAGC
The DNA here is from genome assembly GCA_019594935.1 of Periophthalmus modestus. Lineage (NCBI taxonomy): Eukaryota > Metazoa > Chordata > Actinopteri > Gobiiformes > Gobiidae > Periophthalmus > Periophthalmus modestus. The sequence goes on along the minus strand of JAIEZT010000026.1, from coordinate 5,352,591 downwards.
CTTTCACAAGTTGTTTGCCACAGTGGATCATGCAGGGCTTTGAAGTAACAGCATCACTGGCTGTCACTGAGCTCAAATAATTCATTATAGGCCTTTGCAACTTCATCCTTTTTATGCACTTCTTTTTGTAATTATTCTAAAGTTAGAACATATTTTTCCACAGTTTTTGTATACTTGTATTATTACCAAATTTCAATCTTAAAATGTTTTATCTTGATTTAAATAAAAACCTGTTGTAAACAATTAGTCACTCAAGTCAGAAAGAAAATTAAAAAGCAGGTGCTGTGCTGCAGTGATAGCAATAGTTACAATTATCAATGACAAATAATAAGTAAAATGGTACAGTAACAGTTCCCTCTTGTGCCACTAGGTGTTGCCATTGGCTCAGCTGCGCAAAGCCTCCTCTGTTCAAAGCTTGGAGAGAAGGACAGAGCGCTCCACCATTCTGGGGGAGGTGCAGATACCATACGGCCTGGCTCCGAGGTAAAGGACCAAAAATTCAGATTAAGTCCAAATAAAAAGGAAAAGGTTTTACAAAACCTTGTTTTATGCTGTAGTCCTGAAAGCCCTCAGTTGGCGCTTCACCGGGCCCTCAGTGTGGAGAATGTCCTTGTGTCCAGGATGGGGCGTCCCGTGGGCAGGGTCACCCAGGCCTTCGCTGATGGGACACTGCTCTTGGAACTCACTAAACCCCCCAATGGTCCTTTTGGATTTGTTATATCGAGAGGAAAAGGGCGGCCAGATACAGGTTATTCAATTATTATTTTAATTATTATTTGTGTATTTAGTGGGGACAGTGAATGTTAATGAACATCCACGAGATACATGCTGTAAACACACCAGAATGTAGCCATGAGCTCATTTCCATATGTTATCCTGCATTCTCTCTCACAAACACACTTTCACGCACACATCAGCACACATGAACACTTGAGATGCAATTCAACAAAATCTTTGTCTTTACAACATAAAAAGGTTACATAAGATTTTTCATGTTAATTGGCTATGTATTAACAATAAAACATTGAATACTGAACCACCCGTTTCCTTTGTTCCAGTCAGGTGCAGCCCGGAAAGGAACCTTTTTAACCAAAAGAGAAAAATATATTTGAAATGACTATTACTTTGTTACTGTTACTATGTTACTTACATAATTCCTATAACTTATTGCAGTGTTTCTCAAACTGTGGTAAAAGTACCATACTGGTGGTACACAAACCTCTTCTGTTGAAGATTCTTCTGCAGTGATAGTATTTGCTTAAATCAAGCATGTTATTTTAAACATATAGGCATGGTTTAAATCTGGTTATATTCATGAGGCCAAATATTTTCTCAGGCGTGTGTGAAAAGTTTGGCAACCATGCACCTTACATAGGGTTGAAAATATACTGGCATAAATATCAAGTGAATTATTTCTGCCACTTGCACAACCATTATTATTAATGCACATTAAAGGTTTTACTATTGCATTTTGAAGCTATTAATTCCAATGAATTCTAGTGACAGATTGGAAATGTAATATTGCACAACATTAACTGCAATTACGGCACAGCAGTTAATGTTGTAACTGTCAGTTTGCACAAATGTCACTGTAAAACTTGTTTAGAGAGAAATGTATTTGTATCATGTATTGCCACATAAGTGTTGTGTAAATGAAACTCATAGTGTTGTTGGCCTCTTGTCTCAGGTGTGTATGTGGAGAAGGTGGGCGATGGCAGCGGAGAGGGCTTGTACGTGGGCCTCCTGGGGGTGGGTGATGAGATCCTGCAGGTGAATGGAGAGGCAGTGGCCGGTCTTGCTCTGGATCAGGTCACCAGGCTCATGACCCGGGACAGTACGGCGTCTCTCCGGATCATGCCAGCCCGACACAGCCCGCGATAAATGGGACTGAGGTACATAACTCCTCCTGTGGATGTAAGACTGGAATCATAGGCTGTTGAGGCTTTGCCAATGACAGTTAAATATCAAAATGCACAGCAACTCTCAATATGTAAGGGGAATATTTTGTTTTATACAGTTGTGAAAAAAATGTAGAAAATAATGGAATATTGTGTATATATATATTGTATATATTTAAATACTGAAATACTGTATATTTTATGATTTTTGTTATTATTGATAGTATATTCATCTATTTGAGATTAGGTAATTAACTGTTTTAAAAAAATAAAATACTAAGACTACTTTAACTATAAGTAAAAATGACAGACTTTGGAGTATGGTATTTGTAGATGTGGTCTAAACATGTCCATTGCTCCTTTAATATTTTAATAAAATTATTTTTTGAATATTCGTGTGTAAATTTAATCTTAGTAATTTTAAATAGAAAAACTGTTGACTTTAATAACAATTCAGTATTAACTTTATTTAAAAAAAAAAAAAAATACAATACAAACCATGGATGGGCATATCATTTTAAATCATTTAACAAGTGTGTTATTTTTCCATCCAACAAAAGTTGTCATTTTCCCCAGACGACTCCCAGGTGGATCAAAGCTGTGGCTGAATAAACATGTTTACGGCGGACCACAGGAAGCGGGATGAAGGTCGTGACTGTTGGTTCTGGTGCAGGCTGTGCGCAGCAAAGCGCCTCAGAATATATCAAACATTATGTGTGTTTTACCAAAAGCGCCAAATGACCCATTTACTGTGAACACGCGGACGGTTTGTCGTTAATGGGCCGTACCTGCGCGGGCTGAGCGCGCACTGATAGCGCGTGTTCGTTGGAGCTTCGCTTTTATCTGATACAACAGAAGCAGATACGCGTTTTATCTCACGCGCGCATGACTCCCCCTGGACCCAGGGACCCCCATAACACAAAACTATCCCCGCGAACAGACCACTGGTGTATCTATTTATCGTCAATTTTCTTTCATAAATAATCGCTGTCCTTTCAATTAACGCGCGCTTATCATAATTAGAAGCGCATCGTTTTTGTGATCTATTGTTAACGCGCCAGCCTTAAGGCATTCTAGGTTAGGCTACTATTCCTTAAATTATGCCAATAAAAGACATTCTACCTTTATTATCTTATCCTGGGATTAAAGAGAATCTTTTGTTCAGAATATACAGGTCAGAAGCTTAACCCTCGCTTTTGTTTCTCTCATCAAAATTAAAACAGCACTATTGCAGCTCACAGGCTACAGTATCCTGCTTGTTACAGGCCGTTGCTCCGTGGCTGTTTTTCCTTTTTTATGCTTTGCCCTCCACAAGCCTATATAGCCAACGACAGCCAAATAATAATGAATCATTTCATAAATAATGGGTTTAGGAGCTTATCGGGAATGAAGAGGCCGCTGCCGTGCGCTTATCTCACTCGGCCACATTGCGGCCTGTGTTCCGCTGCTCCCCACACTGAGGGAGCGCGCGCGTGCACGAGGATGAAGAGAGGAATAACTCGCCATTACGCACACACATACACATACATTCACACCGGGAGAACTCGCGGAAAAAAAAGAAAAAGCGCAGACATGGATGACCCACTCACAAAATGGCTCCACTTCCACACTGACATCAACAACACGGCGCTGGCGGTGAGTTCTCCAAATACGCACCTTAGAATAATCGTTAAGGCTACTTTCCTGTGGTTGGTGATCGGTATTTTTGTGCGTAATAGATATATTTGAACAGATGAGCTTTTTTGTTCGATTGGATGCTGTGGTTAGACATAAAGAGCGAGAGGCCTGTGAGGGACTTCAGGCATTACGCGTGATTTTGCTTTATTTTACGCATTCAATTACCTTTCGTTTGAAAGAGTTAAAGGCTGCTAAAATCGCAGTATTACCTCAAACGTTAGGTGAATAAAATAAGTGATATTTTATGTTGTTGTTGTTTTCTCACTTCGATCCAAACATAATATTTTGTGGTGTGCTTGAAATGGTCTGTTTCTGTTCGTGCGCGTCTTGTTGACTGTGTGGATGCCCAAGGCAAAACGAATCCCCCGCACTAATCGTTTTGAATAGTTCTGTATTTGTCTGTGCCTTTCTCTGAATGTAGGTTGGCTTATTTAATTTCATTTTGATGTAATGTAGATTTTTTAAATGTGTTATTAGGGTGACCACGTTTGGCTTTTAGGAAATGTGAAGCTGAGGGAAAATAAGAGGTTCATAGAGAAAAGAAGAAAATTATAAGAAAAAAAACGCCTTGTAATCAATCAGCTGCAACGTCTTTATAATGCAACAAATACAGATAATGTGCATTTTATTTAAAACCAAACATTTTAGCATTTTAGCATATGTTTTAGCATGTGCGTTCAAGCAACATAGAGAAGAGTTTATTAGTCTAATGCGACACCTAAAAGATATGACTTAATAATAAGAATCATTTTGTGCACACATGGCCTTTTGCAGTGTCCAGTCAATGACTGAAACACAAAGGCTCATGACAGAAGGTCAAAAGAAAATCACAAAACTACAATGGGTAGGATGCTTAGGCCGATAGACTTGAATGTTTTTAGTACGATACAATGATCCTGTTTGTCTGATAATAAGCACAGTAGCAGTAGAAGAGGTGTAAAGATTGTAATACTGGTTTAATATGGTCCAGATTGTCGAGGAAGGGTGCGAGCGGTGACGCGGTGAAAATGATGGAAAAACGGCAGCCCGAGGTTTGTCCTGGGAGTCCCGACTCAGTCCAAGGTCCTGAAAAGCGGGAAGACCATTTCTCGAGACAGAATGGATGTAAGGAGGAGCACGAGGAGGCGAGGGGGGAGCACGAGGGGGTTGAGGAGGAGGAGAGGGGGTAAAGGAGGAGGAGGAGGGGGCATGAAGGCAGTGGAAGAGACGGATGACGTTCCTCTGCAGAAGTCGAGCAACGGGACCAGCATCAGCATCATCATTAACGGCGTTGCCAAGGAAACTGCCTCTCACAACGCCCTTGACCTGAAAAGGGAAGTGCCGGTGATCGAGCTCTCCAGGAGGGACGCTATAAAAGCGCTTGAACACAGGACTGACAATCATTTGGTGCCGATAACAGAACTTCGTAGACCTCCGCCGCTGCCGCTTCCGCCGCCACAACGAGACGACGCTCGAATGGTCCAGCTGAGCCCAAAACGCGCTCCCTGTCCCGGCTCGGGCGATGCTCTACAACCTGGCACAGCCTCTCGCCGCCATCAACAGGTAACGCACACAGCTGGGGCATGATGAATGGATGATGTGTAGGCCTGTTATAAAACTTTATTAACATGTGAAATGACTTAGGCAATATTAAAGAACTTGGCCAAAATGATCTATTGCACAACAGAATGAGGCCATCTTCTGTGTGATACTTCTATTATAGGGCAGGCTGTGTTATTATGTTTCAGGATCTAGCATCTCACTGTGTTTGCTGACTTCTCTCACTCCTGTGTTTTATGTGATTTTTGCATGGGACTGCAGTCTTGGAGGAGACTCGGAGCAGTACAGCATGTACCCCAGCAACAGGGTAAAGCGCCGCCCGGCGCCTTATGAGGTTGAACTCGACGAGGGTAGGCGCATTTTAGATCTTTATAAGTATGGTAAGACGCACTTCTGCTGTGTCCTCCTTCTGCCAATACAGTCCCCTCCTCATCTCCATTGTCATCCATCCACTGACATGGATCTATACTCTGAGTGCTGCAGGAGATGCTGCAGGAAGCAGGATGAGCTAAACACACTCAAAACAACAAATGGTGTCACATACATGCAATATTTAGCGTTCAAAGGAAACATATTTTGGGACAATTTATTTCATTTGGAATGTAGCCCTTATTTTCCACTGCCCACTCGCTGCCATACAGGGGTGCAAGATGGGGGTGCAGCCGCCTCTATGCCAGGGCTTTACTGCAGAGTGGGCTGAAGGATTAAGATAGACTGGGTGTGTTCCAAGGGCAACAATAGCCTGAACACACCATGGTTAGGAAGGATGAGAGTACCTGCAGTAGGGCGTTTTGTCGTTCTTAAATGAATCCAAAACAACAACTAAAAAAAACCCCCAAAAAACGCACACACACCATCAGGGAGCAGAAGAGCCCTGGTTTCTAGGATTTGGCATGGGACTTGCTATTCCTCTTTCATCCTATTATACAGTTACACAAGATACACTTCAAACACAAACTTTGCCTCTTAGCAATTGTTCACCCAACAAAGTTCATGACTGTATGGAGGACAATATGAAGCTGTCATGTTGAAGTACTTGTGTTTTCTTTTGATTCAAGTTAATGTGTGTATTTGAAATCTATCGTTTACTGTGACTATTCCATTCTTTATTTAAAAGTACATCACCTGATCGCAGTAGATGTCATTGTGTTGTAAGCTTGTAACAAATCCCTATTTTGACCAACTTCTCCTGTTTTTTCAATCTTTTAGCGGGCCAGCCCAAAATCGTTCGCCGCATATTCACAAACAGCCGAGAGCGCTGGCGGCAGCAGAACGTCAACGGGGCATTTGCCGAGCTCCGAAAGCTCATCCCCACTCACCCTCCGGACAAGAAACTAAGTAAGAATGAGATTTTGAGGCTGGCCATGAAATATATTAGTTTCCTATCCAACCTGCTGGAAGATCAGGATGGCAGCAGGAATCTCGGAAGTACCACGGATGGAGACACTGGGATTCTAGTTGGGGTGGGAGCTCACGATAGGACGCAGCAGGGAGGGCCAAGGAAGGACACAGTGGTGAGTTTGGCCCGGGATGATATACTAGAGACAATGTCCCCCAGTTCTAGTTGCGGAAGTCTGCCTGATGGGGACGGAGAGGGCAGTCCAGAGAGCTTTGTGGATGACCAGGATTCACCTCCAGTTCCAAGGACGATATCAGCTCAACGCTCCATCCATCTGCCATCTAGAGATTTGAGACGCAACGGACGCACCTTAGATGGGGCCAACCGGCGATGATCCAATGTTTCAATCTGCTTCCGAAACTCAACCAACTCAAGCGAGGATGATAAAAGGTTGAATCTGCCCAGGACCTTTAAAAACGTTTCGCTATTAGTGGATTTCGAATTTCATTTCATTTTCAAGCAGTGATACAGTTTGCATGACACTGCATTTGTGAGTGTATTGGTTCTATTGAAGGACTTGTACATTCTGCATGTTTTTTGACTAATTGATTATTATATTTGCAGCCCAAAGACACAGTATTCAAAAAATATATATATATATGAATAATACAAAACCAAAAAAGGAACAATTTTGGCAAACAATGTGCAGATTTGACATGATGGTTACAATGTAGTCCCGTTCCAAAATGCTGTACATGTTTCAGAAGATTGAAGTGATGGTCATAATCCCAGTTGCGTATTGTAAATAGAACAAACGTACTAACAGTGACTGATGTGGTAACAACGTAGTTTTTGTCAATGGGTTTGATAGATTGATGGCATGAACATGTAAGGTCTCATTTTTGTAACATATGTGGTACCATTTTGGTGATGATGAACCAACCGAAAGATATGAATTTGCTGAGTAGGTACCGGACATGCAGTGTGTCTTTGGGTCACACAACATCGTAAAATGCCTCATGAGGTCCTTTTGATATGAATGTTTGCATATTTTTAAAGCTGTAACATGATTTAGTAGTGTAGTATGGTACACAGAAATATCCCTGAATTGCAGTATCTCTCACATGCACAGTGTTAATAACAGCAACACCAGCATCTCTCTGGACAGTCGTAATGCTTGCTGTTGTTGGGTTCTGCTTCTTTCTGAGCAGGACGTTGTAGCTTATATTGGTACCTTTGGTAATTATGGTATTTTGTTAACTGCAGTAAAGGGAAATTGTACGTTTGGTAAAGGCTATTTGTTGTATAGTTGTATCTATAAATATATCCAATGTCACAGGAATTTTATATGAAAAATCCTAAATAAACAAAGTGAGAAAATTGGTTGTGCGCAGTTTTTAAAATCATCAAAATCTGTGGAAACGGTAAATGTTTCTCATGAAGTTAAACAAAGTCACTTTCCAGGCCCACACAGAGTTTTAAATTGGCTTTCAAGGTTTCAAAATCTTAAAGTGACCATACATACACTATCCCACAGTGTGTGATAAATGTGAGCATCAGTGGTTGTCCGTCATCATATGTCAAATCAGAGACTTACTGGCCACTGGCACTGGAGTGTGACCCCCCGAACAAGAGTACCAGCTGCATCCTTTGAATGTACTCAAGCTAAATAAATACACTTCACATAAATGTATAAAACAACAATAATGTTATTTAATATGTGGTGAAACTAGTGTTTGCACCTACAATATTTAGATATATTAGATTTGTATTTAAAAAAAAAAAAAAAAAAAAATCTGAACAGTCTATTTGGGATTGTCCTGCTGTACCAACTGCTCGCATCCATGAAGACTGCGTTGCCTGGAATTTTCTACTGTATGGCATTCAGCATCTCTGCATTGACAAGCAAGAGATGCTACCAGGCAACATTACAGGTCAGATCTGTGAGTCCGGCTAACTGTGACAGTATTTGTCAATGCATTATTTTTAACATATGTGATAACATATATCTAAAATAAATAAGTTTAAAGCATCATTGTGGATCATTCAAGGCAAAGCAAAAGCATCTTCATGAAGACAAGCAGGTAGTTGGACACACAGACACACAGACAGATAGATAGATAGATAGATAGATAGATAGATAGATATAGATAGATTGACAGACAGACATATGACATATTTGTATAATTTAAAATGCAGTGTCCTTAAAATCTACACCTAATCTAGACTGGAATGGAATCCTACTACTTCCCCCCAACAAGTGACAACTTCCTGTAGAGTTGAAGCTGGCTTGCTGACCCACAGGATATCCTGCCATTGTGAAAGTAGTTTGGACAGCCTCCTCTGTACTCATTTGCGCACGTTGTGTCTATACACATTGAAACAGCCAATTTATTTGCTTATGCAATCGAAAAGTTAGAGGGAATTAGGTGTGTTTTTGTAGCTTTGCCATTTGAAAAAGCTAACTCTTTCCTAACTTTCCCAGTCTCAGCCCTTATTTCCTACAGTTACATTTCCAGCGCCAGCAGCTCTTGGGCATTTCTAAAAAACTATAATTGCTTCCAGGGAGCATCAGAGACATCCAGGTGTTCGGGGACCTGGCTCCACTGAAGGACCTCTCTGGGTTAATGCCTGCCAAACATTTACCTGCGCCTCCTCCAAAAAAGACAGGCTCACAAAACGAAGAGGGATACAGGCGGGGTATATGAGGTTTTGAAAAGGGAAGGAGCGCGTAAAGCCAACGCTGTTTGTATGTGTGGATGCGCGAGTGTGCGTGTTTATCAGTGCCGTGCAGATGGGTGGCAGAGTGCCTCTTGCAGCCAAATGATTCAGTATGCTAATGAGTTGTTATCTGCGCCGCTGCAGGAACAATATACTGTCTTTCTCACAGTGGGAATCCAGCCTGCCGGGAACAGATTACACACTGCACACGCCGCCAAGGTAGTTATTTATATTTTTCCACACAGGCTGGAGAAGTTGCGTAAATGCGCGCGCACACATATACACAGATAGGGCTATAAACAAACAAGCCAAATAACATTTTAACATAGGCTACATACACACACAGTCCCAGCGCAAGCAGAGGCGTAAATAATGTGGGCACTTGGAGTACATTTACGTCCTTCACCAGTAGATGGAGTCGTCACTGGTTTCCATATAAGTTAGAACTTTGCCCGTATTTGACAAATATTGATTAATTAATTATTAATTATTATTATTATTATTTTTTATTTTTTTTACAAAGTTTGCATTTAGGCTACAACAAGTTTGGTATGAGTACATATACTCATTATTCTCATCATAATACATGTTAAATCACAGTATTTTGCAGTTGCAATAATAGCCTACTCTGTGCAGCCTACGTGTGCAGGCAGCAGCCTTCTATGTGCAGCCTACTGTGTGCAGGCCACTGTGTGCAGCCTTGTTGCAGGCCACTTTTCTGTTGTGATGTTTAAACCAAAATATTATTCAAATAAAACACTTAAATATCATATCACGATATATATAAGGGTTATTTCCTTATAGACTATACTTAAAACTTATGAACTATACTTACTATTTTAAATATCATGTTTGGCCTATTTACAAACGAAATAAGATTCCATATAAAGGACTTAAGCTGATGTAGCTTAATTACAGACCTAAATGCAAGATAAAAAAAAAATAATAAATAATAAAAAAAAAAAAAAAAAAAAAAAAAAAAAAAAAAATAATAAAAATAATAATAATAATAATAATAATAATAATAATAATAATAATAATAAATAATAATAATAATGATAATAAAAAGCTGAAAATAACCCAGTGTATTCTGTTTGAGGTCAAGGACAAATATTATGTAGAGCATAAAAGAAAAATCTGGGATGCTGTGGATTTTGTTTGCATTATATCGTTTACTGAAGTATATTATATCGGTTACTGAAGGGTATCAAAAGGACTTGCATCATTTCTTGCTTATTTGACACGCACTACATGCATAGATGGACATGTGGGAGTTTTGTGGGATGTTTTGTGGGGTGTTTTTTATCCCAGTGTGTATAGTCTTGGCAGATCAGATTTCACTATTTCTCTCTCCCTCAGCCCTCACACTGCCGCTGTGAGCAGAGCGTCGTCTACTTTTGAATGGTCTGTTTTTATAAAATATAACCAAATCCACATTTTACCGTTGGCAAGCCTTTGTAGCTATCGGAATGTCTATTTGTTAGATAATTCACAAAATGGCCAATATGTAAATTAAAGTTGAATTTAAATTTAAAGAGTATTCACATAATGTGAAGCAAAGTGAATTGAGACCATTACGTGGTTAGATATCTGACCCCCTCTAGCGGTTATTCATGGTAGTTACAGTTCCCAAAGTTATTTTAGGTTCATAAACAGATGCAAGACAAAAGTGATGCAAGTTAACTTTATTGCAGTGCAAAGTACATAAGAGACACAGAAGCAAAGCAGTCTAATAGGAGAACTATCTTTTGGCGCAAGTGAGGAAGCAGCAAGCGTCATAACTATGACTCTAATCTAAGAGCATTTGGAGGTGAAACTGTCAGAGGTTTTCTAAAGCAATGGGCTTGTCCTTTGAGTCGGGGTAGAGCAGGAAGCCAGAGAACGTGCTGTCATCTTCACTGCTGGAGTAGATCCCATTCCAGTCTCTCAGAGTCTCCAGCCACACCTGGTCGCCCTCGCTCAGCTGCAGTAGGACTAGATTAGAGGCCTGGTCAATGTCTTGGCCGTAAAGGGAGTCCCGTGTTCTCAGCTTTCTTATACCATTGACCACCAGGGCAGCCCGAACAGGCCTGTTTCTGACTGTAATGTGGTACGTGAAAAGGTAGACCCCAGGGTGGGTGACATTGAACTTGCTGAGGGCTGGGTCCCAGTGGCCCTCCCCATTATAGAAAACCTTATCAAACTTCACAGGGACTCCAGGTGGAGGAAAGGACCGACTAGGAAACAGGCCCACACTAAAACCAGAGCGGACTGGTTCCACACTCTCTCCAGGAGGGCCTTTAGGACCCCTTGGTCCTCGCACACCTTTGACCCCCCTCTCCCCCCTCTGACCAGGCATCCCCCGTCCTCCTGGTGGGCCTGGAGGACCTCGAGCACCTGCATCCCCCTTTGGTCCCGGAGGGCCTGAGTCTCCTCTGTCTCCCTTCAAACCCTCAGTCCCATTGAGCCCCATTTCACCTCTAACTCCAGGGGGTCCTGGGGCTCCCACATCCCCTTTAGGGCCCATAGCACCCAGCAAACATTCTCCTTTGAGTCCCTGGTCACCTTTCAGGCCTTTTAGCCCAGCCAGCCCCGGAGGACCCATGGGGCCTTCTTGCCCCGCGATACCTTTAGTCCCATTCTGACCAGGTTCACCCCTTTCTCCTTGGTCTCCTTTCAAACCAATGGCACCACGTTCACCTTTTTCTCCTTTGGGGCCAGGATCACCTGTTTTAGAAGACAAGACAAATGTAGAATACCATAAATTCCGGACTACAGAGCGCACCTGATTAAAACCTGCATGCTTTAATTTTAGGGGGAAAAAAATCTATAAGCCACACTGCACCATAAGCCGCAGCGGTTAAAAACTGGAAAAAAGTAGCGGCTTGTAGTCCGGAAAATACGGTAGGTACTTTATCTATTATATTTTTTGGACCCCACCTGCATATATTAGTTTGAGCTGTATACAAGAAATGTAATTTATAACATTTACCTATCTCTATGTAGACACACAGGTGACATACCTTCCACCAGAAAAGTTACATAATGCACCTTTAGGACTAATGTAAAGATGGAAATATACATTAGTTGTCCTCAACTGCAAAGTGTATTTGAGTATCTTGAAAAGTACTATATGAGATTTTTGTGTAATATTATTATTACATGTATCTGTCAAATATCACAGAGCAGACCAGGGGGTTGATATATCCAGGAGTACAGACTGTATAACGTGTGGTGTATGTGTGTACTGTCTGTGTATTGTCATACCTTTTTCTCCTTGTTTTCCTGGAATGCCCTGGAGCCCAGGCAGGCCCATAGGTCCCTGGTCACCTTTTTCACCTGTAGTAGTTGTGATAAATAAAGCGTAGAAAATGATATCCAAAAAATACTTAAATAAAACAGTGCTTTGCAAAAAGGGAGACAAGGATAAAGTGAGGGAAAGGGACAGACATGAGTCAAAGGCTTGTCTGCTGCTAAGCTCCGATGTACCTATGTCGCCATTGAGTCCGTTGGCTCCAGGAAGTCCTTCTGGGCCAGGCAGTCCTCTGAGCCCTGCCTCTCCCTTCTCTCCTGGTAGTCCTTCAAAGCAAAATCAAATCAGATGTGGTACAGATAACCTGAGAAAACTAAATTTACAATATGTGAAGATTTACCAGGTGGGCCTGCTTGCCCTGGGGGCCCCGGTAGCCCTGGATCTCCTTTGGGCCCCACAGGACCTTTCTCAGGTGGACAACACTCACAGAAGTTAAAGAAACATTCACTGTAGTCAAGAGTGTAGTTTGCGAGGGCGTTCCCGGCAGGTGCTGCAGCATCATTGTGGAAGCCTGTGGGGTAAAGCTCACTGGAATATGTTGTACTGTCAGTTGCTGACAGAGTGTATGAGTCTGTCATCACATCAGTGGTCTCATCAGTGTGGCTGGACGGGGTGGTGGTAGTGGTCCTCCTGAAGCCTCCACTGCCCCCGGCTCTGGGGGGCTTCTTAGTGCTGTCTGCTTTGAGCCCTCGTGTGGTTTTGGCCTCAGAGATCTGCACAGCCATCAGCCCAACCAGAATACACACAAGGAGGAGGAAGTGGACGCGGGTCATTCTGAGATGAAAGTCAAAACGAACTAAAAAAAAAAAAACAATATCATGCAAAGAGGAAGATCCAGTAAATTGAGAAAACTCTTATCCTCCCATATAAATGAGAGTAGTCCAGGTTTACTGATAATGTAGCACAGGTACCTGCTGCTGTGTTCATACTTCATCCATTGCCTCCAGCTCATGATCAATGGAGCCCACTCCCTTATATTGCCAGTGAACAAAGACAGCACACTGTAGGTTATAGGGTAAGGTGGGTTGGCAACTGCAGATTATATGACTCCTGAGGGATATACTACAAAGCTGGCTGTATTTGCCACAAGACTTTGTGATATGGGATATGATTCCTGTGTCAGAGAGGGTTCATGCTCAGTGCATGGTGTTGTTTTCACACACCTCTGATTTGTACACAAACACACTATAAATATAAGATTACCAAAAAGAAAGACACCTTCACAACATAGAGACACAGCGTGTTCTAGTACTTTCAATCATTTGTAAGTTCATCACCTTTGAGTGGCCAAGACATTTGGGAAAGCTTCAAAGCAGAAAATGGATCACCACAAACCCAACGGAGCAGATCGATGTCCCAGAACCTGGAAGGCATCAATCCACCTTTTCACCACATTGGCTCTAGAACTCTAGAAAACCAATCAGGTAAATGTTCTTGATCTTGATGAATGCACATTCTGTATTTTAGATGTGTGTTTTTTTTTAAATGTCTACATTAAAAGTTCACTATGCAACTTTTCTGGTATAGCACTAGCATCTCCATGGAGGCCAGCAGGTGACATCATCTTATTATTTGGCCAGGAATGTTCCTCAGTATAGCAATTAACTTATCTTTTTCTTTCTTTCTTTCTTTCTTTCTTTCTTTCACAGCACTGACATTTCATCCATAGAGACATCTCCATAGAGACATGCAGGTGGCGGACCATCCAAACGGAAAAGTTACATATTGCACCTTTAAATCACTTTTATTTATTTGCTATAGGCAATACATGTAAAGGAAGTCATTCATTCATTCATTCATTCATTTCTATTTGAAATATGGTCAATGCTTCCCATATGTTGCTTTTAATCAAGAAAAAGACGAAGGATTTTGTCAAAGGTGTTAAAATGAACAGGCATAGGCAATTAGAAAATGTTACTTAAATAAACAAAACAAAACAAAACAAAACAAAAAAAAACCCTAACGTGCAAAATGAAATGAGACGCCTGGGGGCGCTGCTCGCAGTTTTTAAAGCAGGTGACAAACTGCCCAGAATGTTCCAGTTTATTTTTATCTAACTGACCAAATGCTGCGTTTACAGTGGGACGGTCACTGGATCAAATCAACACGGGACTAAAGGCGCTGGGCTCCAGTTTACATCAGTTCTCGATGTTTATCACACAGATGACATCATCCATTACCGCTGCGCCATTGGTGCGAGTGCTGTGCGCATCAGTCACCCGAGTCTGCAGCTGCGCACTTTTGTCAACGATCCTTTCCAGCCAGTATCAAGCTGTAGTAGTTTCAAAATGCTGCATCCTTTTAGAGTTTCAAAATAAATGTCCCAAACCGTATTACAGTGGCATCACATATGTGCACGTTTTATGCAAAAACAAAGGCATTTCCGGTTTGTATTTATCTCATCGTTCGTGGTTTGGCTTGTTTTCATTGCTGAAGAGGACGTGTGTGGATGTTTCTGAATTTGACGCGGAGAAAATTGACTCAGCTTTGAAAGAACAGGTCCTTTACTCCAGGAGGACACCTCGACCTCCCGGAGGTGATTTGGAGGTTGTAGCTCGTCCCGTAGCGTCCGGAGGACAAAGTCACCGTCCTACAATGGACTGACTGCGGGAGATCACCTCAGCTCCTTGAGTGAGCCTCGTAATGCTGCAGGAGGAGCAGATGAGAGGAGCCATCCAGCCCGGCGCTGTGCGCTCCGAGGTGCGCGCTGCGTGCGACAAATGTTGAGAGTGAACCTAACAGCAAGGTGCTAAATCTACTCGATATGGTTCTGTAAACGGATGGAGTGAACTGAGCAAAGAGGGAGCAGACAGACCGCCGCCTGGTGCGTGTGATGATAGGAGACACAATGACACTCTTGTCTCTCCTTGGTCGCATCATGCGTTATTTCCTCCTCAGGCCGGAGACTTTGTTCTTGCTGTGTATAAGTCTGGCTCTATGGAGTTATTTCTTCCACACGGACGAGGTGAAAACCATCGTCAAATCCAGTCGGGACGCCGTGAAGATGGTGAAGGGAAAAGTGGCCGAGATGATGCAGAACGACCGTCTGGGAGGCCTGAGTGTGCTGGATGCAGAGTTCTCCAAAACATGGGAGTTCAAGAACAACAATGTGGCCGTTTACTCTATACAGGGCCGGAGAGACCACATGGAGGACCGTTTTGAAGTGCTCACTGACATCACCAACAAGAGCCATCCATCTATATTTGCAATATTTGACGGGCATGGAGGAGAGGTATGCTTCAGGCTGCATCACTCACAATTATTGTGTTTTAAGTAGAACGTTTAATGTGGCTGAATAGGTCCCCATTAAAACACAACTGGTAAAGCACCAGACACTTGTGTTGGCAGAGAACAGCCTTTAAACCACTTTGTCCAAACCCCCTTCATTTTATGGTGCCTGTGAGATGTCTTGGGACTCTGCATTTAAGTCTGTGGGTGAGGGGTTGTTCCCCTTTATGTTTATGGTCACAGGCTATAGTCTTATTTTGGTGGCCATCTGGCATTTGCTGTTTCTGAGAGGTTCTGTTGCAGTTATTACATGTCTTTCTTGTTTTTAAGACAAGAATAAAAGTGAGTAAAAACACAGATGCTTTGAAATGTTGGGATGTACCCCGATAGAACTTGCCCTCATCTTGAATATAGATAAATACAGAATAAGGAGGAGGAGTTGATTTGTTGGACGTTTTTTTTTTCAATTATAATCATTCTAGTGCATAATGTTCTTCTCCACTCACACCATAACATACATTTTGCTGTACTGTCACACCAAATATGGACAAATGGTTCCTCCTTCTCTGTTTTCTCTGGGCCTAAAAATATTTAGGGAATATGTAAGAAGTGATAAATGGCCTAGTGGCGATGAAGCATTTCAAATGACAGGAAATAAGCCAGTTGAACCTAAGCAGAACAATTGTATTAATTTTCATAATCCATCCATTTGAGTTTTTAATCTTGCATACACTGATTCTTGTGCCATTTGGCACTTCATAAAGGAAATTATTGGAATGCACATTCATCAACTTTTTATTGCAATGTATCACTGTCTCACTGACTTTAGACAGATAGTATCTACAAAAGAATGTAACCAGAGTGGAACTGTCAGGGACAGCATATAGATGTTAAATTTAATATTACAATTCTGATTAAATTGCACTAAATATTATCCATAAAATCACAATTTTAAGGCTATATTTCTATCAGACTAATTAAGAAGGAGTAATATCCTGAGTACTAAAAACTACAATGTCCAGTCAGATTTGACATAGTTTTGAGGAACTGCCTGCGCATTCGCTTGGCCTGCAGACAGCAAGCTGGGGGCCCTGGGATTAGCACTGAACAATCAGATTCTCGCTTTGCAGTTGATTGACAGGCCAAAAGCAGCCTAGTGCATTGGTGTGGCCCCACCCACGTCTCCTCGCAGGCCTGCGCTTCTCCTGTGGTGTGACTGAAGCCACCACCAGCTGGCACCTCACTCTGTTATTTGTATTAAAAGTTAATTGATGGCTAGCTTGAGCTGCGTTTCACTTTTATCGGAGTTTAAGGACAAGAAATAATGAGAAGATCCTTTCGTTAGGATTTTCCCTTTGGACTAAATATGGAATTTATTTTCAAAGAGGAACTATCTGTGCTTACTGTCTAAGTTTTCCTGAAATGTTCAGAAGCGCATCTAAAAACAAACTGGCTACTAACAAGGGATTTACCAACACTCAAACCTCACGGAACGGAGCACAGCATGAATGAACTGTTGGATTACACATTGCCATTTGGCAAGTGCCAAATAAACTCTGAGCAGGAACAGCGAATGTGTGTGTCTCAAGTGTAACACTGTAGTGTGTGTTATAATGCCATGCCATCTATACACAGTCATTAGGATTAGAGCTAATGAGATAACACAAAGGAAAACTGTGTTGTTTGTTGATGTGTATGCTCTTTCCTATCGGCATGTGTGATCATAAGGTTGTATCAATGAGCTATTTGACGGGAAGGTGTCTGGAGAATGTGCTCGGTCGTGGTGCTCGTTTATATGCATTTGAGCACTAAGGTCGTTTTCATACTGCCACTTGTTAGGTCGACATAAAGAGAATTAGCTCAAGTCTGTCTGCGCAGGTGAGCCTGGGACTGTCTGCTCAGGTGAGCCTGGGACTGTCTGCTCAGGTGAGCCTGGGACTGTCTGCTCAGGTGAGCCTGGGACTGTCTGCTCAGGTGAGCCTGAGTCTGTCTACCCAGGTGAGCCTGAGTCTGTCTGCCCAGGTGAGCCTGAGTCTGTCTACCCAGGTGAGCCTGAGTCTGTCTGCGCAGGTGAGCCTGGGACTGTCTGCTCAGGTGAGCCTGAGTCTGTCTACCCAGGTGAGCCTGGCTCTGTCTGCTTAGGTGAGCCTGAGTCTGTCTGCTCAGGTGAGCCTGAGTCTGTCTGCTCAGGTGAGCCTGGCTCTGTCTGCGCAGGTGAGCCTGGCTCTGTCTGCGCAGGTGAGCCTGGCTCTGTCTGCACAGGTGAGCCTGGCTCTGTCTGCGCAGGTGAGCCTGGCTCTGTCTGTGTGTCATTCAATAAGCTTTTTGTCCTTCGCCACCAGCGTGTACAGTCCTCGCGGTGTATTTAGCCACAGGTGAAAGAAAAAACAGGCTTGCTTGCTTGCTTCCCCCAGTATGCGGTGGTCTTTTCTTTCACTTGGAGGAGGTGTGGTGGCTGAGGAGAGAAAGCTTTTGGAAGAAATGTAGGCAGACCCAGGCTCACCTGTGCAGACTGAGATAGGTGGAGATGTGTCACTGATGTTAAGTTGAACCAAATGTGTCAAACAGTAGCACTACAGCGCCCATTCATAGAAATGTACGGGATTCGAGCACTTTTTTCAATTGCAAGCACTT
This sequence comes from Periophthalmus modestus, assembly GCA_019594935.1. NCBI lineage: Eukaryota > Metazoa > Chordata > Actinopteri > Gobiiformes > Gobiidae > Periophthalmus > Periophthalmus modestus. Next base: position 5,334,263 of record JAIEZT010000026.1, on the reverse strand, counting down.
CTGCTGTCACCGCAGACTGCGTAGGTTGGCCTGAGGTCAGCCGAGTTCACATCGCAATCACCCCACTCCAGAGGGCGAGTGGAGCCGCTCCGAGACCTCCTTTTTCAAGCAATCTCAGAGCCGCTGTTTACTGTGGTCCAGAGTGCGATGGCTGGGTTCACACTGGCCCAAGCACCGCTTTCGGAGCGAATGCTGTTTTAAATCAACCTAGGTAGTGTCAGTGTGAAAACGACCTAAAATATGTGAAAACGACCAAGGATGTCAGCACTTAGCGTAGTTTAATTAACAGTGGATGTGTATATTCAGTGCGGCTCATGTTCCACTTGCATCGAAAACTGGTTGGTTTAAATCATGTGTCTGGGGCTAGTCCTGCCTCTAGTGCATCTCTACAGGTATGTGCACCTCTGCAGGTATGTGCACCTCTGCAGGTATGTGTACCTCTGCAGGTATGTGCACCTCTGCAGGTGTGTGCACCTCTGCAGGGTGTGTGCACCTCTTCAGGTATGTGCACCTCTGCATGTATGTGCACCTCTTCAGGTGTGTGCACCTCTGCATGTATGTGCACCTCTCAGGTATGTGCACCTCTGCAGGTATGTGCACCTCTTCAGGTGTGTGCACCTCTGCATGTATGTGCACCTCTTCAGGTATGTGCACCTCTGCAGGTATGTGCACCTCTGCAGGTATGTGCACCTCTGCAGGTATGTGTACCTCTGCAGGTATGTGCACCTCTGCAGGTGTGTGCACCTCTGCAGGTGTGTGCACCTCTTCAGGTATGTGCACCTCTGCATGTATGTGCACCTCTTCAGGTGTGTGCACCTCTGCATGTATGTGCACCTCTTCAGGTATGTGCACCTCTGCAGGTATGTGCACCTCTTCAGGTGTGTGCACCTCTGCATGTATGTGCACCTCTTCAGGTATGTGCACCTCTGCAGGTATGTGCACCTCTGCAGGTATGTGCACCTCTGCAGGTGTGTGCACCTCTGCAGGTGTGTGCACCTCTGCAGGTGTGTGCACCTCTGCAGGTGTGTGCACCTCTGCAGGTGTGTGCACCTCTGCAGGTATGTGCAGGAGTTGTATGGCTGTGTATGGTCCCTTTGGCATTTTTACTGATAGTTGATAGTAGAGTGTCTGAAGTCCTAGGTCCTAGGTTTATCTGTGATATTCAGATCGATTATCTTCATTTTCTGACTATTGTAGCTTGTACCGCTCTTATAAGGTTGGATACACCTTCTCATTCACTTTTCACGTTTTCTTTTTTTACTACTTTCTGCATTGCAGAGATGCACTGAGACATAATATATGAAGCCTGATGTATGGAATTATGGTGCAGAAAAAAGTTATTTTTATATTTTAGATTTCTCAAAGTAGCCTGCTTTGTTACAACACTGCAAACTGGCCTTCTCCCAATGAGCTCTGTGATGAAGTCACTTGAAATAGTTCACTTCACCATTGTGCCTTGTCAGGGCCATTTAGTGGAATGCCAAGAGTGTGCAAAGCACTGATCCAAGCAAAGGGTGGCTTTTTGAAGGATCTAAAATATAAAACATTTCTTGACTCTTCTTGACTTTTGTGCAGTCTCACAACCTTTGAAACCTTTTCTACCTTGGGTTGTTTTCACACGTTAATGCATTCTCTGGACTGACTTTAGCACACACTAGATTTAGTTCTGTTTACTTCACTTTTAGGTCAGCCTTCTTGACGTACACCCGTACACATCATTAGACACTACACATCATTCACCCCAGATGGGCCCATGGGCCATGTGAGAGTCCATCAGCTGATTGCGAAACTTATTTCCAAGACAGTAAGCTTCAAGCCCCGCAGATAATTGTGCACACGCTCGCTTCCCTGGTGCTGCGCATGGTGGTTCACTCTAGGAGCGGTGTGCTTGGGCTTACATTGAAGCATACATGTTTAGAGAAGTAAACATGAGTTACAGACATCTATTAACAAAAACAGTAACTCTTTGTATTCTATCATCTTGTTTTTTCCCAGGCTGCAGCAGATTTTGTGAAGGCTCACTTGCCTGATGCTCTGAAGCAGCACCTGCAGGCCTTTGAGAAGGAGAAGAGAGACAGTGGGCTCTCCTATGCTAGTATCCTGGAGCAGCGCATCCTGGCTGTGGACCGCGAAATGCTGGACAAGCTCTCTGCCAGCCATGATGAAGCAGGTCAGAAGGGAGGGGGTATGTCTGACACTACCTACTTTTGGAATTATCAAAGCATGTTTCACTTAAAATAACTGTCTCAAGCTGTGCCTCTACAATTTAATTTTAAAAATGTAAAACAATTTATTTAAAAAATCATAAAACAGTTTTTCTATGATGTTGTTTGTGTCCGGTTTAAATTACAAAGAAGCTTGTCCAGTACTGTATGTATTAAGAGCAACAAGTTTTATTGAATTTAAATGTACAAGACTGATGTTTAAAAATGTTACATCTTTAAAAAAAAAAAAAATTTTAGTTAATGTAATTTAACATGCCTGTTTCTCTGCTTTTGTTTTACTTTGTATTCTATCCACAGGCACCACCTGCTTAGTGGCCCTACTGTCAGATAGAGAACTCATTGTAGCAAATGTTGGCGACTCCCGCGGTGTGTTGTGTGACAAAGATGGAAATGCTGTTGCACTGTCACATGATCACAAACCATATCAACTCAAGGAGCGCAAAAGGATCAAGAGAGCAGGTATGACAGGGGAATAGCCGGGAGACTAGCATGAATAGCATCCATTAACTAGTAGAAACTAGTAAAGTTTCAAAGCTTAACTTTCAATATTTTAACAATTATTCATCCATAGTGACTAAAGAAACAGACTGAGTATTAAACTTTCTACTATAACAATAAAAAAAATATTCAAAACTTAAATTCACCTTTTATTCTAGGAATGATCAACATAAAAATAGCTAAAATTTTACAATAGATTTTTTTGTTTTCATTTCACCTGACATGTACAGCTTTAATGCCATCTGGTGGTTAATATGTAAACAGCACCTTACATAGCAGCTCACTATATTGAGAAATTTCAAATTTAGACTCCACAAATAAAAAGTCTGACCTAGTCTGACCATTGCATTAAATCCTTATTTTTCTAATTTGCATCGGGTTATAATGGAACTCATTTGTGTATTATGTAGGTGGCTTCATCAGCTTCAATGGATCGTGGAGAGTCCAAGGAATTCTGGCCATGTCCCGTTCTCTCGGTGATTATCCCCTGAAAAACCTAAACGTTGTCATTCCTGATCCTGACATCATGACGTTTGACCTGGATAAACTCCAACCAGAGTTCATGATCCTAGCCTCTGACGGTCTGTGGGATGCTTTTAGTAATGAGGAGGCTGTCCGATTTGTCCGCGAGCGCTTGGATGAGCCACACTTTGGCGCCAAGAGCATTGTTCTCCAGTCCTTTTATCGGGGCTGTCCAGATAACATCACTGTCATGGTGGTGAAGTTTAAAAGTGGGGCAGGTGGTAGCAAAACAAGTGAGTAGAGGTAGAAGAGATTACGCCAGTATTTTCTTCATCTGAATGACGATGGAGTAGCACAGGTTGGTGTGAATTAAAAAAAAAAAAAAACATAAATAAAAACAACACAAAATACCATCTGGTTGTGTTAAGGGAATTTAGCCTCATAACAGACCCTTAACCTGATAAGATGTTGTACAGGTGCATTTAAATACACTGGAATATGATGGGTTAGTCAATATTTCAGTAGTTACATTAAAAGTGAAGCTCATTTTTTTGTTAATTTCTTCTGGTTTATTTGTGTAAAGTAAATGGTAGTGTTGGACCTTAGGCAGGGTATATCCAACATAGTAACTAGCAGAAAAGACTCATTCAATATGTCCACTTGAAACTTACTCAATGTTTTGTGTAAAGAAATGAGTTTTACTTTTTGGACTACTGGAATAATTCTCTTCCGTTACATTCTTGTTTATTATTGAACCAGCATACACTAGATTATGATTGCAATGTTACCTACTGTACATGCACATGAATGGTACAGCTACTCTGGGCAATTTCCTGTTATTTCCATATAACAGACTTCAAACTAGTGCCTATAAAGATACATATAATTGAGGGACTTTCATTTTGTGGATTTAGTGGGCACCTAAACTTGCTAATTGAAATCTGTTTGGCTTGGATTTATCTTTGTATTGCAAATACTGATACACTTAATGAGTATCAAAATGAATAATGCACAGAATACGATACTCGATGATAGAATGCATGGACTGCAATCACACAAAAATGCACTTTTTATTTGTTGGGAATGGAACTTTTTTACATCAAAACTATAATGTAAACAAGATCCCCAGCAGGGGGTTTACCGTGTATGTAAATCTGCTTTAGCAGTTTTTTAAATGTGTTCCAGGCATGTGCAGCACTCCATCACATAGCTACAGTAGTATTTCAACTTTGAATACACAACTACAATGAAGTAATATGGCACTGAATTGTACGCTTGTTTCTTGTGGGGCGAATATGAAGCAATACAGTAAAAGCAATGATCTGTTATGGAAAATTTGACTTGATTTACACTGTTTTGTCATTCATGTTAAATACTGTGTTCTATGGAGTTTGTTTAGAATACGATTTTTATTTAACTGTTTGCCTAATGCCTTAGTTATTGTTGAGTTTGTGGATATGTCTGTCAAGGTGTTTTTGTTATATTTTACTTGATCAGAATAAATAAAATGGACACTTGTGAAATTATCTTGCCTTCTTTACTTCTTATGCATTATCTGTAGTTCTGTGAAAACTGGAATCAAAATTTCAAATCAAAAAACATTATTAGAGAAGATTAAGATGGTGTCCTCTGCTTCATTGCATTGCAGTGTCAGTGTGGGTGCATTATAATAGAATAGGCCAAATGAGCCATGTGATGACAAATTACTCCCATAGTTTTTGTTGGTGGTCAGTGCCTCTATTCCTATGTCCTCATCATTGGGCATAATAACAGCACTGACTAATGCATTTCCTGTACACTCCACAGTTTAACACCTCCGGGAACGTGCGCACGTGTCATGAGCCTCCAGGAACCATCCATAAGTGTCCATCAAGTATAGGTCAACAACCACAAGAATGCAGTCGTTAAAGAATGCTCAAGTGGCGCCTGATTTGTTGCGGGACATTGACGCAAATAACACCAAGGCTCTTTAGGCTAAATTTGGATCTCACTCAACGTTTGGTGACGGTCTAAACCAGGTGGACGCGCTCAAAATAGTACTGCTCCACATGCCAAGAAGCAACTACAAGTTACACCCTTGCATTAAGTTTGGTACGTCAACGCGTTGCTTTATGGGAAATCATTACAACCATCTCCTTGACCTCGACACATTATAAGTCAGGACTGGACAGAGGCAAACCCACACACCACGGACTGTACGCAGAGCAAGTCCACCGACAACATTTGAGTATAAAGAATTCTATAGTTGATCATGGGACAGCAAGGCTCCAAATCCTCCGTGGAGGCGAGAGTTGTGTTTCAGCGCGTTCGCCCCGGGTCCCCGCGGTAGAATGGACGAATCATCAAGTCCCATTTCTGTTAGGATCCAGAAACGGGGGGACTGCAGATCTGGAAGTCCAAATTTCTCTGCTTGGGTCCAGACCCCGGAAAACTGCTGGTCCCAGTACCGAAGTGAGCCCGATGGGCTGGAGTACGTGATGGATAATCCTACAGGGGGCGTGTGGGTCAAGTCCAAAGAGCGATGGACTCGATCCTGAACAATCCGTAACTTTCTAGTTGATAAATATCAATCATGTGTGTGACGTGAGCCGATGTGTGGCGCAGTATGTTGAGCGCATATGACGCAGCGGATGGATCAGTCTGCGGTGATTGCGCATCGCGGCGCGCCGGAGCCGGCATAAAAGAAAGTTGGTCTGATCACTGGGATTTCTTGTTTAAGTCTGTTTAAGACAACCAGTGTAGGACTAGAAATGGTCATTTGGAAGTGATTCACGGACAATGATTTCGATCCCTCTTCCTTTTTGGAAACATTTTTATTTATTTAATTCCTGTTGTCTTATTAAAACGCCAGGAATATTATTTTTAGTATGTATTTGAATAAGACAAGTGTAGTGGGATGGGGGGGGGTCCTTGAAAACCTGCCCGACTCTGCTCTCTAAATAGACGTGGCTCTCTGACTCAACAGCCATCATCTGATTTTGTGAATACAACACTATAGGCAATTGATTTGCGTAACTCATTTGTATTAAATGACATTAGTAAATGTGCAAATGTCGTTAAAGTTTATGTTACTTGTTCATGTGTGTTGAGAGCGAGTTTTCAGGGTTATAAAAACAATGCTGATTCTGTAATATTTGGTTACTTATTTGCCATATTGCCAACCAAGCCTTATGCAGTTACTATAGTCTGATTTTTTTAAGCAAAATCAGAAAAAGAGCAAATGAACTGAGATAAGTTAAGACCAAGCCGTTTTTATTAACTAGGCTACGATAGAAATGATACATAATATTGCGTTTAAAATTACAATAAGGGATGCCTGCCATTTTATTTATGTATTTATTATTGAATTATTTATTTATTGTATTTGGGCAGTTTTTACTTGCATTACCCAAAATGTATATAATATGTGCAGTTGTAGTGGAACAATTGTGCGTGAAAAAAACACGCCATGAGCAGGACATGGAGTTAAACCACTCCATATGAAGCCTGTTAATGCAAAAGTTGATTAGTGATGCAAACTTTGGCCTCTGGTGTGGCTCTTTATCAGTTGGATCACTTGGGAGCTATGGGACTAATACATCATCTATTAAAACAAGGCAAACGCAGTGCGCAAACACAAAGAGGAGGAAGTGGAGAAGTTTTAGCCTTGAGCTTGAACATTTCGCGATCCTGAGACATGGGCCAAAACGCGTCCAAATTACCAGAGGCTCGTGTTTTGCTTTTGGGTCTGGACAATGCTGGAAAAACCACTCTTCTCTACAAACTCAAACACAACATCTGCGTAACGACCAGTCCCACCGTAGGTTTTAACGTGGAAACGATGGAGGCGAGAAAAAACAACAAGAATATCACCGTAACCATGTGGGACGTGGGCGGACAAGGCGCTATGAGACAGCACTGGGACAGTTACCACCAGGACACCGCGGCCATCGTGTTCGTGGTGGACAGTTCGGACCGGCGACGCTTTAAGGAGGCAAAACATGAGATTGAAAAGACCCTGAGCAGTGACCAGCTGCGCGGACGTCCTCTGGTAGTGCTGGCCAACAAACAGGACGTAGATAACTCGATGACCGCCTCGGAGATAAAGAATAACCTCAGCATAAGCAAGTTGTGCGCGGACCGGGACTGGTTCGTTCAGCCGTGCTCTGGGTCCACGGGCTTCGGGGTCGAGGAGGCTTTCACTCGGCTGGTCAGCATGATTAAACTCTCCCACGTCACTGGAGTCAAGAGCAACATCAAGGAAACGGTGAAATCCATCAGAAGTGGGAGTAGATTGTAGACTTTGACAGTGACTGCACATTCTTCCAAACCGTGGCGTATAAGCTCAACATTAGGCACAGCTTTACTTAATGTATAGTTTATGTTTGGATGTCTTAAATAGACACATGAGAAATGTAACCCTTAATGATGCACTGATGGAAAAAGAAGGCAAGCTGACTGGAATGGGAGAGGAAAGACTGTGCATATATTATTTAAAAGAGTTGATCGATTAACTTAAACGTATGCAATAAATGTATGTTGTTTTAATTATTTAACAAAGGGTCTATGTCTCTTTATTTCACAATAAAATATACTTTTCAGACTACAGTGAGCATTACAAGCGATTCAACTATTTATACAGTTTAAGAATGCAGTGTCCCTTGTTGTACGCGGGACTCACGTATAGTCTCTTCATAAGTTGGGAGCCGTTTAAGATCCTCATATGAGGGTAATGGAGCGCTCAAAGCTGGACTTCGCAGGCTGTCGGGCGTGTAACTCTCCATGAGCATCTCCTGGGAGGCGGCAGCCGTGGGGGGACCGTTATATGGAGCTGAGAGTTGCCTGGACCTGGAGCACAACATTCTCTGCACGAAATACCCAAACGCAAACAGCAGTAACATGATGAGAACGCCAGAAAGTTTCCGAGTGACCATGGCGATACTGTAGTAAGTGTTGTCCACGAGCTCCTTGCAACAGGTCACTATGGTGGTGTCATTCCCTCGCACGCAGCACACTTGCTCATCACGGCAGATGTTCAGTCCACATCTGCGTATTCCCAGAACCAGTTTGCGCGCAAAACAAACCAGCGTCAACACCGCAACATTTAGGCTTTTGTAAGAAAACATGATCCTCAAAAGACGATAAATCCAGCTTTGTTAAAAAGGAGACGATGAGAGTCAGGCAGCAGACATCAAAAGATCATTGGAGAGAGTGTGCGCAACTTCGGACCATCGTGAGGATAAAAAGTAGCAAAAAAAAAAATAAATAAAAAAAAAAAAATAAATAAATCCTTACTAGTTCACACAAAATGCAAATAAACTAGCTGTCACGGGCTCTGAATGGGCCAGCGCCTCCGATACATTATGCACTTGGCGGAGGTTTTGATGGCGCCAGTCCTCACAATAAGTCCAACATACGGGCTTATGCAAGTGTCATGAAAGTAAACAGGCGCCCAAGTCATCGACCAGTCCTGTTGGAAAGCCAGAATAGCTGTGATTCACTGTGGGAGTCGGGTTGAGAACAAGCAGTCTTCCAAACGTCATAGGGGGACGTTTCAGGACCACGGACAGCGCCACTCACACGCCCAGGAAGTCCAAGTCAGGGCGCTGTCTCATGCACTTCCCATTAGCAATCTGAATATAGCCTTGTCTATAATGTAGGGTCAACTAAAGCCAAAGCACTTTTTAAAAGGCTGTGCTGTCCATTTAGGATGATTGCACCAAACAGACTGAGACAGGGTAGCTTAGAAATGAAACATGAGAATTTACTTTCTTTTTTAATACTGAGAAACCAAGTGCCTAATATTTGTGTTTTGGGATTATACAAATTTTACACAGCTTGAAGAGACATATTGTCACAGTATAAGAAAATGCTGCATGTTTGAAATATTCATTTTATGATGTAGTCTAACACAGCGTCTAATCAATAACTGCAAATGAGGAGATTGTGGGTTGTAATGGACGAAAGTGCTGTCTAAAAGCATGTCTGCTTTTCTCTCTTCAAAACAGTAGTTATCATGTTAAATGTTATTTACAATGGTGAGGAGATGATGCAATAGTACAATAGCACAGATCTAGAGAAGTTTGAGTGCTTAAAACCACTGCTAATTAATCTGATTGCCAAAGCCATTTGCTTCATCCAAAAGATTACAGGAAATTGTAAAGGCTCAAGTATCGCCCCATAGCAAGCATCATGCAAACAATCCTGTTAAATGGTGTGTGGGAAAAACATTTTGACAGAACTAAATTTAAAATGAACCAAATGTAAGAGAATAGTGAATTAAAAGTATAAAAAATAACCCAGGAAGTTGACTGAAAACTTGCTTCAAGATGTCATTTTGATGTCATCAGCTCATTTGGCCTTTTGTCTGATAAATTTTGGTCTTTTGAAGAGGGTAGGATTATGAGGGGTCCAAGCTTGAGAGTCCCTAAAAAAATTGCAACATAGAATGATAAGAGGTTTTCTGCGTTACTGGACTTGGTTTATCTGTATGTCTCCATCTTTGATACCCAAATTCTCACCGCTAAAATTTAGGCATGCAAACTGCACAATTCAGCTATTATGTACATCTTTATAATTATAGAAAAATATCATTTAAATTACCTTTTCTTTTTGTCCCTTCCTTCATTACCCCAGTAGATGATGGAGGCTTTGGATGTATATTTTGAGGAGTTCTTGGGCGGACCATTATGTAATTGACTGGTTTTGATTTAAGCATTTTCTGGCTTGGCGCTCTTGGTGAAGTGACTGTGGGTGGTGCGCTGGTGGAAGTTTCTTTAATCGGATATGGAATCCCACAAGTCCTACAATCCTCGTCATTCCCGTCTGCAGAACGCCATCTAAAAACAGACAGACATTGTAACGGAAGGAAAGAAGTACTTTGAACATTGAAGGTACCTGTTGGCAATGAAAGAGCAGGCCCTGTGCTTTGATTTAACCAAAGTTGTAGCAGCAGTTAGGTGACAAGTGATATAAATCTGAAAAAAAAAAAAAAAAAAGAATTAGTACAATAAATGCATAATAAAATATAATGGGAAATCCACCTGTTTAGTATTTTCTTGGTAGAACTTAAATGCATCTAGTCGGAACTGAATCCTGTTATCCTCTGCTCTTGAGAGAAATCGTGCACTTGAGTTTGTTAGATAGGCATCAACAAGGCATCTAAAGGAAGTACACAATAACAAGCAATGTAATGCAAGAACAACAAAATGGCCTGGACATGTGCAAGAGGCTCACCCATGATGATCAATGAAGTCATATCGTAATGCTGCTTCTGCATCAGGAGTCACTGTAGCTACACAATGATCGACAAACACACGAAGAGGCTTGTGGTTTCCCAAGATGGATGATGCTTCAAAATAAATTGGATCACCCACATAATACGCATGCGAGTCTCTCTCAAACTGCCAGTCTCCTACAACAATGACAAAGAATGATAATGTTGTTGTTTGAAAAGTCAAGAGGATTTTTTCATTAACATGTTTTGGCTGCTACAGTTTCATTTATTCTTTATGTAACCAGCATAGTCCCACAGAGATTATTTTTAGGGGAGTCCTGGCCCTATTTCATATGTGTTTAGCAGTATGAGGAAGCATACACAAACATGAGGAGAACATGCAAACTCATTACAAATTGTTAGCCTTTGTTGCCTTAAGTATTTTATTGCTTTTGTAATAATGGCCTGGGGACTACTTAAACATACACTTTCAGTCACATCTTCTGTGAATATAGCAGTCCAATAATAATGAAAAAATCAGTCATTTCTTATATGAAGAATGCAGTCAGAAGCCTACCAGTCATCAGCGTCAGACTGAAATCCATCTGACTCTCAGCTGTGGTCCGTAAAACAAAAGGGGTCCATGTGGGGAACACGGAGAGGGAATTTACAGAATGAAACCTGGACAAAAAGAGTTTAAAAAAAATAAATAAATAAAGGTCTGTCAGCTTAACATGGCCTACTGTAGCTACTATAACCACACTGAACTTAACCTGTTATAATGACATTCAATTGGAATAGTTGCTTCTTCCAGTCTCAGTAGCCCCTCTGGTGAAGGTTTGGGGGCATAGACCAGCACATTAGAGTAGATAATCTTTTCTGATGGCTAGAAAACAGTAGGCTTTTTAGTAAATTACTGCTGTTACAGGTTGTGTAAGAGTTGAAAATATGATCATTAGGCCCCATCTTAAACCAATATATCAAATCATGATATTACTGCACAATGCAGCGCTTACTGGGTGTTTCACAGTGCCACAATCCATGAGGTGGGCCCGGATAGTGAACTCGCTCGGTCCTGAGGGCACCGCTTTGCAGCCGTATGGATTCATTTGTTCCTCCAAACCCAGGCGTAAGTGACTGCCCTCGACCACCAGGCCCGTGTTGAACATGTCCGCCTGAATGACCACCTCCAGAGAGTCAGGGTGGCACCTCACTGCCACAGCCCGGGGAGAGCTCTGAAGCTTTGTGCTGAGGAAAGGATCGTGAGCGTCGTTTTCCCATTTTTTCACATGAGACTGATCTGCTCCATGGTTGTACCTCTGGCATTTTGTCAGAGTAAATAGAACTAAAATGTTTATGGACCAGATTAAAGTTTTCACCATGTTTAGGTCAGTCCTTGGGGCTGTTTGAGTCTCCACAGGTGTGAGCCGCGGACCTTGATTAGAAACTGTCTCTGCGCCTGCGCCACATGGACGCGCACAGTCCAGGTCAGTCTGTTATTCTGAAATAAACACTCCTGACAGGACTGAATAAACTGGGAGTTGGTCTTCGCAGTGTAGCGTAGTAGTAATAACAGTGATGTAGCCTATAACGTGGTTTTGACCTAATTAGGTCATTGCTCTGTAGTGGGATACACGCGAGCTGGGGAAACTACACCACTCATAAAATTCTCTAGGGGGCGCCACAACAGCAGCAGTCGAGTTTGCTCGGCCAAAGGCCAATACCCGCTTCTCCATACTTCATTTCTGTAGAATACATACCGAGAGAACTAGTCTGAATCCCAGACATGGCCTCTGTGTGCACAGAGGATCTGCAGCAGCTCTTCAACTACACTCTTCATTCATATAAAGAAAAGAAAACAGCCCACCCCACTGTGAAATGAAACATTATGATTTTCATGTGCCTGACATTGTAAGGCCTGACTAATCAGAGGTGACAGAGTCATATCCTCTTCAGTTATGTCACTTAGGCTTTAATGACTTTTGTTGTGTGTGGCTTGTTTACGTCATTGTGCACTTTAGTTTTTAGTGCTTTTACTTGCCCAAAGTCTGACCACTATTTGTGGTGACTGCGTCATAGGTCTCTTCTCCCTCTCTTCACCACACTCTCAACCAGATCTCAGCCTATTTTCCACACATAACATGAAAGTATAAACTCTTTCAGTTGGCTCATAAAAATATTACTGAGCTGTGACTATTAATGAAATTAATATTCTTATATCCTTATCAGTCTTTTATTTGATTAGATTTTTTCAGAGTTGATGCCTCTCTGGATAACCTTAATAACTGAATAATAGTTGATACCAGCTAATCAAACCTGGGTATGACTTTCAAATCCTGTTAACATTCATATTCACACGATGTTTTGTCTTCTGTAAGGAGTTTCCATTAAAAGACATCTTCATTCATCAATGCAGCATTTTAAAATAGCTTTCTGTTTTTGTTTCTCACCAAAAATTAATGAAGTCATAAAATCTACACACATTTTCAGCAGACCCTTTGTAGGTCTTGGGAAAAAATTAAGACAAATGTATATTTTTCTATCTTTTATTTGATTTAAATAAATGTAGCAAAATAAACAATAAATAGTTTAAATAAATATGTTAAATACAACAATAATGTTGTTCATAAATAAGTCTACTACAAAAGTAGATGAGCACATCACAGATGTTACTGTTTAACCACCACATAGTCATTCGTTGTGCTCCCCAGAGTGCATGTATTCCAGAGCTCGGTTGATTGTGATAGTGCGGATGTGGAAGCCTTTCAGTTTTTTACACAGATTCAGTCTGTCGTCGTAGCTGCTTGAACTCTCAGAGGGCGACTATAAAAGACAACCATCAGCATTATTAACTGTGCGGTGAGTTATTCAAAGTATGTTTTAGTCATTATACCTTATTAAGGTCTTCAGGGAGAGTCCTTGAAAAGCAACCCTGTCAAAAACATGTACAAGGTTTGAACTCTTCACTAGTAGAGCAACAATAAAATAATAACATAAATGGTGAAAAGGCATGAGCTACCATCATGAGCTCTCTGAGCCTGAGAAGAACAGTGCTTCTGAGGAACAGGTCAGGGTCAGGATGGGCAGACAGGACTTTGTAGTAGTGATGCAGGTCATTCTCAATGTTGTCCATACACACCTCCTGGGGTCAGACAACATTAATAAAACCACAGTATCACCATGACTTAAAATCTCTCTATGTGAGCATAGTTTCATTTAACTTACCTGATTAAATTGTGATTTTATCACTCCAGAGCAACTTGTTCCCTGTGTAACACACAACACAGTGTTGTTAACAATACAGGCAAGTTTTATGATGAGAACAGCTTTTAGAACAGTAACTTCTTACATGAGGCGCACAGGCATATGCTGTGTCAGTCTCTGTGTTGAGGTCTACACTTTGTTGTGTGCAGTTGAATCCTTTAAATAAGTTTTTCTGTCGAATAAATATGAGTACAATTTTACTGATAATCATGCAGGCTATGTTATGCAAGTCATACTCATACATACAAGTCTAATTAGTAAGATAAGTCTGTTTGTTATACACTGTATACACTGCACAAAGAGAAGATACCCAACCTTATGTAGATGCTCATCATCCTGGGTGAGGGCATCCTTGATGTTATCCAAAAGTGCCCGTGCGTAGAGGACACATGTATTTGTCACTGGTTCTTTAGTTGTTACTGGCAATGTAAAACCTCCATGCCATATAGACAATAGTACAAGAATCGATGCAGGGTCTAAAGCACAATAAACACAAAATGATACAGTGGTCATTATTAGTATAAGCAGAATAAAGAGTTGTTTAAAGTTGCCTGTACTTACACAGCGTGACAGGCAGCATCTTGACTCCAACAGATGTGAGATTGTGACTGAACAAACTTGCTATCCTTAGGTGTTTTATTGGGAGGTGGCAGGGATTTCCCTTCCATGCAGTTAAGTAACACCTCACTGTAGATTGAAAGTGCACGCTCAAGGTTATGTCATTTCCTTTTCTGAGTAATGTTTTGTTGAAACTGGAATTAGGTCTGTGCAGATAGGGGACTGTGATGGATGGGTCAAGACCTTTATCTTATGGTCAGTAAGTCATTTAGGGGAACATCTTGCTGTATGTTTTTGAATAATTACCCCAATATTACGTTTTTTGTTCCTTGTATCTGCTTATCATTGATGTATTCCATACAATTAAAAACAAAACTTTTTTTTTTTTCTCTCATGTAAAATCTCACACAAACTGGGGTACCAGTAATTGTGGCACATTGTAATAAACTGCCCATTTGTTATAAAATTAACCCACTCGGCACCTTACTCTCTTCATTTAATTTACACTTGAATAGCAACATTATTTGCACTTTAACAGATAAGACAATTGACAACACACAAATGAATTTAAAATGTTTATTTAACTAGTCTATATATGTATACTAGTCTGTATATGTATATATGTAGGTATGTGTATATGTGTGTGTGTGTGTGTGTGTGTATGTATGTGTATGTATGTGTGTATATATATGTATGTGTGTATATGTGTATGTATATGTGTGTATGTGTGTATATATGTATATATATACATATACTTTCATGTGTGTATGTGTATGTATGTATATGTATGTGTGTATATATGTATATATTATAATCTATTTGTCTTTTATTGTTATCTTGTCCTTTTGTATTATGTAACTGTATGTTTTATTTGCTGCTGCCGCTTGGCCAGGACTCCCTTGAAAAAGAGGTTTTTAATCTCAATGGGACTTTTTCCTGGTTAAATAAAGGTTAAATAAAAAAAAATAAATAAAAAGTCTGTCCTTTTACCCCATTTTAGATGTGGAGGCACATTGGCACTTTAATTGAAGCTGCATGTCCTGGAGGGAAAAGCTGACACACATTTAAAGTTAATAGCTAATAATCAATTAAATTAGATATGTGCAATATTATAGTGGAATACTTGTTTAAGGATGCCTTTAAGTGTGTGTGTGTGTGTGTGTGTGTGTGTGTGTGTGTGTGTGTGTGTGTGTGTGTGTGTGTGTGTGTGTGTGTGTGTGTGTGTGTGTGTGTGTGTGTGTGTGTGTGTGTGTGTGTGTGTGTTGTGTGTGTTTTGTTTGTGTTTATGTGAGTGTGTGGTATAATTTGTAGTGTTTTTAATGAATAGTGTTTTAAGAATATTTAATGTAACCTCCAGTGCCCTTGTGTCCTGGTGAAACAAGTTCCCTTAAAAAGATTCTAGGACAGGACCAAGGCAGGGAATGTGTAGGAGAGGCATGTCACGCATTTTAAAGGGTTTATGTGTTTTAAGTATATTTGGTACTTGGTTTTAGGGCTTATGTGTATGTATGTATAAAGTCAATTTGGTTTATGGGTTTATTTGTGTTTATGGAGGTTTTAGAGTTTTTAAAGAGCTAATGTTTATGTTACACAGCCCTCTTAAGTAACATTAGTTTTATCCAGTTAATGGGACAGTATAAAAGGCGTCTGAGACCTGCACACCATGTTCTGCTGCTGGAGGAGACACTGCTCCTCAAATCTCCATTGCACAACGCACTTGCGCTTTGGTGAATGATTGAAAAAAGAAATGAAACATTTTGGACCATGGACCATGCCAGTGCTGCTGTTTTCTGTCTCACATTCTACCGCTAAAAGCCAGTCTACGTTAGACAGACATTGTTACGTACATACGTATTAAATAACCTTGAATGTAAGATTTGTTATTGTTCCTTGTTTACTATTCAGGAGAACATTTTTAAAAGCACGGTTTTGAATATGAAAAGGATTGCATCCACAAACCTTTTTACTGCCCTCTACATTATAGAGTGCCAGTGTTAGTGAAGGGTGCTGTATTTATATCTATAATTCTCATTTTAAATTGTGGGGTATACATTTAGAACGCATGTCTCAGTACTAAACACTGTATGAAGTCAAACATTTAAAAAATGTTTTTGAATGAAAATATTTCCAAAGGCTTAAAAGAGTAATTTTAAACATAAACACTAAATGTTGAGTGAATATAAAGTATACAACATCACTGAGCTCATTCAGTGATAGTATCCTAAAGTACTAGTACATGTAACATTGTTATTACATAGAGATATCGAGGGTGTATTGCGTGGGAAGTTCTCTTGGTTCGTCACCAATCAAGTGTTAGCTTAAGTGTGACAGTGTCAACAGTTGGGAAACTTTTTTGGCACATGGAGAAATGAGCATTTGTCTCATTCATTACTCACACTTTACACACTGCATATTATGTTCACACACTTTATTTTTACAACCACTGACAAAGCATATAAAGACATCTGTGGTAAAAAGCGAGAGTGGAAACCTAGCTAAACAAGGCGTATCCTTCATCTTAAATAAAGTCTTACTTTTTTTTTTTACATTTACACACGGTGTCCATAAATATGTATTGACAAATAAATATGTCTTTTTATGTTGTTTACATAAACACATCTCATTAGTAAACTTGAGCAAAATGCATTGCATATTTTGTATGTAAATTTGTCTCCACTTTTGCATTAACTATACCTCTAAATGGAACCATAAAATGTGGAGCACATTTGGCAAATGAAACATCTTAATACATTAGTACAATTCTTAAAACATTTTAACATTTGAGGTGAAGCAGTCCTGTGCCATTATCCAACTGTCATTGATAAAGCTGCTGCCATATTAAAGCAACAAAGTGAAGCAGGCTGATAACTACATATATTGTATGTAAATATGATATTGTGTAGCCATGTTAATATACTGTATATACTCAATATATTTCATGTTTTATGTATTAATTCATTCTCCTGGCAACAATGGTTGTAGAAGTTCAAATAAAAAACATATTTGTGAAATTAATTTAAACTGAAGTTGGGGTTATTTATCTGGCCTAGTCACACAGTGTTTGTTCATGCTATGAAAAGAAAGGAAAATCTTTTCTGCACAATGCACACAGCTCTACCCTTTCTCCAAAATTATCCAGTAACGCAGTAGTGTGTTATCCAAAGGGATGATGCACTTAATGTTCTAAGGACAGTCAGTACAGATGGAGTCATTAGTAACATGTTGGACCATGTTGTATGTTGGTGGCGTGCAGAACACTGGAGCAGGGCTCTTATTTTGACATAGCTTTCTCTGCTTGGTGTCGGTAATGGGTATGAGCATGCCTGTCAAAGAAAAAAAAAATTATATATATATGTATATATATACATATACATATACATATACATATACATATATATTCTGTAAAAGTCAAGACAAAGCAAAATAATATTGTTGCAAGCTCAGATAGAAGTTGATATTGAGCTTACCGGGTAAGGTCTTCAATGTCGACGAGCATAGCATCCTGTTCAACATGAAGCTCATCCCTCAAGAGCAGCAACTGCACAAGCTCCTCATTTAGACCTATTGTATCACATAGTAGAATGTGTTCAGTGTTTTAGCTTGTGTTCAAGTGAATCCGTTCATTGATTCAAACTGAGATAATATGCATTTGGGCTTGCACTCACTCTGAACCTGGGAGTGTAAGTCATTAGTGATGACTTGCAGTTGTCCAAGATTCATGTCCCTCATGTCCCCTCTCCGAAGTGTCCTCTTCATTAGGCCCTCGCTGATGTGAGGAAGATTGGGAAGCTAAATACAAACACAAAAGCAAAATGTTGCTCAAACCTGCTCAGAAAAATGCCCATGCTCTTCTTTTGAATGATGACTAGGGGCTGTTCTTGACCACTAACTGGCAAAAACTGACCTTTTATTCAGAACAGCTAATCAAGGTAATATGTTATAAATGAGTAATTTACTCTCCTGTAAAACCACAGAGTAGTGGGCCTTCTGAAAAGCTGGTTCATACATCCACATATAATGTAGTGACAGTTTCTGTGGCTCACCAGGTCAGCCACAGGTGACCTCCGATGAAGCTGGATCTGCCTTTCCACTTCCACCTGCATTCGGGCCATGGGCCGTGCCAGGGCCAGAGCCACACGAGCTTCCTCCTGGAGCCTTCTCTGAACCCTCCAGAAGCCCCCACAGTCATCTAAAGGGTCTGAGTCCTCCTCCGCTGTGTCCCGGTCTGACAAAGAGGAGCTCTGCTTGCTCTGAACAGTAAGGTGTACAAGCATTTAGGTCAAAATTCTAAAACTAAAGGAACACTATTCAGGGTCTATAGCATAGGGTCTATAGCATTGAGAGAAAACGGCCTTTACTTAAATGACAAGATAAATACTGAAACGTATTAGAGATGTAGTTGTACTATAAAATGTGCAATATAAATGTATTGAATGCAATAAAAAATATTATTGAAAAATGTTGTCAAAAAATTGCAAACTGATAGAGGTACCATACCACAGGTGACAGAGGAGTATCCAGGCTGGTTTCTGTCCTACTGTCCTCTGCATCGCTGTCCTTGTCACTGCTGCTGTCATTGACAAAGCACACCTGCAGATTCACAGCACTTTGCCGACTGATGAAAGAAAACAATACAAGCTTGTGTTTTAATTAATGTACAGAAAGACTGTTCTGTGACGGCATGTTGCAAAACACCAGAGACTAACTCGAAATCCAGCTAGTGCGCACTGTGCAAAATGTCTAAGATGAGGTATCATGTCACTGTGTTATGAAATTGAAAGAATAGAAAAGAATAGTGTCAGGTGAGGTAAAAATAAAGCCGATTTCTGAACCACAACCCTAACCATCACACAAAGCGACTTCACTATTAGTAGTAGTAATTTAGGTTAACACTGTCAGACGTGGGCAGATGCAAACTGATATTATTATTAACTTACTATAAAGTAATGCGTCAGGCTTATAATAAAGCAATGCATTAGTTAAAGATTCACAATACTACCCATTACTACTGTATATTTCCAAAAATAATACTCATAGGTGGATAGAGTAGCCAAAATGGTACTGGTAAAGGTAGTGTTACTTCAAAATAATATTACTTTTAGAAGTACAAAATATTGGATTAGAGAGTAAATCATTTGGAAACTATTCAATTAAAAATATAGTTTTAAGAGTTTATATATATATATATATATATATATATATATATATATATATATATATATATATATATATATATATATATATTGTTTTATAATATTATGATATGGGTTGGAAGCACAAAACATGTTTTTATTTTTATAATTTATAAAGAATCTGGTATAAAAAAGAATCTGGTATTTTCAAAGGATAGAAAAAAATCATACCTGTAGCAGTGCAAAAAACATAAATGTTTAAATAATTTTATACTGTTAACATAAAGAATTTGTCACTTGTATATTTACTTATGAGAGGAATACCCAAAACTTTTACCCAAGTAAGAGTACCAAGTAGGAGTAAAGTATATGTCTGATATCTGCTCAGAGAAGAACAATTTCATTAAAATGCTACTCATGTGCCTGACTGTAAGTATCTCAGTACTACCTACCTCAGATCGTAATCGTAATGAATTAGATTTGGCTATTGTTGCAGCTTTCTCCCTACACAGCAGAGGGATTTTCCGCAACTCCCAGTTTAAAACCTATGATGTGTCCACCTTTACCTTTACAGGGGCCATATAACAGCAGTGTGTATGTATGACTGTAAACACTGACATATAAGGGCGTACTTCCAGTTTCAGCTGTGTATGACCACAGACGCAGACACTTCCTCAAACTAGCCACCAGTGTGATGGTGTCAATAGATAAACAATCGTCCAAAGTGAAAGAGCATGCCCTCTTTTCGGAAAGAAAGCAGAGCAGTGTGGCTTTGGTTAAACATTTTAGTTCTGATGTAATGCAGCTGTCCCGTAAAAGGTTTGTGGCGAGGGAATCAAAGTGAACAAGAAAGCCATCGATTCTCACCAATTTGAAATATCAATCTCACATACAGAGCAAATCTCAGTAGAGAAACTGCACTGAATATAAAAATGAGGTCATGAGAACAAGCATGGACTCTGACCACATTTGCTGTGCCAGGTGTCTATAATCTGGCCATTCCACATGTGGATAATCAAGTTTTTGTTTTATTTATAAATGAATACGCTTTACAGCTACATGCCACATAAAGTGAAACAATTCTCACATAAAAGAAAAATTTATATTGACTTGGTTAATAATAACACTTAATTCATGTATAAAAGTAGATCCAAAACTTGAATTCCATTTTTATACTTTTTTCTTGCGTTTTTACAAAGCTTAACTTGCCGTCTAGCTGAATGACAATACATTTAACTGATTACATTTTCTCCCTATTTTATCTGACCAGAGAGAAAATACTCACCGGGAGGACGGTCCATTTTTGCTGCAGCTGCTGGTGTAGATGACGGGCTCGTCGTCATAGAAACTGCCAAGGGCAAGTTTCTGCCTGATGGACTCCCTTTCGTTCCTCTGGGCCTGACAAGAGAGAAAAATCACTTTAGTTAGTATTCATCTTTCATGTTCTTTTTTTCCTGCAACCTTTGTCGTTTCTGCTGCAGTGTGTATTGATATTAAATGCAGTCGTTAGAATTAGGCCACATCTACCAAAATAGCAACGCACCTGCTGGTAAAGAGGAGTGTGAAAACTGAACATAAATGATCAAAAAGTCACAGTCATTTGATCCTCAACATTTCTTCATTAGATCTGACTTTGAGTGGAACATAGCCATTTCACAAATGACACAAACCGCAGTCAGGTACAGCAGTAATCAGCAAACTGGGCTTAATATAGATCACTCTGGCAGCCTACGCTGACTACCACGTCAGTCAGAAGAACCTCCATGTCACGATGCACTTGTATTTTTATCTTTAAAAAGACAGTTGTACCAGTCAGTTTTGTATTTTCTTAGGAAACATTTTTCATTAGCTTTTTTTTTTTTTATATAAAACCTTGTGTGTTAGTGACAAGCTCTCAAAATGTGTCAGTATTCACACATAATACCTTGGTGTAATGAAATTAAAAAGATTTCTGAACCAAAGTGCCATTCCATACTCTTTTCCAATACTGTATATCCAAAGATGCCATTATCTTACAACCATGAAGTTATTTTTGTTGAATCCTTAAATAAGTTGAATTCAAACAAGACCACAAATGTGTAACCACTCATGGCACACCCACACCTCTAAATGACTGTTCCCTCTGTATAGCTGATCTTTATCTACAGCAGCACGGCCATGATGGATACCCATCACAGATACCTGAAAGAATTCTCCTTCACCCTTCTGTGCCTCATCCTCTTCCACTGTAACATCAGAAAATCTATGTGTCCACAGACCTGATAGACGCGTTTCTCCTGGTGCACCATCCTTCAGCACATCGTATGAAAACAGCCGTCCTGCCTTTTTCTGTGCGCTGCAGTGAATCCAGACCCAGGAGACACACTCAGTTACTGCAGCTGCGTGCAGGAGAACCAAGGAGGGAGGGGGCCGCGAGAGGAGGAGGAGGGAGAGCTCGAGCGGTGGGGGGACGGAGTGGAGGTACAAATGACGCTGCAACTAGATATGCATCTCCTCTTCAGTCTTTCACATACATTCACCTATCTATCTATTATTTAAAATACACAGTGGATCTTGTTGAAATGAAAGCACCACATAGGCAATATTCGGCAGACTTTTTTTTTTTTTTTTAACAGGAACTAGGGCAAATAGTGTTAAGAAGAAAGATGATGGCAATAGCTACAAGGCTGGGCTTAAAATAGCTTGATAAATGACACTGCAATACTGCAAAACAAAACCATTGGGAAGCCTGACTTTATGAACAGCAGCTTCTTCGAAACATATCAGGGTCTGTGCAGTTTGAAAATGGGGTCTGCATAATTTCATTGCCTTTAAGCAAGTTGCATTGTAATTACATATCTGCTCTCTGTTCACATAATTATTCAAAGCACTCATCCACCTACCAAGAAATGCTCCATTTTGAATTAAGGGACATATTATGGGCTGATTAAGCATAACATTTTCACCCTTTATGCTTCAGTGAATGCCATAACACAATCCCCAATGTGGATATAAATAGATCCATCACAATGACAAATGCTCAAATTGAAATTCGAATATGTGTTGTGTTTTCAAAGGTTTGGGACCATCACTCACAGAGATGGAGGAGAGTCTTGTTCTTCTTTCACAACAGTCTTCGGTTTGGGCCTGTGCTATGATGTCTTGGAGCTCCTCAGCCCAGCTACGACTGTTGACCATGCACCCCCGCGTGGCGTTCTCTTGCTGGGTGTTGCTGTCCTCCTCATATTCCATCCACCAAGGTCTGGGTGGTGGAGCCTTCATCACAAACAATGCATCCTCCTCTTCCATGTCCACATCATAGTCCTCCATAAAGACACAGGGTGGATGGGTTGGAGCTACTGCCACTGCTAGTGTGGGTGTGAGTAATGTTATATAGATTCCTATAGTAATTGCTATACCGATAAAATAAAAACTGTTACATAAATTACCTATTGACATGTTGTATCATTCTTCTCCATCGTAATTTCTCTACAAACACAAAATCACAGATTATATGACAAAATCATCATTTTACCCCTCCATTAAGCAAATACTGAATGCTTACCTCTGATGTAGATGAAACAGGATAGAGGCCAGAATCCCAGTTGTGTTTCAGGTCTGTAATCTCCAGTGTCCTACATAATTTTAACCTAGTCAGTGATGATAGAAGATGTTTTATATGGACAGGGAAGGAAGACCACCGCTGTACAATGGTCCTTTTCAGAGGATAGCAGAGTCTGTGTCACGTGCAGCTTAAAGGCAATGAAGTGTGAAGAGCTGTGTATGTGTGTCATCATCACGGGACGCCCAGAGGAAGAACTGAGCAGAAGATGTACAGGAACAGACAGAATGGGGTGCGTATGCCTTGGCCTCTGCAGAACCATTACAGTTCACTCTCCATGTTCAAGGGTCATTTTACCAATCTGGACATCAACATGAAGTCAAAGCAGGTGTGATCAGTTAGCCTGCAGTTGACGGACTACTGCAGTGTTGATGCAATTCGTGTTCATGGGGAAAAAAATAAATAAAAAATCTTTGTGGCACTTGCAAAGACTTGTTCATAGAAAACAGCTTAAGTGATAATTAAAAGGTAGCAGAGAACACATTTAAGATCAATGTGAAGCTTTGGGGGTTGTTTGAGAAATTACACAAGTTACATCTCTGCCTCAAGAGCCCTGGTTTGATGTAGTCTGGAAAGGATTGGTTTTCCTCCAGCATAGACAAATCCAACCACTTTATCAAGTCCTTTATCTTTAACAATGTGTGAAAGCCCATGTAAAAATTGACAATGTTCAAATCCAGCTCAAAACAGTTCTGTTTAGCTGTGCAAATTACTGAAAAGATTGAGTTAAGAATAAATTTTAAGATAAGCATTTGATTTTTAAAAATTTATTTATAACCTTTATTTTGCCAGGCAAAACATTAAGAACAAATTCTTATTTACAATGTTGGCCTGGTGATTTTGACATTGCTCATCCTGTAAACCACATTGTATGACTTGTGCGCTACATAAACTTTCCTGGCACCATGTTTTGACCCAATCTGACTAAAATGAAACCGTTCAAATGACTCCTTGTACAGAAAAACCACCACAGGGAACAAATTAGATTTCTCAAACTTTTATTTTGACTTTGGCATGAAAAAGTTGTATGGCAGCCGAGAAGAAACTTCAACAGGAGGATTGAAGTGCATTTGTCCAGGACCCTTGACTGTTGGGGAGGCTGTGGTTGGCAGCGATGGATACCACACAGTAGCCTGGCCATGCTGGGAAGACTTGGATGCAGCTACATCTTGTCCTATGGGCCACCATGGAGTTTTCACATTTTGGCCGTACCAAGAAACCTGACCGAAGGGGGGAGGTGTAGTAGCTGGTCCACTTGTAGGGGCTTGGCTGGCATGTTGGAAAAACATGTAAGGGTTGAAGCCATGGGACATATATGGAGTCTTTGTTTCGTCAGCTGCCCAGGGAAACATGTCAGAGCCGTAAGGGGGGGGCACAGAGTTCTGAGGAACATCTGGGGTGGCAGGTGTAGCAGAGTCTTGGGGAAACATTTTCAGAAAGTCATAGAAGCTTGGGGCCATACCTTGGGGCATCTCAGGGACAGGGTCTTGTAGAGTACCAGTGGGCTGGTTTTGTTTGTGGAACAGTGGATGGTGAGGATGGTGCGGATGATGATTGTGAGGGTGATGAGGATTGTGAGGATTGTGAGGATGGTGAGGATGGTGCGGATGGTGATGATGATGATTGTGAGGGTGGTGAGGATGGTGAGGGTGGTGAGGATGGTGAGGGTGGTGAGGGTGGTGAGGGTGTGAGGGTGGTTGTGGTGGTAATGATAGTAATAGTACCAATAGTAATACCACCAGTAGTAATACCAATAGTGAGGATGATGAAAATGTCTTGCATCAGGCTGGAACCCAGGAGTAGCGGGATAAGTATTGTTCTGGCCTTGTTGAAACCATTGATTCAGCCAGGGAGCTGGATCATGAGGAGACGGTCCTGGTTTTTGGAGCAGCGGAGTCAAGGAGTGCACAGACTGAGGCAAATTGAAAAAAGGAGGCAATTTAGAAAATGATGGGTCTTGTGGTTTAGGCATGGGCCCTGGGAACCCGTGGGGGGGTGGCCAAACCCCTCCAGGAAACGGCTGAGGGTCCATCACTGGTGTTACAGTTGTGGGAACATCTTGAAGCTTGGGGCACTTCAGGGTCACCGGGACGCCATCCCAGAACAGGAATAGATTGTAGTATCCATCCTAAAGACAAAAAGGTCATTGAGTGATCTTAAAGTGTAAACTACTTTTTATAAACTAGCCATCTACCTCTTGAACAACATAGCAGCCACCATAGGGGACCTCCATGGAGAGTCCATGGGGATTTCTCTGCATGTTGTAGCCACAGGTTTTAGGCACATGGGACAAAGGCATAGGAGGATCTACAACAGATGATTGCACAGTTAAATCACAACCAAAGAAATGGGGTGGGTCTTTAAACCAGTAGGCCTACTTTGGTGCAGTGCTAAAGACTTGACAGGTGGGCCAGTCGCACAGAATTTCATGTGATCTGATCCACACCGCAGGGAAGGGGACATGCGCTTCCATAGGGCTTCTTTTGGGCTGACATCGAAAGCCTTTCCTCTGGTAAATCCTGTCGCAAGCCCCAAAAAACATCCCAGAAGTCACGCGGAGGTTTAGAATAGAAATCAAAAATGGCAAATTCACCCTCGATGTCTTACCTGGAAAGTCGGCTTGGTAAGAGGAGTCATCGTCCAAGGAAACATTTTTAGACCCTTGTCCAAATATGATGACGCCTTCTCGATAGCTACTCTCACTGGCTTCTTTCCGTCCATCCCGTCTTTCGGTTCTTCTCAAGACTGAGGCCTCCGTTTGCGTCAAGTGCAACGCAAGTAAAAGCGCAGTGAGCAGGTGAACAGCTGCACACTCGGCTCGTCGTTTTTGCAACATCTTATGACGCGTCGGACACGCGGGCTTGAGAAAGTGCAGTGGACTTTATAAACGCTGCCAAATTGCGTGCAACCACGTGCGCTCATGACCAATCAGCGTCCACGTCTCCTAATGAAGGAAGATTTGTAGCACCTGGAGAAACTGCCCATAGCTGGTTCCACCCTTTGAATAGGCTTACATTTTATTTATGTGTTGCGTTTTATATTTTGAAGAATGTTTCAGTGGACTATTGAGTAAGACAAGTCGCATAAAATTAACAATTATAGAGATAAAACCTATATTGATTTAAAAATAAAGCTGGACACCGCGCTATAACGCCCTCTTGTGGACAAATTATGTAATTTTATTTTATTTATTTATTTGCCAAGTGCAAAGAAGGCCTGTTTGTGAATAAAAATGAACATGCATTTCCATGACAATCAAATACTTGAATATGAATCCACCGATTTAAGATTTGCATTGTATTATATTATATTATATCATATTTAGGGAGCAACCACATATATTTTTTAGCCTATATATATATATTTGTTTTTAATAAACACAAAACTTAATTAAAACGTGCAAAACAAGTTAATGTGTTAGCTGTTAGTTTGTTTGGAAAACCAGAGCTGTTCTCCTAGCAGCACAACCAGTTTGGTTACATTAGCTGTCTAAAATAAACACTGAATCCCCCTGGTTACATATGATGCACTCACTTAGGTTAATGTTTTTGTCTTTTTGTGCCATCTCAAAAAGGACTGTGCACCGGCTCTGGTATTAAGAAAATCACTACAGGTGAGGTTGAATTATGTAAGTATCCATGTGTCTGTCTATGTCTGGAAAGTTATATTGACATGACTAATACTATCCTTTTATTATAGATAGAGCAATGGATGCCAGTCAGGATACAATTGCTCTTCTTTATTTCATGAAAGTAGGAAAACTGGTCAAATCTAAAATTCCATATTGACATTTTTTTCTTAATAATTACTGTTTTTAGAGTATTAGAATGAAAGAAGATCACTCTAGCCAGTTAGTAATTGAGCTGCCAAGCCATTATACCAGAGCTGCAGGAATATTGAAGTACATGAGGGAATCTGTAGACCTTGAGCTGACATTTGACACTAAGGTGCTAGGACAATATTGGTAAGTAGGCTAAATACATAAATACATTTTCTGATGTTTTTTGCATTTATTAAAAGACTGAAGGTCCATCTGATTACCAAATAAAATGTGAATATTGTGGACAAGAGCTATCACCTTTACTGGAGGAAACAGGCATGTATGGATCTAAGGTGAGAGGCCAAATAGAGAAGAGGTAAGCTGCAAATAGTAGAATAAACGTACAAGCAGTTGCCTTTTTGTTTACATTTTAGGCAGAGCTGGTGTTTTGCTGTGATCAGTGGAGACAGCTATACAGGCTTTTGCTAAACATGAGAAATATGTGGGAGGGAAAATCAGCAGATGACAACAATGAAAACAGAGATTTGGTGTATCGAAGGAAGAAGGACAAATTCAGCATGTTTTTGGAGTCAACAAAAGAGTAGGTAGACTGGTAAAATGATTTTAGTAAATTTGCTAAAAAGTCAGGAATAACTATTATTATTCATACAGCGATAAATCTGACCCAAGACAGTTTGATGATTATTTGATTGAAATGCCTGTATTAAACAATGGTGCGTGTCACTGAGGAGTAACTACATTTCACAAAACTTTTGATTACTAGAATAACCTCTTTGTTCTCCTCAGTCACTCCAGGATCAAATGTCATAAATTTCCGACTATCCTGTCCTGATGAAGGAAGCTGGGTGAAGTTTCCTGAAAGTAAAAGTGAAAGAAGTACAATTGTTTTAGAGGCAAAAGTTAACTATAATGAGATTTTTGTCTCCATTTGTGACCATAAGCCACTTGATTTTGGCTTATGCTATCATCGGGTAAGCTTTAACTCACCAAACATACAGACTTAAAATAATAGTGCTTATAATGTTTTTGTTTTTCAAAGGAAGGTGACATTGTGACTAGGTATTATGCTGATGGTCAGAGATTCCTTTTAGTCCTTGATAATGGGTCAGCCCAAGTTTTGTATCCAACCAACCAAATGTGTTATTTGTCTTAATACACACTTATAATACATACCTTGACCTAATGATCATAGCTATCCATCAGGACTCTTGGCTATCCTTCTCACAGTTACCAAATCATATGGAAGAGACTGCATAGTTTACGATAATGTCCCTGGTCAGCCAATGAGAGCTCTGTTCCAGTCTGATGGCAAAGGCACTTGTTATCACACCAATGGGAACATATGGTACAGAAATCAACATGTCAACTTATCCAGTTATATGACAGATTCATTATTATGTTTTTTTTTTTTTTTTTTTTAGGCTGATCATCAATAAATATGGGGGCCAATGTTTAGATCCAGATGGTGCAAGAGTCTGCAGGTGGACATGGTACAAATTGCGGTCCGCTCCTCTCAGACCAATCTTCCTGTGTATTAACAAAAATATTGGAGTTAGGGTACTGGGAAAGCAACGGGTTTTTGTATCCTTCCTGGCAAATGGCAAACAGGCGAAATTCAATGTGGGGGCCTGGTGTTGTAAGGTATGTTTCTAAAAATAACAGTCACATGGTAGAATATTGTACAAATGTGTAAAATGTTTGTTTTATATTTTAAGGACAACTGTAAAAACATTTGCAAGAGAGAATATCATTAGCATCCAGAATTAAAATAAAACTGCTTATTCAAAAGACTCACCAGTTCTTGTGAACACTGTCCCATCCTGTTCTGCCAAACCCTGCACTCACTCTTCGCCTCCATCTTCTGGCTCAGAAACTTTTCAGATCTGGTGGAAAGGTCCAAATGAATGAAGAGGACAGTGACTTTCTCCAAAACTGTCTGGAAGGACTCCACTGAGAAACACACGAAACTTAGGATACAAGTAAAACTAATGAGATGTATTTTTCTGAGTGAGTGGTTCAGAAAATAAATATTCGAACTAGTCTGTTGCTCCTTTTATATCTAGATACACCACCTGCGGGCCGCTTAAATTAAACATACACATATGCAACAATGTCACTTTGTAATACACATCTTCATATGAAAAGGGCACCCTTATCTATTTATCTACGTTGGGGGAAAATAAACCATATCTGTTATGTTTCCTTATCCAAAACAGACCTGGAGTTGTTTTGTTTCATTCACACGTTTAACACATAAATCCTGCATAATTAGCCTGAGTTCTTCTCTGAAACAGATAACACTTTGTTCCACCTTGTAATGACACACCTCAAGATGTTTTTAAGAAGGCAACAACGTCCTAACATGGCTTACAGCTCACGAGTCAATTGAGCAGAATATAGGACCTTTAATCCAAAAGACCGACCAAGGTCTTAACATGAACATTTTCCAAAATAATCACTACAATTTGTAACCAACACTGAACATATGTAGTTTGTAATGGCACATGATGTAAAGCATTTTTCCATTTTTGAGGCGGGCAGTTGCAGCAGTCTAGTCCATTACTGCCTAATCTCTTTTGTCTAATCTAATTAAATCAGCAGAGGCTCTAGTTCTCCTAATAACATTAAGATGACCAGATGGTAAAGGATGCACACTCAGATAGAAGCCAGTCAGATAAATAAATGTTAGTGTGTTAAATTATGTTTTATTAATCATCATAGCTTATCATCATGTCAATATAAAAATTATTCAGGTTTCAAGGATTTACCTTTAGAACAGGATTCTGCAACTATATTTTTCCACAACATTGACAACACATTTTTACATTTTGGATCTAAGCTACGCAAAGGATTAATAAAATAAACAATTCTACACATGGCTCAGTGGTACAAATAACAGGGTATAATTTACTCAGGTCAAATGTAAGCAAAACGTTAAAGACTGTTAAGGTTTCCATGTTAAATGTCTGTCTGAGACCACTGATATTGTGGATGAAAATTGCATGGAAGTAGACAATTTCACAAGAGAACGACCGACACAGGGATCCCCTCTGGCGTCAGCGGCAGGATATCCAACGGAGCACAGTGAACATGATGGGGGCATCCAGTCAGCGCTAACAGTCGAGCTGCCTTCAGCGCAGACCTTCATAAACATCACCTCACAGCCCAGTCAGAATCCCACCTCAAAACCTAGAAGGGAAATGAGGCTATGGTTGGAACGTTATGCCACGATGAGCAGAAATATAGAAGAAAGCAGTCTTACATAGAAGGGCTTGCAGTCTGAAAGCAAAGACAGGGTTAAGAATGATGGTGGGGTCGTGTGTCCATGTGAACATTCATTTTCATCTCATTGTCTAGGATTTGTACGAGCTGCTGCATGGACGGCAGGTGACCAGATTCTAGTTTGGACCACACGGGAACGTCTATGAAGAGGAAAGAGAGAAGAGAGGAAAACAAAAGTGACGTTACACTTGAGTTAATCATATAGTACTGTTACAAGTCTAAGTCTCCTCACAGTATACTTACCATTTAGTGTGATCTCAAAAGCTCCTGTTGACATTAACTGGTTCTCTATCATATTGCTTAGGAAGAACACCATCATACACGCATATATCTGGAAAAAGTAACATTCATAGAAATTTTAATTAGGTCAAGAATCCAGGACTATTGCACAACCACTTTAAACAGTCAAGGAGTTAGGGGGATTAAAGGGCACTGAGGTTAAAGTGTAACTGTGTACTTTAAAAACAACACATTTTGGTGTAAGCGTCAAAGTCTACAGCCCAGGAGAATCACTGCAAAACACTGCAATATCATTCTTCATGTTCCTGCACAATGCTCTGGGACTTTTAAAGCACAAACAACCAACGAACTGCGTGAATAACAGCTAATGAAACCTCAGGGGCCTCAACGGTTGCTATGGGCGGTAGATTTCGCATTGTTTGTATTGCAATATTAATGACAAAATATTTGCTTTTAAGTGCTCAGTCAAAACCAAGATGATTTTACCTTGTTTGTCTGCCCCCACTCCCAAATGCCTGGTGCTGGCATCCCAAAAAGAGCAAATGGATCCCTGCCAATGATGATCATTCCAATCACCAGCAGTTTGAACATGGACAAGAAAGAAGCAATGTGCCTGAAAGAACAACACACTAGTTTCAGATTAACGTATTCCTTTTGAGAATATAAGCATTACAGCAGATATAGTCAAATAATTGTGTTGAGCCAGGGCGAATGACAACAGCCTTTACTGCAAGGTGTTAAAGCAGACCAACGGCCAGATGTAAAGTGTAAGTATGTATACTTTAGGGCTCAGATTTATAATGGGTGTATCAATAACTCCATCAATAAAAACTCCCAAGGACCAACAGAGGTCACACAATCTGAGATGAGACAAAGGACCTATTCTACACATTCTACCCAATCTCTTACCTATAGAGGGGAATGGGAAGATAGTTTTCCCCTTCAATGCGGATGTCTGGGTAGCGCTGGTACAAAGCCTGCGTGTACTCCTCAAACACCCGCTTGTACCCTCAGGAAATGCTAGAAGAAAAACAAAAGGAAACAGGAAGAGTTTCATCATTCACCTCGTGATTGTCATGTCAAAAATGGAAAAAAAAAAAAAACAAAACTAAAAAATATCATGTTTGTTGTTGTAATTAGTAGTAAAGTAGTAATTACTCATAATATTGCTAATACTAATACTGCTAATAATAATGATAATGGCAGCTGATTTTGTTTATATTAAATGCCTTAAACATTTGAACATTTTAACTAAAGATACAAATAACACAAATGTCATCAGCTCTACCATTAGTCACCTGCAAACTTCTGAATGCTATGCTTTTAATTAGACTAACACAGGGTTAGGCTAAAAAGTGTCGTTAAAAACACTCTTATATAAGTAGCAAAACATGAATGACACAAAGTGAATTGTCAATAAAGTATTTTGATGTAAATCTGCGCACACATCCTGTTAGCCGTTAGCTCCCAGCGCTAACAGGCCCATGTTATTAGCACCAGTGAAGCTAGCCTGCAATGACTCGTCACAATAACCCGTCCCTTTCCTACCAAATCTGGAACTTGAGAAGAGGTCCTGTTGCGAATTGCATCTTCATCTTTTTCACGCCACTGCTGTCTCCAGACGTGGCGTGGTGCAACGAGCAAAACCCCAACAATAGGAGCGAAAAACGCAGCCACTTCGCCGCCATCTGTTCCGGGTTTGTGAGGCTGGAGAGGGCCGGTTCAGTCGCTCTGACGGTTCCTCCCTTGTTTACGCTCTGGGCCAATGACGCTGCAGCTCCACAGCGCCGCCTCGTGACCGGGACCCGCAAACACATGAGTAATAAAAATCACTCCGTATTAATGACATTTGTCCATTATTTCATCGCCTTAATCCTTGTCTGGCTACAACATTTTGGGGGGATTTTTTATAGCAATACCACAACAAAGTTTAAAATCATGGAGATGCAAGTTTCACGTTATGAATTAAAATGGTATGTTACAGACTGATTATAGCCAAAGGAACATTTCCATCGAGGCCAGGCAAGTAAGCCAGTTTTCCGGAGATGCAATGTAATTTGCAGGTTCTATTGTCTATTTAAAACGTATTCGTAATGAAAAATATGCAGAACTTAGAAATGCACATGTCCAGTAAGCACATTTTAGTTTTTCCCATTTATTTACAGTCAAAACATTCAAGTGCAACAGTGAATTAAACCTGTACATCCTAAAATAGTGTTGTTACGACTCAGCTCAGCTAGAGAAAGGGGAAGTAACAAAGCAAGATGGAAAATTATGAAACTAAAGTTGTAATTTATTAAAAATGAATGTTAAAGTTAAAACTAACAAAAAAGAGCCTCTTAACAAAGTAGTTCAATATACAATTTAAAATAATACAGCTAACAAAAGAATACAAAATCCAAAAACACAAAAGCAAAAGTCTCAGAACTAGGACGTCAAGTGTCTTGATTTACAAAGTCATAAAAATCAGAGGCACAGATCAAAAGTGCTGTTCACTGACAGAATGCATACACAGAAACAGGGATCAGCTGCAGGGACTTGACAATTATGGCTGTAGGAGGAGCTGGAAGCCTGGAGCCATAACAAATGTAAGATACAGATAGTGTTTTAACATTTTTATTAATTCATGTTAATTTACAAAAAAAAAAACCCAAACATGTTGATATAATTACTAAACAAGGAATGAAAAAACAAATGGGATTAAGAACCGTTTAATGGTTAAACCTTGCCATTCTTTCTTGATCAATAGCCGACTTCAGAGCCAAAGCTGTGTCTGCAAACAAACAAAAATAAATTTCAGTCTTTGACTGAATATGCATCAAATACAAAAACACAGTGCAAAGTAAGCCACAAACCCATCAACTTCTGGGAATAATCCATTATGTCAGGAAGTCCTGTCTCAATATTATAGGAGGTCTGCTCCATGGCCACAACCAGATCACTTGCTTTCTGAAATAACAATCCACACAGTCTCTAGTGAAAAATGTAAGAATTAATATACATTTATAAAAAAATATGAGAATTTACCTGCAACTCTGCATAAACCTTCTCTTCAAGTTCTCTTACTTGAGATATAGCATCATACACACTGGTATCCTCAGCAGATTCCTGCTGAGAACACTGTATTTAAGCCTGAGAACACTGTATTTAAGACATTGTGTTTTCTACATAAATACACAATTGTACCTCTGATGAGCTATCCGAAGACTCTTCTGCCTTTGCAACTCCATTGCGTTTGGAATTTCCATTTAGTTCTTTTACCCTGTCACAGGTCAAGAACAAATGTACCAGGATATCTTTATAGGCAGATTAGAATTGTAAGAAAATTAATAGGCAATTTTGCTGTACCTGTCTGCATATCTAAGTGTGTTCATTGTATATTCACAGGATGACATGCTTGGAGACACCATGGCAATCTATACGTAAAAAAATACATTTAAAATGTGACTTACTGTTCCTTTAATAAAATTGAACTGAATATTTGAGGCTTAAAAAGTGGTGAAGTTCACAAACCATGCAAGTCCTGGACTTCTCCCCAATGAAGGAATCCCTGAGGACCTTGGTCAAAGTGCTCATTCGAAAAGGAATGTGGTCGCTGTTTTTTCCAAGTGAACGAATGCACTCCTGAACAATAATCAATTCATTATGATATATGAATTTCATATAAGCATTTTAATATGGCAAGACCAAATATATCTAATCAACCTTAAGAGCCAAGAGACTGCGATTGATCTCAGCTGTTTCAACCAAAGTGCTGCGGTCGTTGCTGCTGACATCTGTACCTCGCTCGTTACCAGCCAAATCCACCAGAGAAAACTTCCCATGCAGTGTGGAGTTTCGATCGTTACGCCGTAGGACAATCTGGAGGATGGCGTGAGATCGAGAGGAGTTGGCATTGGCTGATGTCTGCCCTGATGTTCTGTGGGGGAAAACAGGAGCATTTTTATTAGAAAGCATTTGTTCAAAGATTTGGTTGTATTTTTTGTTTTATAAAAGTAAACATATTGCCTCCCATCACATTTACAGAAGTTAGTTAGAACAAGACAAGCATGATGACTTGTACCTGCATGCGCTGCCCGTCTGTATCAGTTTGATAACTTCATCGGCTGAGGTAACGTAAACCTCTTCCAGTCCTACCACCTGGACCTGCTGCCGTTCATCTTCCAATACTCTAAGCTTTGCCTTTTTGTTCAGCAGGTCATACACCTAAAACCATGAGTGGTAGGTGGTAAGATAACATTTTTACTGCCAATATATGAATCAGAAATAATGAAATTGAAACATACTTTGCCATTGTAGATCTCAAAGAAGCTCACGTAAACGCACAGATCCTGATTCGTGTATCTCCGGTGGTTGAGATGAGCAAACACATCTTGAGCTAAAAGACAACTCATTTATTTGAAATGTAAAAAAAGAACCTTTGCCTTATTACTGTTCTTATTAAGTTAATGAGACTTACACGCAAAAGCATAGATTCCTTTAGCACTGTTTTGATGCTTGCCGGAGAAGTCCCCTCCCATTGTCTGTATTCAAGGAGAAAATTTTTCTTACAAATGTGAAAGATGTAATCTGAAATGAAATTCACGAGTCTTACATGAGTCTTTCCACTTCCAGTCTGACCATATGCAAAACATGTAGCCATACCACCTTCAAATATGGACTTAACCAAAGGTTTAGCTGTAAACCTGAATAGGATCAATTAGACAGTTACAATAAGTTTATTACAGGGGTGGTGAGTATGACAAAATCTAAATGTCAAATATTGATCAGTTAATTACTTGTAAACCAGATCATTGGTAGCAGTCTCATCAAAAGAGTAATCAAAACTGAAAACTTGGTTGTCCAAATATTTGGTGAGATCCACTTTCTGTTTTGGCTCATGGACCAAAAGAGCTCCTTTGCCCGGTACAGACACAACATCAATCTCCTTTTTATTACACTCTGAGAAAATAAAAGATGAAATAAGAAGAATTAGTAAAAGAAAAAAAAAAAAGAAAATCATGTTTGTGATAATAAAACACATTCACAGTGCACCTTGTTTGTTCAGAGGCCTTTTGCGAACACAGACACAAATCCTTTGAGATTCAATCTGTAAATAAAGGCATTTTAGAAAATTGTCATAAACTTCCAGTTCATGTATTTGCATTGTCTGTTATATTGAAGGAACAATTTACCGATTCAGAGGTTGACATTGGTATTATTTCCAAAGTTTCTCTGAATTCTTGGATCATGTCATAGAATTTTTGATTAGGTCGAGTTGGTTCTCCAAACTGAATCGTAAAGAAGAAACGTTTAATGAATGCCACCATTTCACAAATTTACATATGTAGACTTTGAACCAACCTTTCCTCTTTTTAGCTGCATTTCTGGTGGCTTAACAACACAAGACATACGTTTATTGGCCTTGTTTAGTTCTTGGGGAGCTACACTTTTTCTTCTACCTTTAATTGCAAGGAATATTTAATAAATTAGAAGCCTCTTTTCAAAAAAACTCTAATTGAAACTTTCCATTTGTAAATATAAAACATGCATATGCAAACTTACCTTTGGCAGGAGGGGGAGGTTCATCATTTTCTTTTGCAGCATCATGGGCTTCAGCCAATGAAGTCATTGGCTTAGTTTCATTCTTTTTACAACGCTGGTTAGAATTGCCTGCATTAGGGAAAAGCGAGTATCAATGTAATGTACGATAAACGAAACACAAATATTCATTTGCTTGTATCCTCCCTACAGATGACACACAAGGCTGAAGCACCAAGTCCAAAACTGAGGACCTCAAACTTTACATTCCCGCTTCCCAAAACTGACCTGAATTTATCACACCACTAGCAGGTGACGGCTCAGATTTAGCAGATGAGCCAGTAGTTGGGGCCAATGCTGTAGAAGGAGCTGTGACCTGAAAATAACAGGTCTGTCTGGCTTGATTCCTAAGGGCAGCTGAAAGCAGAAACATTTATGGTATTATGAATAACAGCTTTGACCAAAAAACGTCAATTGATATGATATGACTAATTAGACAATTAAAATGACTTTATGATCCATTTAAACCAGTTGATTAGAGAAAACACATTTGTGAGCCCAAAAGCATTGGTCAAAATGTACTCAAGACTCAAAGAAACACTGTGTGAAAACATTTAAAAAATGTTTCAAATTAAAATGTCAAATCATTTGGATGGAAAAAAAATTAGCGGATGGATATGAGCAATAAATTCCACACAATATTCCTTTAATTGTAAAAAGATCAGGTCAAAACTCTGCCCCTACAGCCCACAGAAAACGTGCAAAAGATAATTAAAAAAAACAACTAAAAAAGCTCTGGCATTTAAGTGAGCAGTACATGCATTGCCAACCTTCCTCTTCAGCTTTGACCACTGCAGGAGCAGAGGGTTTTGCTGAAAGAAAAGCTGCAGGATGAACATTATGATATTAAACAAAGACATTAAGGAATGGACCTTAGTGTAGTAGATTGTATACATACAAAAGGCACGGGCTGGGATCTTGGATGATCGTAATCGACCCTCATACTTCTACAAAATCAAATAACAAAGAAGACAAACAACTGGTTAATGCATTTATAACAATATGCTAAATATAAATAAATAGAGAATTATAATATGTACCAACCTTATCTTGTGCAGCAGAGAGTGCATTTGGAGCCTTGTTGTTTTCAGCTTTAATTTCTAACAATTCAGGGTTAAGAGTGCACAATTCACTAACTTCTACCTAGGAAAAAAAAAACATAAGCTAAAATTATTACATGAGCAGTCTGTGCAAGTCATCCCCATTTCCCCATTTACTCGGGACAGTCCAGTATATTAATCCAAAACCATTGATTTGTCCCAGTTTTATACAAGAAATGTGCCCAGTGTCCCTATTTTTGACCAAGCTGATCCCTGCCAACAGTGAAGAGGGTAATATATTATCATTTGTTTTGCTAAAATACAGAAAACCATGCCTGAAAATGACAATAAAACAAACAAAAAATCAAGTCCCTAGATTATATACAGAACCACAGCTAAGTTAAGAATGGACAATGTTGCTAGTCACTCTATACAGGTGTCTAGTTTTCTGTTGAATAGTACCTCTTAACTTATTATGGATTTCTGTGTAATTCCACAGTCATCCACGCCTGATCCATAGTAAAAGCCAAAGTTAAATCTGTCACCTGCACAAAACAATGTCTGTGCAATTCCTCAGTCGTCCAGGTCTGATCCATAGCAAAAGACTACATTTAAATCTGTCAACTGGCCAAATTGCTCTAAGAGTGAAGATGTTTCACTGCTCATCCAAGCCGCTTCTTCAGTTCTGATCAGATTGCTGGTGCACACTGCCTTATATCCCTTCAGATAGATATAAGGCAGTGGCCACCAGCAATCTGACCTGAACTGAAGAAACGGCTTGGATGAGCAGTGAAACATCTTCACGATTTGTCCAGCTGACAGATTTAAACTTCGTCTTTTGACCTGGATAAAATGTTTTGTTTGGTATCGGCTTGTATTATGGATTGTTAAAAATATTAGGTTTATTTTTCTTTTTTTTTTTTTTTTTTTTTTTTTTTTTTTTTTATTTGGTTGGGACAGTGCATGTTAATGAACAGACATGACATGACAGACATGAATGTAAACACGCCGGGTTATAGCCAGAGGCTAATTTCCACCCGTTGTCCCAAGGGCTGGGGTAGTGGGTTAAGTGTCTTGCCCAAGGACACAACGACAGCATTCATCTGTGAGGGCTGGAATTGCACCGCCAACCCTTCGAGTCAGTGGATCTAACCACTCAACCAATGATGTTTATGTAGAGAGCGGGATTTGAACCGCCAACCTTCGGATCAGTGGACAAACACTCAACCTACTGAGCTACTGTCGCCCACATTAACATTAAATAGTACTAACAAAAAATAGTACTCACATACTTCTAATGTGAAATGAAAAGAAAGATTGAAAATAATTTTTCATGTGTTTTATGTTACTAACTTCTTTTCCTCTGCAGTTGTCTTTCTCCTGCCACTCCACCATAACAGTGCACTTGGTGGTGTCAGTGGTCTTAATTGTGGCCAAATGGATGCGACCTGAAGGGTTCACAACAAAGCAGGCAGTGTTAATCAGAATGTGATCCGGAATAACAAAGGTATTATTACACACAGCATTTAGGAAGTACAAAAAAAGCATATTACCATCACTGCGACTTATATTTACAGATCTCCCGACAAGGTATTTGTACAAACTTGTGTCCATTTCGCGATGCGCTGTCAAACGGTCATCCAACGCCACTCTTTCTAGCTGTTTCGTTTAAAATATACACTATCTGTTTAGCTATTCTGTATTAAATTTCAAAACACATCGATACAAAACCAAACTCGCCCAGTAATGTAAGTTAACACCGCCCCTAGATTCAAACTTGTGATTTCCGGGTGTTATGAATCTGATTGGTTGTTTTCGCTCTGTCGTTTCTTCCGGGCGTCATGTTTGTGCTACAGCGCCATCTGCTGGAGCTTTTCAAAACTGCCTGCGTGCCTGTACACACTGGTTCATCTGATTATTTGGGAGGTTGGCTGTTCAGTTTGATTTAAAGCTTGCAGCTTATTTACACTACTGCTTTTGTACTATTTTTGTGTTCATGTTGTATTTGTGTCCAATTTGATTTTCACCCCACAGATGTACTATGTGTGCTTATAATTATTACCACTATTTAAGACAATACTCATTATAATATTAGCCTATTATTATATGTATTATTTATATTTCCACCAAAGTGCCAGTTTATCATAACAATGTAATTATAAACCTAAAGTATGTTACTTCTCAGAGTTCACATTATTTCCTATACTATTCCCACACAGAAGGCAAAAAGCCATTTCTTCATTGTTTGACAACTTAAACTTAAACTTAACATTTAATTACAGACAAAACCCTTCAACAGTCTATAGTAGTGTTAATTTGTACTTTATTTTACCAGCCAAGTGTTGCACCAGTACAACCCATTCTTAATACATTTAGCCCCCCATTTACATTTCAGTCTTTTGTATTGGCATTGTATTGGTGTTGGCATATCTGACCAGTGTTGGGCAGTGAATAGTTACAAAGTAAGGGATTACTGTAAGATGATTCCTTTTTAGTAGTGCAGTAATGTAACTAGTTATAGTTGAAAATTGAGTAACTAGATTAGTTACTTGCCCTAGTAATTTTTAGTTACTTTTTCCCTTCTGAAAATGTATGTATAGGCCTAAAAATAAAATAAAATAAAATAAACAGAAGCACAGGATGTCATCTTCTGGTGTCAGACACATATCAGCTGTGAACCAAAACAATATAAATATTGGTTTATGGAGGAGTGTGCATATCGGCTCTGTGCTAAAGTAGGTTCTAAGACAGAAATTGCGATCAGTGTGAAGAATGTTTTTTTAATGAATTGGTTCTTGAGCTCAGTGTTTCTTTTTTTTTTTTTTTTTTTTTTTTTTTTTTTTAAGTAATCAGAAATCAAATTACTTTTGAAAGCAAGAAATCAGAGAAGCAGCTAGATTACTTTTAGATGGAGTAATCAGCAGTCAGTAATCAGATTAGTTTTGCAAAGTAATCTGACCAACACTGTACCTGACTAGTGAACACAGAGACATGACAATCAAAGGTCCAATAAACTAATAAACAGCTTGTGTCGAACAATTTTCCCCCTCACCACTAAAGGATGAAAAATAAACAAACCCATGTCAGTTGGCCGGGCCAGACCATTTGGTGGGTCTGTCTGTCAGTGACTGGGTGGCCTCGAGCTGCTTGGTGTGAGGCCTGGGATGGAGCCACAACTGTTTCCTGTGAGCAGCCCAACCCCCAGGACTTCTCCACAACTGGCTTAGTGGGTGGTATTCCCCTCCTCCTCCCTCCTCCCTTCTGCACCCTTCTGCGCCTCAAATGCTCCTGTTGCCTTCAGTGCTCTCTCTCAGCTCTCTTTACCCTGCTTCTCATGCTCCACTCTGATCTAAGTAGCCTACTTTTCTTGAATTCACCGACAGACCAACATGTTATTAATGTTTCTTTGTATGTTTTTGTCATGTGCCTCAACAGAACCAGCCACTCATGTACTTTCTTTAATAAAGCACATCATCTGACATTTAAAACACATTTTTTTAAAATTGAAAATTAGATTACAGAGTCCAGAAAACAATGCTATGTCGGTAGAATGTTGGTCGCTGCTGTTGGAAGTTGATCGGGAAGGAGAGGTCAAGTAGGGTATGTGTTGGCCCTGAGTGTTTGACTGCTACTTTTTCCATTCTCACAAAAGCATATTTTCACAATGTAAACAGAATGTCTCCCTATATGCAACTAAATAATCAGACACTCCACCATACTAAAGAAAAGAAAATGTGGCTGATTCACAGACTGAAGATGGAAAAATATGAAGAGTAGAATAGTAGTATAATGTTTTTTTTCTCACTCTTTCATGGGAAGACCTATATGACAAAGAGGCCTAGTCTTAATAGTAAAGAGCTGTTGCTTTACACACTTTTGCCAGCAGAGAGCGCTATATCTTCCAACAGCATTCTGCATTAACTGCTGGAATTGGAGGAGGGAAAAACACCGCAGAACAGGGTAATTTAACACATGGACCTGCAACACAAAATTAATGCCTTTTCTTTAAAATATATTGCTGTATAAAATCGACCTGCATCAAATTGAGCTGCAAGAGGGATGCAGCAATCTCCAGTCAAGTAAGTGTGTGTCTGGAGGGCTCTCTCATTAGGCTATAGGCCTATTAGTATTCTTGGCATGGATGCCTCCACCGAAACATGCCAGTGACCCATTTTGGTTTCTGGACGATCATTTAAGAAAAGCCCCCCCATGTAAAGCGCGCACCATGGTTCAATCAGCGGTTTATTCACCTTTGGGACCTGCCACAAACAGTTGTCTGTGTGCCAGTGGACACCTATGTTTGCCCAGCTGGCTGATTGGACCTTTTTTTTTTATTATGTTTGGGTGTTAGTCTGTGTGGCTAGAGCAGCTGCTACAGTCACACTGAATATCCAATCAAAGAGCATTTCATTTGTGTTTAATTAGCTCAGTGACCAAGATTAGGCAAAGGATGCAACTGTAGCCTACAGTTTTAAGACAAGGAGAAGCATAGACTGTATACATAAATGGGCTGAAGTAGACCTAAATAAATAAGATAATGAACACAAGCTTCAAAGGGATATGATTGCTACATATGGTGCATGGTGTATTGGTGGTTATGTCAGGGCTTATATCCATTTTCTCTTTAAGGTCTAAGTTCATTACTAGTGCACAATGATTTTAAATGCTTATGGGAAATCTTGCAGCAAATTAAAATACATCTAGAACAGTGTCTATAAATTTCTCAATAAAATCTATTCTAACATTCGTTCCTTCATAAGCATCATAAAAAGCCTGGGTTGAGATTCAGCAGGAACACATATACAGCCTCTTTAAGGGAACACCAGTTGAAACCACAGACCATGAATAGTGCAGAAATGTGTTAGTGTGCTTTGGAGATTAATCCCCCGAACCCACCATGTTTCTTTTTTCCCCTTTTTATTAGACCCTTTAGAAAAGTCATATGTTTGCTTGAACTGAGTAGGCTGCAACATGTGGAACCCAAAGATCTCAAAGAAAAACTATATAAAGACAGAGATTTCCAGCACACTGCATGCACATGTGAGGGGCAAGCCTCTTACATCACCTGCATTTACGCAGAGGGGACCAGTACATACTTACCATAACAAGATCAGTCATGATGATGAAATAGCTACAGCACATACACTGCCAAAACACACAGACAGATAGATAGATACTATTATACATAATCTTTGTTATGTTTTATCAGTAGTTTATTTTCTATAATATGTTGTTCCATCACTTCTGCTCCAATACTTAGTAATTAGGCTTCAGTCAGGTTTGAAGGAAGGGCTTAGTATATTTAAAGCAATAATACAGTTTTAACAAAATGGAAAAGAGAAACTATGCTGCCATAATGTTTGCAATGGATTCATGTTTGTGATATACACACATGTCACGATAATGACAACATCAACTTATCATTCAATATATGACAGATGAAACAATATATTTTGGTGTGTCCAATTTCTTGGCAATAGCCACGAGATTTTTGCCATTTTTTATGTAATAAGGTAAGACTTGAACTGTGGAGGGTTGAATAAATGACTGCTACATTCTGTGATTTATTTGTTGCTGGTCATGCATTTTAATGATATGGTTTATTTTTATAATGGTTTACTGATATTAATCTGCTTTACTGTTACTGCATCAGAGGTATAAAGCAGTTTCAATATGATCCTTTATCATTATATTTCTCTATAGCAATATATCGTGCTTCAAAATGTGTTATTGTGACAGGCCTAAGTCAGGCTATAATCAGGGTTGAAGTACGGGCTTAGGATA
This sequence comes from Periophthalmus modestus, assembly GCA_019594935.1. NCBI lineage: Eukaryota > Metazoa > Chordata > Actinopteri > Gobiiformes > Gobiidae > Periophthalmus > Periophthalmus modestus. Next base: position 5,291,621 of record JAIEZT010000026.1, on the reverse strand, counting down.
ATTAAACTAATAATACAATTTTAACAAAACGGAAACTATGCTGCCATAATGTTTGCAGTGGATTAATGTCTGTGATATAAATGAAATGTACTAAAATGTTTTAAAGTAAGTATTGTCTGGAAAAAAGGGCAGAAAACATAAGATTACACTTCTCCCTGCTCCTTTTCTTTCATTTCTAGTAAGTTTAACTTTATGACACTCTTGATGTCTTTTTGTATTTTATGAATGAAATAAAATAAATAATAGCCAACATTAGCCAGTTAGTGCTTTATAAGGCCATACTGTTAGAGAAGGCTATCTCCTATAAAACTGTATATATTACTTGTTATTGGGTTCCACTTAAGGCCTTCTCTTCCTCACTTCTGTGCTGTTTTTACTGTCTGTGATCTGCAAATGTGTTAATTCCATTGTTTGTCTTTTCCATCACAGAGACAATGATATGGTAGACCTTTCAACAAACTATATTGCAAAACCGCGCTGTTGCATGGTGTCAATTATTGCTTATCCTGTTCTTTGCCCCGTTCCCGTTCCCCGTTGTGGAATCAGCGGTGGTTCATAGCGCCCCAGCCTGGCCCAGTCCTCCTCCTCTCCTCCTCACCACATGAAATGGCCGTGTGTGCCAGCCTATAGCACTGAGCCTTCATTA